>CM048841.1:61712255-61749755 GCA_026545765.1 Plantago major
AGCGGGACGTCCTAACCCAACCAACCCATTGGGCCATAGGCCTATCAAGACATTGGGCCATGGGCCTAATAGAGCATTGTTGGCGTCATCTGAGCCTACACTTGGCGCGATCTTGTGAGTCCTCCCTTTCTCAAGGGAAACCTATAAATATGGACATATCCTCATGATGCAAAGTAAGTCAAGCCTTCTTCCCGGACTCTTACCTTCCCGACTATTATACAGAGTAGATCTTCAGTCTCTCTTGAGTAAAGTCTCGGACCGGTTTGACACTTAGCAAACCGGTCACGGGTCTAACCCCAAGCTACTTGTGCAGGTCATTACGCATCGCCTCTTATCAGCACGATGGTTCTTACGGGCTCTTACTCTTTGGTTCTTACTCAAAGCTGGTCTAGGTACTTATACCCTCAACATTTTAAAATGAAGTTCAGATCTGCTCCGCAACTAGTATTCCGAGCAGTTTCGGATTTCTTCAGTCCGAAGCTGACTCGTCACTCCGGAGCTTAGTCCAAAGCTCTGCACTTTCTCAGTCCGAATCATCTTTGCTCTGTTTGAATGTGTTGTTCGCGCCTCTCTTTATTGTCGAAGCCAAATCGGACGAAGTGACCGTCCAAGATGTTTTTTTTTCATTAAAAGTCATGCCATCGGTCTTTACAGCTCTCTGGTCTGGAACTACTTTACTCGCTTTTTCTCCGAAGCTTCTTGTTCTGGTTTCGAGTTGCGTTCAAGGCGAGTCCGCAGATCTAGGTCTGCTACATCCCGAGCTTTTTCGTTCAGAGTGCTCGGAGATTTTTCGGGACATCAAGCTCGGACCGAACTTCGGTAATTCCTATGTGAAGGAAGAAGCGAGTGACGATGGCAAGAGTAGGAGATCAAGGCTAGTGAGCCAGACGGTGCGGCAATGGGAGAATAAAGAAGAGTGGTTTTGAGTCCGCCACACTCTCTTTTATGTCTAAGCCCGCTCTCTATTTCCGTCCGAAGCGGATTGGCCCCGAATCTGGGTGTGATGCTCGGATTCGCACTTCCAGGGGAGGAGGAGCTCCGATTGGCGGCATTCGTTCAGAGGGACAATAAGTGTGTGCACTGATCGTGGGTCCGAGCCCGCTCTTTTTTCGGATCAACCCATTTGGTCGCGCCTCTCTTGTCCTGTTGATGCCACAAGGAGTTCCGAATCTGTTATGTTTAATTTCTACTCCGCCGTGATGTTCTATTTTCTATTATTGTTCTTCGATTTGCTATAGTCCCGGACTGTTTGTAGCTTCGGACTAAGAACAATAGAGCTGGCTTCGAACAAAGAAACAAGAAGCGCCGGATCGGCCGGATCGAACGGAAAAGCAGGATCTCTAACTCCGATACAAAATCTCTATTTGAGCACAAAACTTGGACCAAGACTAAGCAAAGAAGCTTGACCGGAATTTGAGCGAGCTCGAGCGTAGTAGGATCCGAACGGCACATTTCGAAGACAGGAAAGAGGAAAGAGGACCCAGTCGACTTCAAACAGGCCCGGAAGCGAGCTCGGACTGCATCATTTCGGATCTGGCACAACTGAACTCCGACCTCGGACTGTAGCATAAACTGGCGCATCGGACAGAAGTTTCGGTGGCGGCAACTAACAAAACCGGAACTGTAAAGCTACAACATAACACTTCGAACCCAGATCCGGACTAAATAGCAGCAGCCCCGGACTATCACTTCGGATTGAAGGTGGTGGCGGAACAGGAGCAATTAGGCGAGATCCGGACCGGAGAGCTTGAGCAAGAAGACCTTGCTTCGGACTGTGGGAGAAGCCACGGACAGGGACAAAATTGTGTGAGCTAAGGAAGGTGTTGACTGTGTGGTGGTTGACTTTTTGGAATGGTGGGTTACACTTTGCTATTCGGACGAGTATATACCCTTATACCGTGCCACTTGGGCTAAATAGGTGTTAGGAATATCTGTTTAGATTTTGATCAACAACTTTATGACTAATCTTAGCTCAGAAAGGTGATTAGTACTCTTGGTTCACTTGAACATTGTAAAAGAGGAAACTCACTAAGTATGATAGTCTAGATAATCTTGTATAGGATGTTAGGTCTCAAAATGTAATTTTTATTTTATGAAGAAGACCAAGAAGAAGACATCCAGCAGAACAAGTTCAACGATTTTGAAGATTTGAAGACTGCACAAGATTACTGAAATGGTTTTTCAGATACCTATGACCAGATATCTTGAAGACACAAATGGTTTTAAATAACCTGTGTTACAAGAGATATCTGAGAACTAAAAGGTTTCTGAAACAAGGAAAGTGCCCACAGATATCTACACTCAGATACCTTGGACTTAAACTATATCTCTGAAAGAGAAATATATTGCAACAAAGTCGTTTCAACAAATGGTATCTGAAGCTATGATAATCTCTGAAAAGGACGTGCAAATCTTCAGAGATATCTGACGATATTAAGGTCTCTGATACAATGCATAGTTCCGTTGGCACTACAGGACAAAGTATAGTACATTGCATTAAATTCGCGGACAGAGATGTCTGAACAAAAAACGTTAGCTTCTGAAGAAGAAGACAAACCTGCTACAGTACTATACACAGATATCAATAGTTTGAATTTGATTTGAGCCTAACGGATACTATTCAACGGCATTCAAATTCATCTATAAATATCAACACTTAGACTGCTTGAGAACACACCTTAGAACACAATGAACACATACACAGAACTTACACCAAGCTCGCTCTCTCAAGCATACTACTTACCTTCAAGCTTTCTGTTGCGACCAAAGTTCTTGATTCTAAGTAGCACAAAAGTTCTAAGTGTCCTGATTCTAAACAAGCATTGCTATCTGTGAAAGAGTTGAATCAAAAGATCAAGTATCTGAGATTCATTCTCTTGAACACTTATCATAGACTTGGGTCAGTAAAGAACAAGATACCATACATTGCAAAGTGTATTAAGTATACTTGATTCATAGAGCTCTCTGAATAACTGAATAAGTTATTAAAGAAGCTCACCTGACAAACAAACCAAAAACCAACACCATAACTGGCGTGGAGTACAGGAAGTACTTAGTTTGGGAAACTAAGGAATAACTTCAAGGTTACTGAGCACAGGAAGTACTTAGCTTGGGAAGCTAAGGAACAACTCAAAAAGGTTTCTGAGTACAGGAAGTACTTGTCTGTGAAAGCCAGGGAATAACTTAGGGGGAACACTTTGTTGGGAACCTAGTGTATTTAGGAATCGAGAGAAGATACTTGTAACGTTACCTCAATTATCTGTCTTAGTGGATTCTAGGTCTGAGAAAGGCGAAGTGGATTAGTTGAAGGATTACGCCACCTTCAGATACCACTATACTTGCTGTGTAATTTACCTTTCTGTATTTACATTTCAGCAAAGCACACACATATTTATTGTTTCTGCACTTTCCTATCTTAAAGTCTTCCGCTCTCTGAATTTAAGTATCAGATATCTTCACATATCTGTGAAACTGTGTTTATCGACAAAAGTTTTACAAGACTATTCACCCCCCCCCCCTCTAGTCTTTTTACTTTGCCGTTATCTGGACCAACAAATGGTATCAGAGCGGGAGGTTCACAAACCTTCTGCACTGAACCTAGATCCCCAGATAGGTGAAGGAACTTTGTCCCCTTCTGAGGACTATATAATTTTTGTGTTAAGTGTGCAGGTATGTCTCTGAGTGATGCACCCATTCTGAAACCAGAAAACTACGAGAAATGGAAAAATAACATGATGCTCCACCTAGAAGCCATAAGTGACGAAATGATCGACGTAATAAAGAACGGCCCAATAGTCATTCAACAACTCAAGCAAGTCATAGAGGTTTCTAATGGTAGGGACAGAGATCAAAGCGATGGGTCTTCACAAACAGATGCGTCAACTAGTTGGAGACCTGCCAGTCAAGTTATTTACGAGCCAAAGCCCAGAGAGCTCTGGACATCGGAAAATGCCAAGAGAAATCGTCTGGATGGTCAAGCTCGTAATATCATCATCAGATCGACACCTGAGCAAATACAGTGTAAACTGTGGGGGTGCTAAAACGGCAAAAGTTGCCTGGCAACTGATTGAAGAAATCTGTGCCGGAACTGAGAAAACCAAGAAAAACAAGTTCGAAGTTCTTAAATTGAAATTCCAAAATTTCAAACAAGGTCCCAATGAAACTCTGGAAGAACTTGATTTCAGATTTACTACTCTTATGAGCGATATGGCTGCACTTGGTGAAAGCAACAGATACTCTCTGTCAGAAAAGATTAAGACTATTGTCAGGAGTCTTAATCACAACTGGGAGCACACTAAATTCTTTTATTTCAACCAAGGGATGCCAAATATCACTCCAGTAGAACTTTTCTCTCACCTCGCCACTGTTGACTATGAAACAACTCAAATAGAACAAACAACTGAAAAGTTGCAGAATGTTGCTCTAATTGGTCAAGGAGCTTCTGAAAAGAAGAAAATCAAGGAAGTGACTGAGAATGCACTTGCTGTAAAGCAAATGGGCAAATATGTCAGTTGAGAAATTGAGACAAGGAAAGCCAAAGAGAAGCTGAAAAAGCATCTAGGCTCAAACTATCACCAGTACAAAAATATGCAAAGCTTCATTTGAACAAGCCATTCGAGAAAGCATCAAGTACTGAGGAAGCAGAAATTGGAAACGATATTTGTTTCTATTGTCAGAAACCTGGTCATTTCAAGAAGGATTGTCCTGCCTTCAACAAACTAAAGACAGGTGACAAGAAAGATAGAAGAATCTTCAAAAGAAGCCAGAAGGCTCTACCGACTGAAGAAAGAAAGAAGATCCAAATTCAACTTGATGCTCTAGACATAGAGACAGATTCTGAAGATGACGATTCAGATGACTCAACTTTTCCATCACCAGAATTATGTGGAGTCACTCATGATATAATCGACTTTGGCCTTAAGAAAAATGAAATGTGTGGAGTTGCTGAGATTGCCAGTCCAGACATCTCCAACATTGAAATATGTCTTATGGCTGATGTGGTAACACATTCTTCATGTTATACTTATGAAAGTGATAAAGAAGAAATAAAAGATCTGGAAAATCTCAGAAAAGAACTTGATATCTACGAAAGAGAATTTCTAATGGTCCGAGCTAGAGCCGAAAACCTTGAAGAAGAAAAGAATTTTCTTGTAAAGGAAAACTCTAAATTAAATAAGATATCTGAGAAAAAGGATGCTGAAAATGCATTTCTCAAGGCTCAAATATCTGAGACTGAAAAGTCACATAAAGAAGCAACGGCTAATCTTCTAAGGAAGTGTGAAGATCTTCTTTATGAGAATAAGGAACTCAAAAAGAAAGAATTATCTTTTCAATCTTATGCCAAAGCTAGTGACACTCTTACTGAAGTACTATCTTATTTAAGAGATCCTTCAGAAAAGAAAGGACTTGGGCTGGACACACAGACAGAAAGTTCTACTACTCTGAATAAGAGCGAGGAAAGAAGAACATTTGTCAGTGCTCAGCAAGGTGATTCCCAAACAATCTACAGTATCGGTCGGAAAACTAAGATTGTTGACAAAGGAAAGGCAGTTGCGACTAAACCTTTGTGGGAAAAACAAGTCAAAAGAAAAAATGTTGGGTACGTCTCTGAAAAGAAACACCACATTGAAAAGTGTAATCACCCACACTGCTATATCTCGCAAAAAGGAAAAATTGCAGGAGCTGGCAAGTTCTCCTATGTCACGTTTTCTGGAAAGAAAATAGACAAATCAGAGACTAGCAAAGCCGCTGAGAAAAGATTCCAGATGGCATCAGGTGCTCGGAATGGTATTGGCTATAAAGACACCGGGAAACAACTTGCTCATGAATACAAGCAGGAGCAAGAACGATGGCTAAAGGCTAGAATTGCTCACAGCAATTATCAGAAGTGGAAGATGAATCAAACCACTGAAAATCTGAATGTCAGGGCTAGAAGAAATCTGGCAAGGAAAGCTAAGTTTGCTGAGAAGCAGACTCAGAAACCTGACAGGTATCTGAAAGCACCAAATGGAATACCAAGGAACACACCAAGAAAGAAAGTGGTTCTTAATAATGATATTAATCATTTAACTAAAATTCCTCCTTATGTTCCTGTTAGACAAAAGAATGTTCCTAAGAAATTCATTAAAAAATGGATTCCTACTGGAAGATTTTTTAGTCCAGGCGGTTCCATTATTGGTATGATAACCTAATCTCCTGTTTCCTATTGTGTGCAGAACGGATCTTGGACTAAGGCCCAATGGCTGTTTGATAGTGGATGCGGAAAGCACATGATAGGAGATAAAGAAAATCTGGTCAACTACAAATCTTGCAACACTGGACCATACATCAGATTTGCTGGAGGAGAATTAAATCCCTCTCTGGAATTTGGCAATGTCAAATTTGGATCATTAACAATCACTGACGTATTACATGTTAAAGATTTGAAATATAATCTATTTAGCATGAGCCAGTTTGCAGACAAAGGTTTCACTGTGAAATTCAAAGCAAAGTATTGCAAACTTATTGACAATGAGTCAAAGCAGACAGTCTTGGTTGCTCGGCGGAAAGGTAGTCTTTATGTTGCCGATTGGGCCTCTGCCACAACTGAAGAGTGTCTCATGGTGAGTCAATCAGGTCACACAGAAGAGCACTGGTTATGGCACAAAAGAATGAGTCACTTGAATTTCAAAACTCTGAACAAACTTGCCAAGAAATAATTAGTGGTTGGCCTTCCCAAAATATCTTTCAGAAAGGATGGTATCTGTTCTGCCTGTCAGATGGGAAAACAATCCAAGATCTCTTTCAAGTCCAAAACTAGACACTCTAGTGTTAGACCACTGCAACTTTTACATATGGATCTTTTTGAATCATCTTTAACTAGTTATGCAGGAAAGAAGTATGGTCTGGTTGTTGTAGATGACTTCAAGATTCACTTGGGTTGTCTTTCTGAAGCACAAATCTGATGCTAGGGTGGAGATACCAAACTTGATGAACAAGCTCGAAGTCATGAAAAATGACAAGGTATCTGCAATCAGAACAGACCATGGTACTGAGTTTGTCAACCAGTACATAAAGGAGTTTTGTACCAGCAAAGGTATACAACACCAACTTTCCTCTGTGAGAACACCACAACAAAATGGTGTTGCAGAAAGGAAAAATAGAACCCTTAAAGAAGCAGCAAGGAAAATGCTAGCTGACACTGAAATAAGTGAAGTTTATTGGGTTGAAGCTGTAAACACAGCATGCTACACTGAGAACAGATGTTTGATAAACAAACACCATGACAAGACCCCTTATGAACTCTTGGTTGGTAGACCCCCTAATATCAAACATCTGAAAGTGTTTGGTTGTAGATGTTTTATTCTTAACAATGGAAAAGAGTATATGAGAACATTTCAACCAAAGGCAGATGAATGTGTATTTCTTAGTTATTCTATGAATAGCAAAGCATACAGAGTTTACAACAAAAGAACAAAAAGGATTGAAGAATCAGTTCATGTTGTATTCTATGAAGGAAGCAAGAAAACACCCCTTGCTGATGAACTCTCAGAAAGGTTCAAGGAACTAATGGTAAAGGATTCTGAAGAAGAACCCTCAAAAAGGAAAAACATCATTGTGGAAAGTGAGGATGACTCTGACGAAGAAAAGCATAAAATGCCTAATAACAACCAGATGACTCTTAGACATGATGAAGAATTTCCTATGAGATTTCCAGAAATGGAAACTGAAGATGTTCATCAGAAAGCTAACTCTGGAAATGATCTCTCTGAAAGACATGTTCCAGAAAGCTCTCACACTGAGAAAGTGTCAGACATTAACCGCCCTTCTGAGGAGCAAAATGTCTCAGATACTGAAAAAGTATCAAGTCATAATCTTAGTGATTCACATTCAAATCACTTGGATATTGATCCTACTAGCACTAAACCCATGATGAGATGGATCAACGATCATCCTGCAAAAGATGTAATTGGACCAATTAATCAAGGTGTTAGGACTAGGAGAGCAATAGCTGAAAATGCTAATTCTCTCTTTGGATGTTTCATCTCAAACATTGAACCTAAAACTATAGAAGAAGCATTAAGAGACCTAGACTGGATCTCAGCAATGCAGGAAGAATTAGATCAATTTGAGAGAAACAAAGTCTAGAAACTAGTTCCATTTGTAGAAGGAATATCTGTGATTGGAACAAAGTGGGTTTTCAGAAACAAAATGAATGAATCTGGTGAAATAACCAGAAACAAAGCATGATTGGTTTCCAAGGGATTCACCTAGACTGAAGGTCTAGATTTTGATGAGTCATATGCACCAGTTGCCAGATTAAATGCAATAAGACTCTTTCTGGCCTTTGCAGCTCATAAAGACTTTAAAGTTTATCAGATGGATGTCAAGAGTGCATTCCTGAATGGTGAACTTGCTGAGGAAGTCTATGTTGAGCAACCACCTGGCTTTGAAGTTTCCTTAGAAAGTAGAATGGTCTATAAGCTTCAGAAAGCTCTCTATGGACTGAAACAAGCTCCAAGAGCATGGTATGACACTTTGGCCAAATACCTTCTGGAAAGTGGTTTTAAGAAAGGTGAAGTTGATAAAACGTTATTCACTTTAAATCATGATGGGAAACTACTCTTAGTTCAAGTATATGTTGATGACATTATATTTGGATCTAAGGACAAGCAACTTTGTGATGACTTTGCAAATCTCATGAAATGTAAGTTTGAGATGATCATGATGGGAGAATTGAACTATTTCCTAGGATTGCAAGTCAAGCAACTCGATGATGGAATATTCATTAGTCAGACAAAGTATGCAAAAGATATGCTCACAAACTTCAATCTTAAGCCTTCTGAAAAGAATGCTAAGATACCTATGAGCATAGGAACCAAAATGACCTATACTGAATCAGACAAAAGTGTTGAAGAACATAAGTATAGGAAATTGATAGGTTCACTACTTTACCTAACTGCAAGTAGACATGATACTCAATATGCAGTTGGAGTGTGTGCTAGGTTTCAAACAAATCCAATGCAATTACACTACAACATTGCCATGAAAATATTAAGGTATGTAAAAAGTACAGTAGATGTAGGTTTGTGGTATCCTAAAGAAAGCGGATTGAGTTTGGCTGGTTACTCAGATGCTGATTATGCTGGATCAATGCTTGATAGGAAAAGTACCTCAGGAACTTGTCAGTTTCTGGGAGCTAGACCTATCTCATGGTTTAGCAAGAAGCAAAACTCAATTTCAACTTCTACCACAGAGGCTGAATATATTGCTGTTGGTTGTTGTGCAGCACAAATTTTGTGGATTCGACAACAACTCAAAGACTATGTACTCAATGAAGAGAAAACTCCCATTTTCTGTGACAACATAAGTGATGGGCTTGGAGATTAAAGAAGCATAATGCAAGAAGGAATCTGCCATATTGTTCAAGGAAGAATTTGATGCTATAAGGAAAGTGAGATTTAAAAGAGATTGATATCTAGAAGACTCCTTATACCATTAATACATCAAAGGCAGTTTCCTTATGAAAGAAACCTAACAGGTTTCGACTTGGGCCTTGCTGTGTCTTCCAAGAAGATCGATGGCTGCATTATATATACACTGGAAGAATACGCAATGTTGGTTGACCGACTTCTTCTTTCCTGTGATAAGTTGCCGCAATTATATATAGAAGAAGAAGGAGGCGTTTGCAAGGCTGCCGACTCCAAGAACAAAAAGAGAGAAGATTATTTTGTTTAGGCGTCTTGCTTTACTAGACCATTACCTCGGTGTTTACTTGTGAGTGTTCTCTAAAGATTGAGAATTACTCTAGTATCATTGAACTAGAATAGGTTTTTCTTATCTGTTCTAGGTCTAGTTTTCTGTAAGTTTAATCAATCGTTTGTGATTGGATTAAACTTCTTTTTGTAATTTTACTTTTCAATTTTAGTAGAAGTTTTGCTACGGCACCGTCGGTATCTTTATATACCGACTTGAGAAATCTTGTGTTCAGTTTTATTCCGCTGCACTTTTCTGAGTTTTGTTGATTACAGTTCACTGTTGTCGTAGTCTGGTCGATCACTGTTCACTGTTGAGAAACGGTGTTGACTCAACATCAATAGTCAACATTGTTCGAAACTGTCCAGAAGTACCAATCCCGGTCCTACAGTTCTAACAAGTGGCATCAGAGCCAGCCACCTAATTAATTGGTGTCTGGATTTGGTACTACTACAATGGACGTTGTCAATTCAAGTGTCAACAGGCCACCTGTGCTAGATGGGTTGAACTACCACTACTGGAAAATACGGATCAGAACGTATATCAAATCCATTGAAGGGCGTGCATGGAAATCTGTTCTTGAAGGCTATGTGTGGCCTACCATAGGACCAGACGCTGATGGAGATGTCGTTCCTAAACCAGAAGCTTAATGGTCAGGTGATGATTTTCTTGCTAGCTCTTACAATGAAAAAGCTTTGAATGCTACTTTTTCGCATATTGATCCACATATGTTTAAGCTCATTCAGAATTGCACTACTGCTAAACAAGCTTGGGATTTGTTGCAAAATCATTGTGAAGGTGATAACAGTATTAAGCAAACTAAACTTCAACTACTTTGGTCAAAATTTGAAAACTTAAGAATGGCAGAAGAAGAAAACATTGATTCTTATTTTGATAAACTGCTCACTATTTCAAATGATATTCAACTGCTACGTGATGCTATGTCTAATAAGCAACTGATTTTCAAAGCTGTTCGTACTCTTTCTTCAAAATTTGACATAAAACGAACTGCTTTATAAGATACTCAAAACCTGGCTACTATGGATTTTCATACCTTGATGAACAATTTAAAGAATTTTGAAATTCAACAGAATGAGCACAATGGTACGAAAATTATTAGTATGTCTATGCACTCCAAATCAAAAATCCCTGAGTCTGATAGCAGTAGTGATGAGTCTGATGAGATGACTGAAGAAGCCTTTGGTAAAGCTTATACTAAGTTGCTTAGAAAGTTTAACAAAACCAGCTTTAGGAAGAATTCTAACAATGCCTCCCCAAGTAATCCTAAGGCTACTAGCAAGTTCAATAAGGCCATAGAACTTCCTGGTTTTGATTCTAAACGGCTAGACAAAGTTCGGTGTTTTGAATGTCAAGGATGGGGTCACTTTCAGAATGAATGTGCTAACACTCTTCGTAAGAAGGGAAAAACGTTTCTTGCTTGTCTTAGTGATGATTCAGGTGACGAACAGGAAGCTGATACTACAGAAGGTTGTGTTGCAGCTCTGTCCTCTGTTCTGGACGATGTTGAAAATCGATGTTTGGTCAAGAATGAAAACTCAACATCATCACAGATCCTCTTCTTTGATTATGATGACTCACAGAACTGTGAAGAGATATTCCGAGATAAATTTTTGGACTCTGAAAACTCTGGGTCTACTAACATTTACTGTTTGCATGGCTCAGTTGATTTATCTGTAGATTGTCCCTTTGAAGAAGAGTTCACTGACGAAGCGATGGTGGAAGAGCTGAAACTGAAAGATGCAGAACTTGAAAAAGATGAGACAGGTACGGAACCAGATGCAGATACTGAACCAGATTACCCAATCCCAGTTACTGTCAAAGAAGATGGAGTCAATGTTGATCACAATGTTGAGTCAACATCGCGCCCAACATTGCAGGGGGAGAGCTCATCAGATGAATCTGTCTCTGAAAGTGAAGATGAACCTGTTCTGGAACTGACTGTGCCTCTGGATTCCATCAGACGTGATCCACCCCCGAGGATTCACAAAGATCATCCAAGTTCGCAAGCCATTGGTGATCCAACGGGAAGCATGACTCTTAGGGGAAATACCAGAAAGAACTACAAGGAAATGGCAAGCCACACTACTATGTGTCGATCGGTGAGTTCTTCTTGTTTTGTCTCTCTTATTGAACCTAAGAATGCAAAAGAAGCTTTAAAAGATGACTACTGGATTGATGCTATGCAAAAAGCCAAACCTCTTTCTGAACATTTCGATGCTCCTGTTTCTGTCAAAGAAAATGGTGAGGTTGTGGAAGGAACCAAAAAGACTTATGTGTGACAATATTGCCTTAAGACTGGTCACATAAAACCCCACTGCTTTACTTATCTAAGAGATCTGAAAAAGGGGAAGATAGAAAAACATGTGGTCGAGTCAGCTTCGAATGTGTCAGTTTCAAAAGCAGAGAAATCTAAAGTGTCTGTTCCAAAATCTGTTTCGTTGGTGGCTCCTGTTAAGAAGAATGAAAAATCCAATGTTGAGTCCGATGTTGAGTCAACATCGACATCAACAGTGTTTAGTTCCAGGAACTCTGTGTCTAAAGCTTACCATGCTGTCTCTAGTCAGAAAGAAAAAGCCTCTGGAACTGGGAAAAACTCTAAAGAAAAGTATAAGAGAGTTTGGGCTCCTAGGGAAAAGATTTTCTGTAATATTGCTTTTTCTGTGGCTACCTCTCCTAACAATGCAGGTAGATGGTACTTTGATAGCAGATGTTCAAGACATATGACAGGAACCTTGAGTTATCTTTCTAACTTTGTCTCTCAAAAGACTGGAATGGTAACTTATGGAGGAGGATACAAGAGTAAAGTACTTGGGAAGGGGGTGTTAACTCTTGATGGTTATCCAACCTTGAAAAATATACTGTTGGTTGAAGGTTTAACTGCAAACCTTATTAGTGTCTGTCATGTGTGTGATGATGATTTGAAGGTCAAATTTAACAAACACACTTGTAAAGTACATACTTGCAAGGAGAAATGTTTTGACATGACAGGTACCAGGTCTCCTGACAACTGCTACGTGGTGGCTGATCCCCACAATTGCAATCGTGCAAAAGAAGATTATATTGTGCTTAAGTTGACTAATCTTTCCATAGTACATCAGTTTGTGCAAACTATGATAGGTACCTTTGAGATGAATATGATTGGTGAACTCAGCTTCTTTCGTGTCCGGGAGAACTCTAAATCATGCAGTACACTTATGGGTACCTCTCTTAAGTCGAAAGAGAATCGATGTCAAGCAGATGTTGACCCAACATTGCAGATCATCAATGATTGAAAGCTTTCAGATGCTCACCAAGAGACCTGATATCATGCTCTATGTGTGTGTGCGCGCCAGGTATCAATCCAACCCTAAAAGCCCCCATTTAACTGTCGTTAAAAGAATCCTTGGATATATATCAGAAACTGTTAATTTTGGATTATGGTTTGCATGTGATACAAACACTAATCTGGTGGGATTTAGTGATTCTGATTGGGCTGGTGATCTAGATGATAGAAAATCCACTAGTGGAGGTTGCTCTTATCTTGGTCCAAATTTGGTGTCTTGGTATAGCAAGAAACAGAATTGTGTGTCCCTGTCAACTACTGAATCTGAATATGTAGCAGCTGGCTGTTGTGTGTCTCAACTTGTCTGGTTGAAAAATATGCTGCATGACTATGGTCTACAAAGTGCTACCCTTTTGATGTTCTGTGATAGCCTTAGTGCCATTCATATCTCTAAGAACCATGTTCAACACTCTCGCACTAAGCACATAGATATTAGGCATCATTTTCTTATGGACTTGGTCAATAAGCAAGTAATTTACATAGAACACATAGATACAACCAATCAACTTGCAGATATTTTTACCAAGCCGTTAGATAGTGAGAGACTCTTCAGTGTTCGAAGATCTCTCAGTCTGTGCTCTCTGTGATTGTCATTGTTGAGTACCAATGTTGACTCAATATCACGGTCAACATTGGAAAATTAGTAAGAGTGATGCTGTTGTTTTTTTATTTTTTTCCTTTCCTGTGTGTTTCTGTGCTCCGGTGCTTCTGTACATGTCTTTGGTTGTTCTTGTTTTGTAGCTTACAGTGGTGATGCTTAGGGTCTGAAAGGCTGTTTGAAACCAAGGTTGAAAGGGATCGAGTCTCTTGTGTGTTTGCTTTATGTAAAACCCACTTTTGCTGCTTTTTGGCTATTTTTACTCGTACCTTGACTCGCACTTGACGTTGCCTCCTGCTCTTATGCTTAATAAATCTAATGAATTATGATAAAAAGGGCTCGAAGTGTTTCCGTCGAGGATCGTGTTGGGCAGGTTTCAAATACTATCCAAATATCGACGTGGCCAATGTGTCATATGTCGTGAGGGTTGATGGCCTGTACTGGAAACTGACACGCACAAAAGTGCCGATTCTCGTAATGCTGCTGGTTCACTTTATGAGTACCAAATTACCCAATGTGGTCAATTGAGTGATATTTATGCCATGAGACGTGTGTCTGCCTAACTCCGCATAGGCTTCGGCTTTGGAGCGGATTCATACGTGTTCCAATTATTTGACATGGTTCACGGTCTCATGCTCACCCCCACTCAAACTTATGCTAATTGTTCAATTTACCTTTTGAGGCAATGTTGGGTGTGTTTCTTTGGTATTCCTTTCTCTTTCTGTTTTGCCTGCAGCATCAGTGGTGTTAATCGAATCTGCACATCTTGAGACTTGGTTTCCTAGCTGACTTACATTAAGAGTGGTCTGATTTCCCGATGTTGTCATCAATGTTGAGTCAACATTCAAGTCAACATTGACTGTGCATGAAGTACTGTTTGCTTAACTACTGTGTTTTTTTCTTTTATTTATGTGTTTCTTTTTTTTTGTGTTTTTGGGTTTGAGGGGGAGTAGGTCTAAGGTATTTCCTTGGGGTTTTGGGTTTTGCATTCTTGTTCTTGCATTTCAAGTCATTTTCTTTAAAATCAAGATTTTTGGTCAACCTTCCTAGGGTTTATCTGTTTATCTGATTACATTGACTTGACGGATAACTGTCTTACTTGCAACTTTAATCTTTAATTAACAGTTGTGCACAGTTTTTCGTTGCTTTGATATATATCTGCAGGAATCTACCTTGAAGTAAACCCAACAACACTCATCATGACTTATCTTGTAAGTTGTGTTCTTGACCATCCGCTCTCTTCACATCTTTGCCCTCCATCTGACCATCCACTCTATTCCTAATTACTGCTCTTCAGCTGATCTGTCCTATAGTCCAGCTTTTGCTACTTTCTTTGCCAGTGTTGACTACAATGTTGAGTCAACATCGTTTCGACAACATTGGTACTTTGTCTGCAGGTCCTCATCAGATTACCAAGATGGTGAAGTTTTTGTAAAAGAACATTGTTTTTCTTTCTTTCCTCACAAAAAGGGGGAGAATGTTTGTACTCTTGGTTTTTTGTTTTAAGGGTGAGTTCTTGGAGCAAGGGGGAGTTGCTTGATATTACCTTGTGTTTTCCTACTAACTACGTTTCAGGTTTTTGTGAAGAAAGGCAAGAATTAAGGGGGAGATTGAAAGTGCAATTTATATTGCACTTGTTTTGTTAATTCGGTCTTTCTTCGTTTATTAACCGGTTCAACGTTTGTAGTTGTTTTTCTATGAATATTTTGTAGGATATATCAAGTTGGGCCTCAACATGCTTAATGGATCACAATTGTCATCAGAGTATGGCGATTCTTGTAAAAAGGAAAGAAAATTAAGAGAAGCAGGCGTGATGGGCTTGGAGATTAAAGAAGCATAATGCAAGAAGGAATCTGCCATATTGTTCAAGGAAGAATTTGATGCTATAAGGAAAGTGAGATTTAAAAGAGATTGATATCTAGAAGACTCCTTATACCATTAATACATCAAAGGCAGTTTCCTTATGAAAGAAACCTAACAGGTTTCGACTTGGGCCTTGCTGTGTCTTCCAAGAAGATCGATGGCTGCATTATATATACACTGGAAGAATACGCAATGTTGGTTGACCGACTTCTTCTTTCCTGTGATAAGTTGCCGCAATTATATATAGAAGAAGAAGGAGGCGTTTGCAAGGCTGCCGACTCCAAGAACAAAAAGAGAGAAGATTATTTTGTTTAGGCGTCTTGCTTTACTAGACCTTTACCTCGGTGTTTACTTGTGAGTGTTCTCTAAAGATTGAGAATTACTCTAGTATCATTGAACTAGAATAGGTTTTTCTTATCTGTTCTAGGTCTAGTTTTCTGTAAGTTTAATCAATCGTTTGTGATTGGATTAAACTTCTTTTTGTAATTCTACTTTTCAATTTTAGTAGAAGTTTTGCTACGGCACCGTCGGTATCTTTATATACCGACTTGAGAAATCTTGTTTTCAGTTTTATTCCGCTGCACTTTTCTGAGTTTTGTTGATTACAACATCGTTGTCGCCGTCCGGTCGATCATCGCTCATCGTTGAGAAACGGTGTTGACTCAACATCAATAGTCAACATTGTTCGAAACTGTCCAGAAGTACCAATCCCGGTCCTACAGTTCTAACACTTAGATTCAGAGCGCGGAAGACTTAAGATAGATAAGTGCAGAAACAGTTAAAGTGTGTGTGTGTGTGTTGCTGAAAAGTAAGTACAGAAATGTAAATAACACAGCAAGTATAGTGGTATCTGGAGGTGGCATAATCCTCCAACTAATCCACTTCGGTCTTCCAAAGACCTAGAATTCACTAGAATAGATATTTGAGGTCACCTTACAAAGATCCTATTCTAAGATTTCTAAACAAATGGTTCCCAACTAAATGTTCCCCCTGAGTTGTTCCCCGGCTTTCTTAGACAAGTACTTCCTATACTCAGAAACCTTTTTGAGTTATTCCCTAGCTTCCCAAGCTAAGTACTTCCTATACTCAATAACCTTGGAGTTATTCCCTAGCTTCCCAAGCTAAGTACTTCATGTACTCCACGCTTATTATGGGTTTTGGTTTGAGCTGTCAGATGAGCTTCTTATATTAACTTTTCAGTTAATCAGATAGCTCTGTGAATCAAGTATACATAATACACTTTTCAATGTATGGTATCTTGTTCTTTTTACTGACTCAAGTCTTATGATAACTGTTCAAGAGAATGAATCTCAGATACTTGATCTTTTGATTCAACTCTTTCACAGATAGCTTTACTTGTTTAGGATCAGGACACTTAGAACTTTAGTGCTACTTAAGATCAAAAGCTATGGTCGCAACAGTAAGCTTTAAGGATAAGTAGTTTGCTTTGAGAGAGTAAGATATATGTTCAGAGTAAGGTTCAGCGTCTAAGGTTCTGTGTATTCTCTCAAGCAGTCTAAGTGTTGATATTTATAGATGAATTTGAATGCCGTTGAATAGTATCCGTTAGGCTCAAATCAAATTCAAACTATTGATATCTGTGTATAGTACTGTAGCACGTATGTCTTCTTCTTCAGAAGCTACCATTTTTTACAGACATCTCTGTCCATGCATTAAATGCATTGTACTATACTTTTTGTCATGTAGTGTCAACGGAACTATGCTTTGTATCAGAGATTTAACTTAAACAGTTTTCTCTGAAATTTCCGCACGTTCTTATCTTCAATCTTCAGATACCACTTAAATTGAAACAACTTTGTTTGCAATATATATTTCTCTTTTTCAGAGATGTGGTGAGAGCTCAAGGTATCTGTAAGAAGATATCTGTGGACACTTTCCTTGTTTTCCAGATGGACCCTTTTGATTCTCAGATATCTCTTGTAACTTAGTTTGTCCAAAACTATTCGTGTCTTCAAGATATCTGGCCAAGGTATCTGTAAAACCATTTCAGTAATCTTGTGCAGTTCTTCAAGTCTTCAATGTCGTTGAACTTATTCTGCTTGGACGTCTTTTTCTTGGTCTTCTCTTCATAAAATAATAATTACATTTTGAGACCTAACATCCTATACAAGATTAACTAGACTATCATACTAAGTGGGTTTCCTCTTTTACAATGCTCAATTGAACCAAGAGTACTACTCACCTTTCTGAGACTAAGATAGATCGTCATGTTGCTGATCAAAACTAAACAGATATTCTTAACAAAATATCTAACAAATTTCCTAACAAATTTCCCCCTTTTTGATCAGTCAACGATAACTATCTGACCTATTACAAATCTGGATGAGTGAACAATCCATCACTTAATCATTTCTTATGATTTTTCAATTCATTCAATTAAGTGCAGAAAGTAAACATCAACCAAATCACAAGGTGTGATCTTTGCTGACAAGTTATCTTTTATAGAATAATATCTGAGAGTAAGTTCATCAGATAAGTTACAAAGAAGGATTACAGATAACTTTAATACATAAAACAGTTAAGCTCAGTCAGCAAAAATACAGCAAAAATACATAGTAGATTAGGACAACAGGAGTAACCAAGCTCCAAGTAAACATCCTAATAGACTAGTCTTCAAGTCTTCATTTCTTCAAATCTTCAACAATAGTTCTTATGGATCAGTCTGCAAATTTCCTATCTCCAAACCTTTTGATGTCATCAGAATAATCATAGAGAAGAGTTCTGACGAGCATCTCTGTGTCTCTGGCAAATCCACAGACCTCTTTGTAGGTTTTGGTAGGATTTTTCTTGACAAAGTGCTTGACCCACAGATACTTTCCCCACTTCGAGGCATGCTCTATTCTGATATCTGAAAGCTTGAAATATTCGTAAATAATCTTCAGATATCTGATGTCACCCTTGTATTGATCTTCAGTTAGATAGAACGATTCATAGGGTTCCACAACGAGTCTTGCTCTTGTGCCTGTTCCAGTAATATTCAGAATTCTGTGCACATCATCTGGCTTTCCATATGGACATTCATCAGAGAGGTCCTTCTTCATGGCTTCAGTTCTCTTGACAACTTCAAAATCCAACCATGCTTTAATGTGATTCGTGTTGATCAAGGTTGGCTTGTCTTTTCTCCATGCCATTAGTTGTTTGTGGATTGGTTCTGGAAATCTTGAATTTACCAATAGATGCTTAAGTTCCAGAATCCAATAGCCATTTTTCTGATTGATGCACCTGTAGACAGAGCAATCATTGTCATACTTCACATACTCAATTTTGGCTTCTTCTGGCCTGAGTGGAAGTTGACTTTGTCTTTGCTCTTTCCTCACCGTTCCTTCTGTCTTGAATTCTCTTTGGGGTTGTTGCTTGAAGAATCACCACCCTGGATAGACTTGGTATTTCCAGAGGGTGTTTTAGCTGCTAGTGGCTTTGCAGCTATGGGCTCAGTTAGGCTTTCTATTTTCCTTTTTCTGTGAAGAGGAGCTTCATCTTCATCAGATTCCTCATCATCATCAAGATTAAATCTTGTGAGAGTTTTACAGCCTTCTTCATTGCCCCGGGACTTGATTTGACCTTCTTCTTCAATTCTTCAGAAGAAGAGACATCAATCCCTTTAACTTGTCTTCTCCTTGGAGCCTTGGTACTCCTTGGAGGTTTCTGTGCCATTGCCCTTGTTATCATTGTAGTACCTTCAGTAGGTTTCTGGGAAGCAGCTACTATCTGCAGAGCAGCTTGACTTCAGGAGGGCTCTTTTATTCTAAGTGGTGGCTGGGAAGGTTTCTTATTTCCTCTTCCTCTTTGAGCAGCACCAACTCCAGATGTCTTCTTGTTTGCACCAACTCCTTCTTCCCATTCCCCCTGACTTTGAGGTCCAGATTTGTATGTTCTTTCCCCCTTAGTCATTGTTGGCTGACTAAGTCTCATAAAGGAATCTGAGAGAGACTCAAAATGTCCTTGTAAGAGATTGTAGGCAGAAACCAACGTCTGATGTTCGGCTTTGAGCTCTTGATTTTGTTTGATAAGTCCATTGTCCTTATCAGTGAGCTCTGCCAATGGGCCTAGGATGGCATCTGCTTTTCCAGCAGTGTAACTTGCCTCTTGAAAAGCTTTTTCAACTAAGGACGCATCATCGTCCCTTATCATTCCCATATCTTTCTGAGCAATGACTATGCTAGTTGTTCTCTGAGTGATGAGCTCAGTGAACTTCTTCAGTTCAAAGGGGACGGAGGCAGTTACTTCCTTGTTTTGTGAAGACAACTCCTTTTTCAGATGAGCCAAGATTGGTATCCGCTCATGTATTCGGGAGTGGACGTTTGCGCTTTGAAAGTTTCAGGAGCAATCAGCTTCCTTTTCAAGTGAGAGACCGCCAGATGTTCATTGCGGTGTTCTGTCAAAGTCTTGTCTTCTTCATCATCTGAGTCATCAGCCCAGTGATCTTCATCCTCTTGGATATGCTCATCGATCGTATCGAGTCCAGCAACCATCTCAGAGACTGGTTTCTTTCCTTTCTGGGAAGAGGATGGTACATCTTTTGAAGATGATGCAGCCTTAGCATCATGCTTGACTTCAGATACTTCTTCAGTATCGAGTTCTTTAGCTCTTTGACCTCAGAGTAAGCAATCATCTCTTGCAGATATTGATCTTGTAGTTGATCAAGCTTGTCTCTGGATCTAGCTATCTGATCTTCCAGTTGAAGATGGAGCTGTTGTTCTTCTTCCAACAGTTGTCTGAGTTGAGTAGTTCTGGATTGAGTGTTTATCAATTTCTGTGCAATTTCCTCAGAATCCTCAACTACTTGTTCAGTAATATCTTTTTGTTGGGAAGATGGATTAGACGACTTTTGAGGAGATGGAGACGGAGATTTCTGTGTCTTCCTCTCAGTTTGCTTTTCAGCAGTTGAGGCATGATTTCTTCGTGAAATTCCTCCGGTCCCTGGTGCAGGGGCATCATCATCATCCTTTTTGTCTTCATCATCCTTGTGGTGATGGTCAGTGGGAGGTTCGAAGTCATTTTCGTTTATCTCTTCCTCCTCATCATCTTCAGATACAAGATTGATCACTTCAGGAATAGTGATCTTCTGCCCATTAACCTCTTCTTGTTCAGAAGGTATAAATTGTAGAGTTTGTGGCAGGACTGGCTTGAAAGCCATCTGTAATCTTGTCTGACCATCTGCCTATTCAAAGGCTCAGATCAAATCAGGCGCCTTCTGGAGAAATCCTTGTGCAATAGAGTCGCAAGTGTGTACTGTTCTGTAGGGAACATTGCATGGATGTAAGTCTCCAAGTCAAGAGCTCGTGCTCGTCTAGTTGGTTGATCTGTGATTCTCAATATTTCAGAGAGATCAGAGCATCTTAACCGTTGCCACTTCTTGAAGCATTGGATATGCTTTGGCAGGGTTTGAGCCTTGAAGAAGGGAAGTAGGTCCCTTTTCTCATCATCGGGAACCGCTTGCACTGCTTTGAGCCTGAAAGAAAGAGTTTTGAGTGAGCTTCAAAGCTGTTGTAGATATCTGAGTTGAGGTGTGGTTTAGTTTCTGTGTTACCAGATTATGAACATCAGGCTCAGATACTTGGACCACTGAGACAATTGGTGTCTCAGATATCTTGTTGTGAGGTGGAGACTTGGAAGTTTGGTCCTCGGCAACCTTTCTTTCTTGATCCTGAGAGTTAAGAATAGTACAATACTTAGGAAATTGTTTGAAAGAATATGTGCATGAATATGCTTTAATAAATTCTGAGTTTTCTGCTTACTTCCTCAACAGGAAGCTCAGAATCAATTTTCTCAGAAACTTTCCCAGTTTTTGGTGTTCTTTCAGGTGATGTTGCCTTGGGAGCTTCATCAATTTCCATTAATGCAGGGGGTGTCGCAACTTTGTCCCCGTGCATTTCTACTTCTGAAGGAGCCTGTAAGTAGAAAGTATCGAATATTTTTAGAAGAGATATAAGATAACCCAAGATGAAGAATACTTATCACTTGATTTTTCATATACCTTCATGCTAGAAGGCTCAGTGATGTGTTCTTCAGAAAACCTTGTTGGTCTCTGGGTTTGTCTCTGGCATTTCTGCCTTATCTTCCTCTTTCTCAGTTGGAGCCTGTTAGAAACATTTATGAAAAAGAATAAGCACATAAACATTTTACTGAAAAAGTGTTCTCTTAAGAATCAATTTATCACCTGTGGCACAGGCTCAGAGTTCTTAAGAGGTGAGGTTGAGGGAACCTCCTTCTCAGTTTCTGAGGCAAGCTTTTCAGCTTCCTCTTGTTTCTGTGTTTCTAACTCAGCCTGTAACAAAGAAATTTTATGAGTAACAAGATGTATAAGCATAAAAATTTTCACAAGGTAAGAGTTAAACCAGTCAGCTACCTGAACAATTTCAGGCTGATTGGTCTCTGGAACTTGTGACCTTTCTATACTTTGGTCTGCTTGTCCCAGTGCAGTTTCTTTGCTTGAAGTTTCTGGTAGTTCATACCTTTCCTGAGTATGCAACTCAGTTGCCTCCCCTGGTTGATCATTCTGAGTAGATGTCTCAGTTTGATTCCTCTCAGTGAGTTGGGGAACCTACTCTGTTGCAGGATTTTCTTCAGCTTGTTGTAATGCTGGTAATTCGAAATGGAGTTCATTTACCATTTAGTCAACCACTTGTGGCTGTTGTGGTTGTGGTTGTTGTGTTTGTGGTTGTTGTGGTTGGCTGGAAGCAGAAGATTGATCAGTTGAACGTTCTTCCAGATTTTTAGACGTGGCATCTTCATCATTATCAGCCAGTACTAAATTACCACTCATCAGGGCTGCTTGTAGTTGTGCATAAGAAACATTCCCTGATGATGTGTTTGCACCAACAACCTTTGCTATAGGTGCAGCAATATGAGGTGTAGGTTCTTCTTCAGATACCTTATCACCAGTTAGTTTTACAGTATCCTTAGCCCTTTTTGCTCTTTGTAGGACTTGAGAGATGAATAGCTTGTCTCCTTCATCATCAGAGCTCTCATGAGCATTAGGAACTGATTGGTCCATTACTCCTGCGATTTCTGCAGATAGGGCTTGGTGCTTTTCACCTGTCTTGGCAGCATTTATGAGTTCATCAGCAAGGCATTCTGTGATAGTCTTCACATTTCTAAAGGCACTTTCTCTTGCTGTATCTACTTGTTCAGTAGTTGTGAACTCTTTTGCAGCATTGATAAGTTCATCTGCATTAATTAGTTCATCGGAAAGGCCTGCAGATATCTGGGAATTGACAACCTCAATGGGTGTGTCTTCTATTTTGCCAGCAGGCTTCTTTCTTGAAGTTCTGGGCTTCTTGGTCGCAACTTTTTCCTCAGATATCTTCTCAGACTTTCGCTTCTTAGAACCTTTCTGAGACCCAGTAACCTTTTTCATCATGTTCGTGTACTCATATTTGTAGAGTAGGTTACCGCATTATTTCAAATTGCCTTTGAGCTCAATGCCAAGCTTTTACAGCAAGTAGCATATCTTCAGACCATAGTTTACTGTGGCCTTTGGCTCAGCTAGTCCTTTGGCGATTTTAGGCTCGAAGCCTTGAATCTTCTTCACAAATTTCATGAAGGCGTACTTTCCCCAGTTGAAAGGGTTTTCCAGCCTTCTGTCTTGTTGATTCAGGAAGAACATCATCATCCACCGTTATTGGCTTATCTGGTCAGCACCTCCCTGTAGACCATCAAAGCATCTGCGAAGATTGCAAGCCAATGCATACCAGTGAACCATCAGATGTCTGGTTCGGATGTCAGCCAACTTGAACTCAGTGGGTGTATCTGATTTTTCAAGATCACACACATCACTGTATAGTTGTTTAACACCTTTAAGGAGATCATCATCCTTGGTGTTGATTTCAAAATCCTTTCCAAGATTTTGAAACTCAAACAACTTGCAGAAAGTTTTCAGGTCCAGAAGGATTTCCTTTCCTCGATCGAAGTTTTGATGTACACTATTGCAAAGTGCCTTAAAACACAGGAAATTATCCTGGAGTTGTTGTAGAATTCCAACACATCAAGTGATGAAATTCCACTTGGGCGAGCAGATAGAAAACCCTTGATTTGTGCCTTTTCAAGCATGTCAAGAATTAGCTTTCTGTCGGCTTGGTTTTCTATCGCAGCCGTGAGGTATTCCTCAACCATGGCACCACCCCAAATCATTCTTTGATTTGAAGTCCAATGGTCAGGATTAAACTCTCCTACTAGTCGGTTGTTTACAATAACCAACTCCGGTGCTTGCTTTTCAGCAGTACCAGTGGAGGATTGGGATTTCTGTGAAGAAGAATTCTTGGGGGCCATCTCTTTATATAGTGTAGGGATTTGAATTGGTGTTCGAAAGAGATTTGATTTAGTGATTCTTTTCAGAAAAACTTAATCTTGGTTTGCAGAGATTGAAGAGGATTTGCAGAGAATCAAGGGAAGGATTTGCTATTTCTGTGCAAGATGAGTTTTCGGATTAGGCAAAAGTGATTTTCTTTGCCAAAATCCTATATATATAGCAATAGAATCCCAACAGAAAAATACATACAAATTGATTTTGTGTGTACGTATCTGTGATTTGCAAGCAGGTAAGAGCAAAAGCTAGTTCGGCATTAAATGCAAAGTGGACTTTGTCGGAATTTTTACAGTCCACTATTTACTGTGAATTAATTTCCAACGTACAGATCAAACGTCCAATTTCATCAACGGTCACCATTGCTTCTTCAGCAATGATCACAATCAACAAATGTAATTGTGCCCATTCAATGAATTTTGGCTATTAGCTATCTGAATCACGGTTTTTTGTTTGACCAAGAACACTGTGTGCATCTGAATCTGTCTTATACTTAGGATTTGTCCAAGTTTTTCACAAAGATAGAAATAATGCGCAATTCAAGAGAGTAGTTGACTGCAGATAGTTGTACTATTCTCCTTAGTGTTCTCCGTATATAGAGTGATTCAGAATCTGAGTTCCTATCTCAGAGATCTTAAGCTGTCTTTTTGCTCTTTAGCCCTTTTTGACTTCTGGATACGCTCTGCATTTCTTTCTTTCTGGATGCCTATTCCAGATATCTCTTCTCTGGATGCCCGTTCCAGATTTTTGAACTTTTTTAGTTCGAAGGTAGTTCCAATAGTCCAAGACTATGTCTTAAGGCTAAGAATCTACTTTCTTGTAGTGGCTTGTGAAGATATCTGCAAGTTGGTCTTCAGTGCCAATCTTGAGTATCTCTATATTGCCTTTTTCAACATGGTCTCTAATGAAGTGGTGTCTAACATCAATATGCTTTGTTCTGGCATGAAACTTAGGATTCTGCGTAATCGCAATTGCACTTGTGTTGTCACAGAAAATGGGAGTATTCTCTTCATTGAGTCCATAGTCTTTAAGTTGTTGTTGAATCCACAGTATTTGTGTTGCACAACAACCAGCAGCAATATATTCAGCCTCTGTGGTAGAAGTTGCAATTGAGTTTTGCTTCTTGCTAAACCACGAGATAAGTCTAGTTCCCAGAAACTGACAAGTTCCTGAGGTACTTTTCCTATCAAGCATAGATCCAGCATAATCAGCGTCTGAGTAACCAGCTAAGCTCAATTCACTTTCTTTAGGATACCACAAACCTACATCTACTGTACCTTTCACATACCTTAATATTTTCATAGCAATGTTGTAGTGTGATTGCATTGGATTTGTCTGAAATCTAGCACACACTCCAACTGCATATTGAATATCAGGTCTACTTGCAGTGAGGTAAAGTAGTGAACCTATCAATTTCCTATACTTATGTTCTTCAACACTCTTATCTGATTCAGTATAGGTCATTTTGGTTCCTATGCTCATAGGTATCTTAGCATTCTTTTCAGAAGGCTTTAGATTGAACTTTGTGAGCATATCCTTTGCATACTTTGTTTGACTGATGAATATTCCATCATTGAGTTGCTTGACTTGCAATCCTAGGAAATAGTTCAGTTATCCCATCAGGCTCATCTCAAACTTGCTTTTCATGAGATTTGCAAAGTCATCACAAAGTTGCTTGTCCTTAGATCCAAATATGATGTCATCAACATATACTTGAACTAAGAGTAGTTTCCCATCATGATTCAAGGTAAATAAAGTTTTATCAACTTCACCTTTCTTGAAACCACTTTCCAGAAGGTATTTGGCCAAAGTGTCATACCATGCTCTTGGAGCCTAGTTTAGTCCATATAGAGCTTTCTGTAATTTATTGACCATTTTACTTTATGAGGAAACTTCAAAACCAGGTGGTTGCTCAACATAGACTTCCTCAGCAAGTTCACCGTTCAAGAATGCACTTTTGACATCCATCTGATAAACTTTAAAGTCTTTATGAGCTGCAAAGGCTAGAAAGAGTCTAATTGCATCCAATCTGGCAACTGGTGCATATGACTCATCAAAATCTAGACCTTCAGTCTGGGTAAATCCCTTGGCAACCAATCTTGCTTTGTTTCTGGTTATTTCACCAGTTTCATTCATTTTGTTTCTGAAAACCCACTTAGTTCCAATCACAGATATTCCTTCTATAAATGGAACTAGTTTCCAGACTTTGTTTCTCTCAAATTGATCCAACTCTTCTTGCATTGCAGAGATCCAGTATTGGTCTCTTAATGCTTCTTCAATGGTTTTTGGTTCAATATCTGAGATAAAACATCCAAAGAGAGAATTAGCATTTTCAGCTATTGCTCTCCTAGTCCTAACACCCTGATTAATTGGTCCAATTACATCTTTTGCAGGATGATCCTTGATCCATTTCATCATAGGTTTAGTGCTAGTAGGATCAACATCAAAGTGATCTAAATGTGAATCACTACGATTTTGGTTTGATACTTTTTCAGTATCTACGACATTTTGCTCCTTAGAAGGGCAATTAATGTTTGACACTTGGTCAGTGTTTGAGCTATCTGGAACACAACTTTCAGAGAGATCGTTTCCTGAGATAGCTTCATGATGAATATCTTCAGATTCCATTTCTGGAAGTTTCATAGGAAATTCTTCATCATGTATGTGAGTCATCTGGTTGTTACTAGGCTTATCAAGCTTTTCATCGTCAGAGTCATCCTCATTTTCAGAATCTTTTATCATTAGTTCTTTGAACTTTTCTGAGATTTCATCAGTAAGAGGTGTTTTCTTACTTCCTTCATAGAATACAACATGAACTGATTCTTCAATCTTCTTTGTTCTTTTGTTGTAAATTCTGTAAGCTTTGCTATTCGTTGAATAACCAAGAAATACACCTTGATCCGCCTTTGGTTGAAATGTTCTCAGATACTCTTTTCCGTTGTTCAGAACAAAACATCTACAACCAAATACTCTCAGATGTTTGATATTAGGGGGTCTACCAACCAAGATTTCATAAGGAGTCTTGTCATGGTATTTGTTTATCAAGCATCTGTTCTGAGTGTAGCAGGCTGTGTTTACAGCTTCACCCCAATAAATTTCACTTAATACAGTGTCAGCTAGCATTGATCTTGCAGCTTCTTTAAGGGTTCTGTTTTTCCTTTCTGCAACACCATTTTGTTGAGGTGTTCTTACAGAGGAAAGTTGGTGTTGTATACCTTTGCAGGTACAAAACTCCTTTATGTACTGGTTGACAAACTCAAGATACGGTCCGCTCGATTGCGTAAACCTTATCATTTTTCATGACTTCAAGCTTTTTCAGCAAGTTTGGTATCTCCACCCTAGCATTAGATTTGTGTTTTAGGAAAACAACCCAAGTGAATCTTGAGAAGTCATCTACAACTACCAGACCATACTTCTTTCCTGCATAACTAATTGCAGATGATTCAAAAAGATCCATGTGTAAAAGTTGCAGTGGTCTAACACTATAGTGTCTGGTTTTGGACTTGAAGGAGATCTTGGATTGTTTTCCTTCACCATGAGACATTCTCAAGAAGCATTCTGCACACAACAGAAAACAGGAGATTAGGTTCTCAATTTATAGTTGGAACCATCAGGACTAAACAATCTTCCAGTAGGAATCCATTTTTGAATGAATTTCCTTGGAACATTCTTTTGTCTGATAGGAACATAAGGAGGAATTCTAGTTGAATGATTATCATTGTTAAGAATTATTTTCTTCCTTGGTGTGTTCCTAGGTTCTCCATTTGGTGCTTTCAGATACCTGTCAGGTTTCTGAGTTTGCTTTTCAGCAAACTTAGCTTTCCTAGCCAGATTTCTTCTAGCCCTGGCATTCAGATTTTCAGTGGCTTGATTCATCTTCCACTTCTGATAATTTCTTTGAGCAATTCTAGCCTTCAGCCATCGTTCTTGCTCTAGTTTATATTTATGAGCAAGTTGTTTCCCGATGCCTTTGTAGCCAATACCATTTCGAGCACTTGCAGCTATCTGAGATCTTCTCTCAGCAGCTTTGCTAGTCTCTGGTTGATCTATTTTCTTTCCATAAAATGTGACATGGGAGAATTTGCCAGCTCCTGCAATTCTTCCCCTTTGAGAGACGTAGCACTGTGGGTGTTTACACTTTTCAGTGTTGTGTTTCTTTTCAGAGACATGCCCAACAGTTTTCTTTTCGACTTGTTTTTCCCACGAAGGTTTAGTCGCAACTGCCTTTCCTTTGTCTACAATTTTCTTCTGACCGATATTGTAGATAGCATGGGAACCATCTTGCTGAGTACTTATGAATGTTCTTCTTTCTTCACTCTTATTCAGAGTGGTAGAACAGTCTGTCTGTGTTCTCAGCCCAAGTCCTTTCTTTTCTGAAGGATCTCTTAAATAAGATTGTACTTCAGTATGAGTGTCACTAGCTTTGGCATAAGATTGAAAAGATAATTCTTTCTTTTTGAGTTCCTTGTTCTCAGAAAGAAGATCTTCACATTTATTTTGAAGTTCAGCCATTGCTTCTTTATGTGACTTTTCAGTCTCAGATATCTGAGCTTTGAGAAATGCA
Organism: Plantago major; assembly: GCA_026545765.1. Taxonomy (NCBI): domain Eukaryota; kingdom Viridiplantae; phylum Streptophyta; class Magnoliopsida; order Lamiales; family Plantaginaceae; genus Plantago; species Plantago major. The sequence goes on from CM048841.1 coordinate 61,740,685, forward strand.
TTTTCAGCGTCCTTTTTCTCAGATATCTTAACTAGTTTAGAGTTTTCCTTTGCAAGAAAATTCTTTTCTTCTTCAAGATTTTCGGCTCTAGCTCGGATCATTAGAAATTCTCTTTCATAGATATGAAGTTCTTTCCTGAGATTTTCTAGATATTTTAATTCTTCCTCATCACTTTCATAAGTGTAACAAGAAGTATGTGTTACCTCATCAACCATAAGACAGTTTTTAATGTTAGAGATGTCGACCAATAATCTCAAAGAACTCCGCACATTTCATTCTTCTTGAGGCCGAAGTCGATTATATCGTGAGTAACTCCACATAATTCTGGTGATGGTAAGGTTGAGTCATCTGAGTCATCTTCAGAGTCTGTCTCAACGTCTAGAGCATCCAGTTGGGTTTGGATTTTCTTTCTTTCTTCAGTTAGTAAAGCTTTCTGGCTTCTTCTGAAGATTCTTCTATCTTTCCTGTCACCTGTCTTTAGTTTGTTGAAGGCAGGACAATCCTTCTTGAAGTGACCAGGTTTTCGACAAGAGAAACAGATGTCGTACCAATTTCGCTTCCTCAAGATGCTTTCGAAATTGGCTTTTTCAAATGAGCTTTGCATATCCTTGTACTGGTGATAGTTTGAGCCTAGATGCTTTTTCAGCTTCTCTTTGGCTTTCCTTCTCTCAATTTCTCGACTGACATATTTGCTTATTTGCTTTGCAGCAAGAGCATCCTCAGTCTCTTCCTTGCTTTTCTTCTTTTCAGAAGTTCCTTGAGTAACTAGAGCAACATTCTGCAACTTTTCAGTTGTTTGTTCTCTTTGAGTTGTCTCATAATCAACCGTAGCAAGGTGAGAGAAAAGTTCCACTGGAGTGATATTTGGCATTCCTTGGTTAAAATAAAAGAATTTAGTATGCTCCCAGTTGTGGTTAAGACTTCTGACAATAGTCTTAATCTTCTCTGATTGGGAGTATCTATTGCCTTCCCCAAGTGCTGCCATATCACTCATGAGAGTGGTAAATCTGAAATCAAGTTCTTCCAGAGTTTCAGTGGGTCCTTGTTTGAAATTTTGAAATTTCAACTTGAGAACTTCGAACTTGTTTTCCTTTGTTTTCTCAGTTCCGGCACAGATTTCTTCAATCAGTTTCCAGGCAACTTTCGCCGTTTTAGCACCCCATAGTTTACACTGTATGTGCTTAGGTGTCGATCTGATGATGATATTACGAGCTTGACCATCCAGACGATTCCTCTTGGCATCTTCCGATGTCCAGAGTTCTCTGGGCTTTGGTTCGTAAATAACTTGACCAGTAGATCTTCCACTTGTTGACGCGTCTGTTTGTGAAGATCCTTCGCTTTGATCTCTGTCTCTACCATTCGAAACCTCCATGACTTGCTTAAGTTGTTGAATGATTATTGGGCCATTCTTTATCACTTCGATCATTTCGTCACTTATGGCCTCAAGGTGGAGCATCATGTTATTTTTCCATTTCTCGTAGTTCTCTGGTTTGAGAACGGGTGCATCACTCAGAGACATACCTGCACACTTAACACACAAATTAAATAGTCCTCGAAAGTGGACAAAGTTCCTTCACCTATATGGGGATCTAGGTTCAGTGCAGAAGGCTGGTGAACCTCCTGCTCTGATACCACTTGTTGGTCCAGATAATGGCAAAGTAAAAGACTAGAGGGGGGGGGGGGGTGAATAGTCTTTTAAAACTTTTGTCGATAAACATAATTTCTCAGATATTTGTGAAGATATCTGATACTTAGATTCAGAGCACGGAAGACTTAAGATAGATAAGTGCAGAAACAGTTAAAGTGTGTGTGTGTGTTGCTGAAAAGTAAGTACAGAAATGTAAATAACACAGCAAGTATAGTGGTATCTGGAGGTGGCGTAATCCTCCAACTAATCCACTTCGGTCTTCCAAAGACCTAGAATTCACTAGAATAGATATTTGAGGTCACCTTACAAAGATCCTATTCTAAGATTTCTAAACAAATGGTTCCCAACCAAATGTTCCCCCTGAGTTGTTCCCCGGCTTTCTCAGCCAAGTACTTCCTATACTCAGAAACCTTTTTGAGTTATTCCCTAGCTTCCCAAGCTAAGTACTTGCTATACTCAATAACCTTGCAGTTATTCCCTAGCTTCCCAAGCTAAGTACTTCTTGTACTCCACGCCAGTTATGGTGTTGGTTTTGGTTTGAGTTGTCAGATGAGCTTCTTATATTAACTTTTCAGTTAATCAGATAGCTCTGTGAATCAAGTATACATAATACACTTTTCAATGTATGGTATCTTGTTCTTTTTACTGACCCAAGTCTTATGATAACTGTTCAAGAGAATGAATCTCAGATACTTGATCTTTTGATTCAACTCTTTCACAGATAGCTTTACTTGTTTAGGATCAGGACACTTAGAACTTTAGTGCTACTTAAGATCAAAAGCTATGGTCGCAACAGTAAGCTTTAAGGATAAGTAGTTTGCTTTGAGAGAGTAAGATATATGTTCAGAGTAAGGTTCAGCGTCTAAGGTTCTGTGTATTCTCTCAAGCAGTCTAAGTGTTGATATTTATAGATGAATTTGAATGTCGTTGAATAGTATCCGTTAAGCTCAAATCAAATTCAAACTATTGATATCTGTGTATAGTACTGTAGCAGGTTTGTCTTCTTCTTCAGAAGCTACCGTTTTTATAGACATCTCTGTCGATGCATTAAATGCATTGTACTATACTTTTTGTCCTGTAGTGTCAACGGAACTATGCTTTGTATCAGAGATTTAACTTAAACAGTTTTCTCTGAATTTTCCGCACGTTCTTATCTTCAATCTTCAGATACCACTTAAATTGAAACAACTTTGTTTGCAATATATATTTCTCTTTTTCAGAGATGTGGTTAGAGCTCAAGGTATCTGTAAGAAGATATCTGTGGACACTTTCCTTGTTTTCCGGATGGACCCTTTTGATTCTCAGATATCTCTTGTGACTCAGTTTGTCCAAAACTATTCGTTTCTTCAAGATATCTGGCCAAGGTATCTGTAAAACCATTTCAGTAATCTTGTGCAGTTCTTCAAGTCTTCAATGTCGTTGAACCTGTTCTGCTTGGACGTCTTTTTCTTGGTCTTCTCTTCATAAAATAAAAATTACATTTTGAGACCTAACATCCTATACAAGATTAACTAGACTATCATACTAAGTGGGTTTCCTCTTTTACAATGTTCAAGTGAACCAAGAGTACTACTCACCTTTCTGATACTAAGATAGATCATCATGTTGCTGATCAAAACTAAATAGATATTCTTAACAAAATATCTAACAAATTTCCTAACAGACACCACTTCATCAGAGACCATGTTGAAAAAGGCAATATAGAGATACTCAAGATTGGCACTGAAGACCAACTTGCAGATATCTTCACTAAGCCACTGCAAGAAAGTAGATTCTTAGCCTTAAGACATAGTCTTGGACTAATGGAGCTACGAAAGAACTGAAAAAGTTCAGATATCTGAAGAAGATATCAAAGAAAAGAGAAGAGGAATCTGGAACGGGTATCCAGAAAGGAGAAATCTGGAACAGGTATCCAGAGAAGAGAAATCTTGAACGGGTATCCAGAAAGGAAGAATCTGGAATAAGTATCCTGAAACCAAGGGCTAAAGGGTAAAAATGGCTACTTGAAGATCTCTGAGACAGGTACTCAGACATCTAGATCACTCACTGAGGGGGAACACCAAAGAGAATAGTACAACTGTCTGCAGTCAACTACTCTCTTGAAATTTGTATTATTTCTATCTTTGTGTAAAACTTGGAAAAATACTAAGTCTAAGATAGACTCAGATACAAACAGTGTTCTTAGTCACACAGAGAAATGTGACTCAAATAGATACTAGCCAAAGTTCATTAAATGGGCACAATTACATTTGTTGATTGTGATCATTGCTGAAGAAGCAATGGTGACCTTTGATGAATTGAGCAATTGATTATATTGAAGTGGACTACCTAACGGACGGGGTCCGTGTGAGAGGATAACTTATTCATCCATAAGAGGGATGGGTTATCTTTAAAGTAACCAGTGTTGTTGGATGGTCCGAGAGAGGACCTCTGAACGGACGAGAGTCCGTGTGAGAGGATAACTCATCCATCCGTAAGAGGAATGGGGTGTTATCTTTTAATGACAACCGGTTTTTCGGGATGGTCCGAAGGAGGACATCCGAACGGACGAGAGTCCGTGTGAGAGGATAACTCATCCATCCATAAGAGGGATGGGTTGTTATCTTTTTAAACAACCAGTGTTGCGGGATGGTCCGAAGGAGGTCATCCAAACGGGCGAGAGTCCGTGTGAGAGGATAACTCATCCATCCGTAAGAGGGATGGGTTGTTATCTTTTGAAACAACCGGTGTTGCGGGATGGTCCGAAGGAGGACATCCAAATGGGCGAGAGTCCGTGTTATGCCGAGACGGTCGGGCTTATATTGAAGTACTTATGCCGAGGCGGTCGAGCTTATATTGAAGTACTTATGCCGAGGCGTTCGGGCTTATATTAAAGTACTTATGCCGAGCTGGATGGTCTGAAGGAGGACATCCGAACGGACGAGAGTCCGTGTTATGCCGGGACGGTCGGGCTTATATTGAATTACTTATGCCGAGGCGTTCGGGCTTATATTGAAGTACTTATGCCGAGGTGTTCGGGCTTATATTGAAGTACTTATGCCGAGGCGGTCGGGCTTATATTGAAATACTTATGCCGAAACAATCGGGCTTATATTGAAGTACTTATGCCTAAATGGTCGGACTTATATAATTTTGTGGGTGTCGGACCCCCTTATTAATCGGAAACATGTCCTTGACGAATCATGTACGCTTGTATAGTAATTGAAGCATTGATAAACGATGTGTGCGTGCATGATGAATGAATGGATGAATGAATGAATGTATGGTAAATGATGATTTCAAGTTAAGTCAGAATGCTTACTTTTTCATTGAAAAACGTAGAGCATTATTTTCGGTTCTCCGTTTTAAGAGAAGCCAGGGAAATTGGAGATCGGGATTCGAAATAAACAAATCCCAACCTTTGAAAGTATCTCCTAGCTTTTAAGCTTATGGAGTTGACCTCACTTTTGCATGTGCAGCTAAAGGTGTAAGATGCTTATCCTAGCCACTCTGGTGGTAGGAGACTTGTCCTGGAGACTTTGGCGTTGGAGACTATCCTAGCCACTTTGGCGGTAGGAGGTTGTCCTAGCCAAATTGGTAGCAAGTGTCGGATGTTTGTAGAACGATGAGTGTCTTACTTAGTTTGTCCGGAGAACATAGTCTGACCTTAGGATGCAATCTCTAAGACATGGTCAAGGACCCGTTCTGAGGAGATGGTGAGGACCTGGTCCGAGGAGATGGTGAGAACTTTGTCCGAGGTGATGGTGAGAACCTGGTCCGAGGACATGGTGAGCACATGCTCCGAGGAGATGATGAGGACCTCCGAAGAGATGGTAAGAACCGGGTCCGAGGACTTGGTAAGAACATGGTCCGAGGTGACGGTGAGAACCGGCTCCGAGGAGATGGTGAGGACCTGCTCCGAGGAGATGGTAAGAACCTGCTCCGAGGAGATGGTAAGAACCTGCTCCGAGACCATGGTGAGAACATGGTCCGAGGCGACAGTGAGAACCGTCTCCGAGGAGATGGTGAGGAACTGCTCCGAGGAGATGGTAAGAACCTGCTCTGAGGAGATGGTAAGAACCTGCTCCGAGACCATGGTGAGAACATGGTCCGAGGCGACAGTGAGAACCGTCTCCGAGGAGATGGTGAGGAACTGCTCCGAGGAGATGGTAAGAACCTGCTCTGAGGAGATGGTCAGAACCTGGTCCGAGGCCATGGTGAGAACATGGTCCGAGGCGACGGTGAGAACCGGGTCCGATGACATGGTGAGAACCTGGTCCGAGGAGATGGTGAGAACCAGGTCCGATGACTTGGTGAGAGCCTGGTCCGATGACTTGGTGAGAGCCTGCTCCGAGGACTTGGTGAGAGCCTGGTCCGAGGAGACAGTAAGAACCTGCTCCGAGGAGACAGTAAGAACCTGCTCCGAGGACTTGGTGAGAGCCTGGTTCGAGGAGACGGTAAGAACCTGCTCCGAGGACTTAGTGAGGACATGGTCCGACCTTATCCGGCCTTAGGGAGCCTAGGATATGGTGCCTAGGACGTGGTCCGAGGATTGTCCCTAGGGTGTGGTCCTATCCTGCCTTCCTTGGATGATTTTTGCTAAGTGCTCCACTGACCTCATCTTCTTTTGCCTTCTCAAACCTTTTTAGGAAGAGCGTGATGATGTCCACCTAAGACTTGATGGAGTCATCAGGTAAGAGTGGTTGAGAAGGTAAGAGCCTTCATGTTATCATTCAGACCATTTGACTCCATCCGACTCTCATACCTAGTAAGGTGCCCCACGGGACAAGTATCTCCATAATAGTGCTCAAGAGCCTTTACCATGTTTTCCAGAGTAGTGTTTTGAGTTTATAAGGCCTCTTGTTGGAGGTAGATCTCTTCAGTGGCGAGCCTCTCACCAGTCCTTAGATTGATTGCTACATCCGGAGGAAGATCCTCAATTTGAACCACCGGGATACTTTCGGCCATGTGATCCCTTACTCTATGTTGAGGAGCTAGAAAGGGACTAGGACCTACTTCATCGGTCCTAGGCCTGACCGGACTTCTTTTGTGTTGGCCTTGGGACGCTACTATTCTCCTATTAAGAAGGTTGCGATGGTCTTCCTGTTGAACTTGTTCTCCTAATCTTTCTGAAATGAAGCGGCGTTCATTTCTAGATTGAGCCGGCTCAGCTTGCCTAGGAACCGCCAAGGGTGGAGTAGCTTGAAGAGCCTAAACATTGTTAGAACCAAAGCACCGTTGAATAGTAGTGAGTAAGAGGCCAAACTGGTTCTCGCTCATCCCAAACTCACTTGGGCGAATGACCTGCCCGTTTGGAAGAGTGAAGTTTCTTTCGGGAGGAGGACCATGTGTTCCTGACAGAGGAACTTGTCCTTCAACTCCGAGTGCTTGAGTTCTTATTGGAGGATCAACGACTCTTTCCTCCTCCGAAGAGAGACTAGTAGTTCGGCCATCACTTGGATAGTCCATTGTGTTTCTTGAAGTGGCTCTCGCCACTCTTCCCCTTCGAGTGGGAGGTCTGCCTCTTTGCCTTGGGGCGGGCGTCTCAACCGCTGTAGTGTTGGTTCTTATGGACCTTCTTGGTCTTGCCATTACTGAAGAGAACGGAACTTTTTGTAAAGATTCCCACAGACGGTGCCAAAATGTTGAGGGTATAAGTACCTAGACCAGCTTTGAGTAAGAACCAAAGAGTAAGAGCCCGTAAGAACCATCGTGCTGATAAGAGGCGATGGGTAAGGACCTGCACAAGTAGCTTAGAGGGGGGGTTAGGACCGTAGACCCGGTTTGCTAAGTGTCAAACCGGTCCGAGACTTTACTCAAGAGAGACTGAAGATCTACTCTGTATAATAGTCGGGAAGGTAAGAGTCCGGGAAGAAGGCTTGACTTCTTTTGCATTATGAGGATATGTCCATATTTATAGGTTTCCCTTGAGAAAGGGAGGACTCACAAGATCGCGCCAAGTGTAAGGCTCATATTACGCCAACAATGCTCTATTTGGCCCATGGCCCAATGTCTTGATAGGCCTATGGCCCAATGGGTTGGTTGGGTTAGGACGTCCCGCCTAGGACTGTAGTCCGTGACAGAGCGGTTAGGACGTCATGGACATATTTCTGTATCAACACTTTCGACGATTTCTCTTCAACGTATGGTAGTATGGATCGTGTTCTTGATGAATTGGGAAAAAAACTGAAATTAACGACTTCGGGACAGGAGAAAGTCGAGATACCGAGTGGTGTTTGGGATACTAGTACGTTCGATCACGAACTTTGTCTTGTAGGGCGTATCTTATCCCGTAAATCAACTCATCTGGAGTCGCTGAAACGATCCTTACTCAGTGGTTGGAATTTGGCCAGGGGGTGCAAATTCAGAAAATTGGGCATGACAGATTGTTCTTTCGTTTCGATCATGTGGTAGATAAAAGCAAGGTCCTTTGGAACGGATCTTGGGCATTTGATAAAAATCTTGTTATTCTTCAAACAATCGATAATGGGAACAATGCAAAAACAAGTGTGGGTGCCAAAAGAAGAGGACGACCAGTGGGGTCATTATCAAAAAAAGGGGCTCAATGAGTTTAACCAGTGTGCAAGGATTTGGGAATAATGATTATATTGAGGATGTGCAAAGTGGTAAGCGTCCTAAACTAATTCAGGAGAAAGCTTCAAATGTACCAGAGGCGGAGAATGGTCAGCATCTCCGCCTATCGCAATGAGTTGTATAGGATGGAACTGTCAAGGTCTGGGGCACCTTTGGATAGTTCGAGTGCTTGGGGAAGTTCTCCGAGATCATAAACCGCAACTTATTTTTCTTATGGAAACCCGAATGGGGGCTTTGGGATAAATAAGATCAAGGAAAGGTTTAATTTGTTTGGTATTCGTGTTCTGGCGATTGGAAAATCTGGGGGATTGGCACTTTTGTGGAATAAGTCTTGCTCAGTTTCAATTATTAATTTCTTGAAGAATCATATCGATGCAAATGTTCAACTCTTGGGTACGGTCAATATTTGGGGACTCACCGATTTTTATGGCGAACCGGATGCTAGTAAAAGAAAGCGGACATGGAGACTACTTAAATATTTAGGACGCCAATCGAATCGGGAATGGTTGGTGATGGGTGATTTTAATGAAATTTTATTTAATTCAGAAAAATTGGGTGGTCCTCGTACTCCCGAATGGCGGCTTCGAGATTTTCGGGAAACATTGACGGCAAATGATTTGTTTGATTTGGGTTTTAAAGGGTATAAATATACTTGGGACAGCAAGCGTGATTATCTACACAATACACAAGAAAGGTTGGACAGAGCACTAGCAAATCATGGCTGGGCCAATTTTTTCCCTACAGCCCAAGTGCATAATATATCTACAAGGAGATCAGATCATGATGCTATACTCTTGGAGGTTGTGGGGCCGACATCCCACTTACCTAAGCCAAAAAGGCGCTACATGTT
>CM048841.1:61749855-62274693 GCA_026545765.1 Plantago major
CAAACCAGAAGTGCTCAACTCAGACAACTGTTGGAAGAAGAACAACAGCTCCATCTTCAACTGGAAGCTCAAATAGCTAAATCCAGAGACAAGCTTGATCTACTACAAGATCAATATCTGCAAGAGATGATTGCTTACTCTGAGGTTAAAGAGCTACAGGATGCTGTAAATGCTATCACCAAGGAACTTGATACTGAAGAAGTATCTAAAGACAAGCATGATGCTAAGGCTGCATCATCCTCAAAAGAAGTACCATCCTCCTCACAGAAAGGAAAGAAACCAATCTCTGAGATGGTTGCTGGACTCGACACAATCGATGAAAATGTCCACGAGGATGAAGATCCTTTGGGATGACTACTCGGATGATGAAGAAGACAAGACTTTGGCGAGAACCGCAATGAACATTTAGCGGTTTCTCACTTGAAAAGGAAGTTGATTGCTCCTGCAATATTCAACAAACTGCCAAACGTCCACTCCAATGAATACATGAACAGATACCAAGTACTGTCTCATCTCAGAAAGGAGTTGTCTTCACAGAACAAGGAAGTAATTGCCTCCGTCCCCTCTGAAATGAAAAAGTTCACTGAGCTGATGACTCAGAGAACAACCAGCATAATCATTGCTCAGAAAGATCTGGGAATGACAAGGGACGATGATGTGACTTTAGCTGAAAAAGCTTTTCAAGAGGCAAGTTACACTGCTGGAAAAGCAGATGCTATCCTAGGCCCATTGGCAGAGCTCACTGATAAGGACAAAGGACTTATCAAACAAAATCAGGAACTCAAAGCCGAACTTCAGAAGTTGGTCACTGCCCACAATTATTTGCAAGGGCATTTTGACTCTCTCTCAGATTCTTTTATAAGACTGAGTCAGCCAACAAGGATTAAGGGGGAAAGAGCATACAAATTTGGACATCAAAGTCAGGGGGAATGGGAAGAACGAGAAGAAAATAAGAAGAAATCTGGAGCTGGTGCGGCTCAGAGAGGAAGAAGAAACATGAAAACTTCCCAGCCACCACTCAGAATCAATGAACCCTCCTCAAGCCAAGCTGCTTTGCAAATAGTAGCTACTTCCCAGAAACCTACTGAAGGAACCAAAATGATAACAAGGGCCATGGCACAGAAATCTCCAAGGAGTACCAAGGCTTCAAGGAGAAGACAGGTTAAAGGGATTGATGAATCTTTTGAAGAAGAAGAAGAAGGTCAAATCAAGTCCCTGGGCAATGAAGAAGGCTGTAAAACTCTCACAAGATTTAATCTTGATGATGATGAGGAAACTGATGAAGATGAAGCTCCTCTTCACAAGAAAAGGAAAATTGAAAGCCTAAGCGAGCCCATTTGCAAAGCCCTAGCGACTAAAACACCCTCTGGAAATTCCAAGTCTATCCAGGGTGGTTCTTCAAGCAACAACCCCAAAGAGAATTCAAGACAGAGAAGGAACAGACTAAGAGCTGAGCAAAGACAAAGTCAACTTCCACTCGGGCGAAGAAGCGAAATAGAGTATGTGAAGCATGATAATGATTCCTCTGTCTACAGGTGCATCAATCAGAAAAATGGCTATTGGATTCTGGAACTTAAGCATCTACTGGTAAATTCAAGATTTCCAGAACCAATCCATAAACAACTTATGGCATGGAGAAAAGATAAGCCAACCTTGATCAACACCAATCACATTAAAGCCTGGTTGGATTTTGAAGTTGACAAGAGAACTGAAGCCATGAGAAAGGACCTCTCTGATGAATGTCCATATGGAAAGCCAGATGATGTGCACAGAATTCTGAACATCACAGGAACAGGCACAAGAGCAAGACTCGCTGTGGAACCCTATGAGTCGTTCTATCTAACTGAAGATCAATACAAGGGTGACATCAGATATCTGAAGATTATCTATGAATATTTCAAGACGTTAGATATCAGAATAGAGCATGCCTGGAAGTGGGGAAAATATCTTTGGGTTAAGCATTTTGTCAAGAAAAATCCTACCAAAACCTACAAAGAGGTCTGTGGATTTGCCAGAGACACAGAGATGCTCGTCAGAACTCTTCTCTATGACTATTCTAATGACATCAAAAGGTTTGGAGATAGGAAATTTGCAGACTGATCCATAGAGCTACTGTTGAAGACTTGAAGAGTTGAAGACTTGAAGACTTGAAGACTAGTTCTTTAGGATGTTTACTTGGAGCTTGGTTACTCCTGTTGTCCTAATTTACTATGTATTTTGCTGTATTTTTGCTGACTGAGCTTAAACTGTTTTATGTATTAAAGTTATCTGTAATCTTTCATTATAACTTATCTGATGAACTTACTCTCAGATAGTATTCTATAAAAGATAACTTGTCAGCAAAGATCACACCTTGTGATTTGGTTGATGTTTACTTTCTGCACATAATTGAATGAATTGAAAAATCTTAAGAAATGATTAAGTGTTGGATTGTTCACTCTTCCAGATTTGTAATAGGTCAGATAGTCATCGTTGACTGATCAAAAAGGGGGAAATTTGTTAGGAAATTTGTTTAGATATTTTGTTAGAAATATCTGTTTAGATTTTGATCAGCAACATGATGACTTATCTTAGTCTCAGAAAGGTGATTAGTACTCTTGGTTCACTTGAACATTGTAAAAGAGGAAACCCACTAAGTATGATAGTCTAGCTAATCTTGTATAGGATGTTAGGTCTCAAATGTAATTTTTATTTATGAAGAGAAGACCAAGAAGAAGACATCCAAGCAGAACCAGTTCAACGACATTGAAGACTTGGAGAAACTGCACAAGATTACTGAAACAGTTTTCCAGATACCTTGGCCAGATATCATGGAGACACGATTAGTTTTTGACAAACTGTGTCACAAGAGATATATGAGAAATGAAAGGTCTATCTGAAAACAAGGAAAGTGTCCACAGATATCTATTCTCAGATACCTTGAGCTTTAACAACATTTCTGAAAAAGAAATATATTGCAAACAAAATTGTTTCAATAAAAGTGGTATCTGAAGATTGAAGATAAGGACGTGCAAAGAATCAGATAATACTAGTCTCTGATACAAAGCATAGTTCCGTTGACACTACAGGACAAAAAGTATAGTGCAATGCATTTAAAGCACGGACAGAGATGTCTGAACAAAAGCAACGGTAGCTTCTGAAGAAGAAGACAAAACACCTTTCTGATACTATACACAGATATCAATAGTTTGAATTTGAGCCTAACGGATACTATTCAACGGCATTCAAATTCATCTATAAATATCAACACTTAAACTGCTTGAGAAGAGACACTGAATACGACACTGAACAGAACTTACTGAATCTTACTCTCTCAAAGCAACTTACTTATCCTCAAAGCTTTATGTTGCGACCAAAGCTTTTGATCTTGAGTAACACTGAAGTTCTAAGTGTCCTGATCCTAAACAAGCACAACTATCTGTGAAAGAGTTGAATCAAAAGATCAAGTATCTGAGATTCATTCTCTTGAACACTTATCTAAGACTTGGGTCAGTATATAAAAAGAACAAGATACCATACATTGAAAAGTGTATTAAGTATACTTGATTCACAGAGCTATCTGAATAACTGAATAAGTTATTAAAGAAGCTCATCGACAACTCAATAAAACCAACACCATAAGCTGGCGTAGATGCAGAAGTACTTAGTTTGAAAATGGGAATAACTCCAAGGTTACGGTATAGGAAGTACTTGATTTGGGAAACTAAGGAATAACTCAAGGTTATTGAGTATAGGAAGTACTTAGCTTGGGAAGCTGAGGAATAACTCAAAAGGTTTACAGTATAGGAAGTACTTGGTGAAGAAGCTGGGAATAACTCGGGAACATTTGGTTGGGAACCATTTATTCAAGGATTTCTTAGAATAGGATTATTGTAAGGTGAACTCGATTATACATTCTAGTGAATTCTAGGTCTTTGGAAGACGAAGTGGATTAGTTGGAGGATTCATACCTCCGGATACCACTATATTTGTTGTGTTATTTATCTTTACGTATTTATATTTGACCTTACACACACAATTTAAGCATTTACGCTTATCTATCTTAAGTCTTCGCTCTGTTTCTAAGTATCGGATATCTACGGATATAGAAATTATTTTATCGACAAAAGTTTAAAAGACTATTCACCCCCCCCCCCTAGTCTTTTACGTTGCCGTTATCTGGACCAACAAAATTGTCGAGTCCGTATTAGCCGATGTTGCGAGTGATAGGCTTTAGCAGCGTTCTGTTGGTCCAGATAACGACAAAGTATAAGACTAGAGAGAAATAAACTATCTTTAAAACTGTCGATAAATACGATTCTCAAATATACGTGAAGATATCGATATGGATCAAGTTGAAGACTGATAATCTTTCGTTTGGGATCGGGACACTAGAACTTTAGTGCTACAAGATCAAGAGGTTTGGCATAAGCTTGAGGATAAGTAGTTGCTGAGAGAGCTGAAAATATATGTTGGTGTGTTCTTAAGTCGTGTCTAAGGTGTCTTCTCAAGTAGTCTAAGTTGTTGGTCCAGATAACGGCAAAGTAAAAGACGAGAGGGGGGGGGGGGTGAATAGTCTTTTAAAACTTTTGTCAATAAACACAATTTCTCAGATATCTGTGAAGATTTCTGATACTTAGATTCAGAGCGCGGAAGACTTAAGATAGATAAGTGCAGAAACATTTAAAGTGTGTGTGTGCGTTGCTGAAAAGTAAGTACAGAAATGTAAATAACACAGCAAGTATAGTGGTATCTGGAGGTGGCGTAATCCTCCAACTAATCCACTTCGGTCTTCTAAAGACCTAGAATTCACTAGAATAGATATTTGAGGTCACCTTACAAAGATCCTATTCTAAGATTTCTTAAACAGATGGTTCCTAACCAAATGTTCCCCCTGAGTTATTCCCCGGCTTTCTCAGCCAAGAACTTCCTATACTCAGAAACCTTTTTGAGTTATTCCCTAGCTTCCCAAGCTAAGTACTTCCTATACTCAATAACCTTGGAGTTATTCCCTAGCTTCCCAAGCTAAGTACTTCCTGTACTCCACGCCAGTTATGGTGTTGGTTTTTTTGGTTTGAGTTGTCAGGTGAGCTGCTTATATTAACTTTTCAGTTAATCAGATAGCTCTGTGAATCAAGTATACTTAATACAATTTTCAATGTATGGTATCTTGTTCTTTTACTAACCCAAGTCTTATGATAACTGTTCAAGAGAATAAATCTCAGATTTTTGATCTTACGATTTAACTCCTTCACAGATAGCTTTACTTGTTTAGGATCAGGACACTTAGAACTTCAGTGCTACTTAAGATCAAAAGCTATGGTCGCAACAGTTAGCTTAAGGATAAGTAGTTTGCTTTGAGAGAGTAAGATATTCAGAGTATGTTTCAGCGTCTGAGGTTCAAGGGTTCTGTTTCTCAAGCAGTCTAAGTGTTGATATTTATAGATGAATTTGAATGCCATTGAATAGTATCCGTTAGGTTCAAAATCAAATTCAACCTATTGATATCTGTGTATAGTACTGTAGCAGGTTTGTCTTCTTCTTTAGAAGCTACCGTTGCTTTTGTTCAGACATCTCTGTCCGTGCATTTAATGCATTGTACTATACTTTGTCCTGTAGTGTCAACGGAACTATGCTTTGCATCAGAGATTTAACTAAAATAGTTTTCTCTGATTTCTCAGCACGTCCTTATCTTTATTCTTCAGATACCACTTAAATTGAAAACAACTTTGTTTGCAATATATATTTCTTTTTCAGAAATGTGGTTAAAGCTCAAGGTATCTGTAAGAAGATATCTGTGGACACTTCCCTTGTTTTCCAGATAGACCCTTTTGATTCTCAGATATCTCTTGTGACACAGTTTGTTCAAAACTATTCGTGTCTTCAAGATATCTGTCTAAGGTATCTGTAAAACTGTTTCAGTAATCTTGTGCAGTCTTCAAATCTTCAATGTCGTTGAACATGTTCTGCTTGGATGTCTTCTTCTTGGTCTTCTCTTCAAGAAATAAAAATTACATTTTGAGACCTAACATCCTATACAAGATTAACTAGACTATCATACTAAGTGGGTTTCCTCTTTTACAATGTTCAAGTGAACCAAGAGTACTAGTCACCTTTCTGAGACTAAGATAGGTCATCATGTTGCTTGATCAAAACTAAAAGGATATTTCTAACAAAATATCTAACAAATTTCCCCCTTTTTGATCAGTCAACGATGACTATCTGACCTATTACAAATCTGGATGAGTGAGCAATCCATCACTTAATCATTTCTTATGATTTTTCAATTCATTCAATTAAGTGCAGAAAGTAAACATCAACCAAATCACAAGGTGTGATCTTTGCTGACAAGTTATCTTTTATAGAATAATATCTGAGAGTAAGTTCATCAGATAAGTTAAAAAGAAGGATTACAGATAACTTTAATACATCAAACAGTTAAGCTCAGTCAGCAAGAATACAACATAAAAAAAAATTACATAGTAAATTAGGACAACAGGAGTGACCAAGCTCC
The DNA here is from genome assembly GCA_026545765.1 of Plantago major. Lineage (NCBI taxonomy): Eukaryota > Viridiplantae > Streptophyta > Magnoliopsida > Lamiales > Plantaginaceae > Plantago > Plantago major. Next base: position 61,756,349 of record CM048841.1, read on the forward strand.
AAGTAAACATCCTAATAGACTAGTCTTCAAGTCTTCATTTCTTCAAGTCTTCAACAGAGGTTCTATGGGTCAGTCTGCAAATTTCCTATCTCCAAACCTTTTGACGTCATCAGAATAATCATAGAGAAGAGTTCTGACGAGCATCTCTGTGTCTCTGGCAAATCCACAGACCTCTTTGTAGGTTTTGGTAGGATTTTTCTTGACAAAGTGCTTGACCCACAGATACTTTCCCCACTTCCAGGCATGCTCTATTATGATATCTGAGAGTTTGAAATATTCATAGATAATCTTCAGATATCTGATGTCACCCTTGTATTGATCTTCAGTTAGATAGAACGATTCATAGGGTTCCACAGCGAGTCTTGCTCTTGTGCCTGTTCCAGTAATGTTCAGAATTCTGTGCACATCATCTGGCTTTCCATATGGACATTCATCAGATAGGTCCTTCTTCATAGCTTCAGTTCTCTTGACAACTTCAAAATCCAACCATGCCTTAATGTGATTGGTGTTGATCAAGGTTGGCTTATCTTTTCTCCATGCCATGAGTTGTTTATGGATGGGTTCTGGAAATCTTGAATTTACCAATAGATGCTTAAGTTCCAGAATCCAATAGCCATTTTTCTGATTGATGCACCTGTAGACAGAAGAACTATTGTCATACTTCACATACTCAATTTTGGCTTCTTCTGGCCTGAGTGGAAGTTGACTTTGTCTTTGCTCAGCTCTCAGTCTGTTCATTTTCTGTCTTGAATTCTCCTTGGGGTTGTTGCTTGAAGAACCACCTCCCTGGATAGACTTGGTATTTCCAGAGGGTGTTTTAGCTGCTAGTGGCTTTGCAACTATGGGCTCAGTTAGGCTTTCTATTTTCCTTTTTCTGTGAAGAGGAGCTTCATCTTCATCAGATTCTTCATCATCATCAAGATTAAATCTTGTGAGAGTTTTACAGCCTTCTTCATTGCCCTGGAATTTGATTTGTCCTTCTTCTTCTTCTTCTTCTTCAGAAGAGACATCAATCCCTTTGACTTGTCTTCTCCTTGGAGCCTTGGTACTCCTTGGAGGTTTCTGTGCCATTGCCCTTGTTATCATTGTAGTACCTTCAGCAGGTTTCTGGGAAGCAGCTTGACTGGAGGAGGGTTCATTGATTCTGAGTGGTGGCTGGGAAGGTTTCTTGTTTCCTCTTCCTCTTTGAGCAGCACCAACTCCAGATTTCTTCTTATTTGTATCGACTCCTTCTTCCCATTCCCCCTGACTTTGAGGTCCAGATTTGTGCAACCTTTCCCCCTTAGTCATTGTTGGCTGACTCAGTCTCATAAAAGAATCTGAGAGAGAGTCAAAATGCCCTTGCAAATAGTTGTAGGCAGTGACCAACTTCTGAAGTTCAGCTTTGAGCTCCTGATTTTGTTTGATAAGACCATTGTCCTTATCAGTGAGCTCTGCCAATGGGCCTAGGATGGCATCTGCTTTTCCAGCAGTGTAACTTGCCTCTTGAAAAGCTTTTTCAGCCAAAGACGCATCGTCGTCCCTCATCATTCCCAGATCTTTCTGAGCAATGACTATGCTTGTTGTTCTCTGAGTGATGAGCTCAGTGAACTTCTTCAGTTCAGAGGGGACGAAGGCAGTTACTTCCTTGTTTTGTGAAGACAACTCCTTTTTCAGATGAGCCAGAACTTGGTATCTGTTCATGTACTCGTGGGAGTGGACGTTTGGCAGTTTGCTGAAAATTGCAGGTGCAATCAGCTTCCTTTTCAGATGAGAAACCACTAAGTGGTCATTGCGGTGTTCTGCCAAAGTCTTGTCTTCTTCATCATCTGAGTCATCAGCCCAGTGATCTTCATCCTCTAGGACATTCTCATCGATCGTATAAAGTCCAGCAACCATCTCAGAGATTGGTTTCTTTCCTTTCTGGGAGGAGGATGGTACTTCTTTTATAGATGATGCAGCCTTAGCATCATGCTTGACTTCAGATACTTCTTCAGTATCGAGTTCTTTAGTGAGCGCAGTGACAGCATCCTGTAGCTCTTTGACCTCAGAGTAAGCAATCATCTCTTGCAGATATTGGTCTTGTAGTTGATCAAGCTCATCTCTGGATCTGGCTATTTGGTCTTCCAGTTGAAGATGGAGCTGTTGTTTTTCTTCCAACAGTTGTCTGAGTTGAGTAGTTCTGGATTGAGTATTCACCATTTTTTGTGCAATTTCCTCAGAATCCTCAACTACTTGTTCAGTAAAGTCTTTTTGTTGGGAAGATGGATGAGTCGACTTTTGAGGAGATGGGGACGGAGATTTCTGTGTCTTTCTCTCAGTTTGCTTTTCAGCAGATGAGGCATTATTTCTTCGTGAAATTTCTCCGGTCCCTGGTGCAGGGGCATCGTCATCATACTTTTTGTCTTTGTCATCCTTGTGGTGATGGTCAGTGGGAGGTTCGAAGTCATTTTCGTTTATCTCTTCCTCCTCATCATCTTCAGATACAAGATTGATCACTTCTGGAATAGTGATCTTCTGCCCATTAACTTCTTCTTGTTCAGAAGGTATAGATTGCAGAGTCTGGGGCAGGACTAGCTTGAAGGCCATCTGTAATCTTGTTTGACCATCTGCCTGTTCAAAGGCCTGTATCAAACTGTGCGCCACTTCTCTGGAGAAATCCTTGTGCAATAGAAATTAGCGTATGTCTTGTTACAGGGAACATTGCATGGATGTAAGTCTCCAAGTCAAGAGCTCGTGCTCGTCTGGTTGGTTGATATGTGATTCTCAATATTTCAGAGAGATCAGAGCACCTTAACCTCTGCCATTTCCTGAAGCATTGAATGTGCTTTGGCAGGGTTTGAGCCTTGAAGAAGGGAAGTAGGTCCCTTTTCTCATCATCGGGAGCCTGCTTTGCACCTGTTTGAGCCTGAAAGAAAGTGTTTTGAGTGAGTTTCAAAACTTTTGTAGATATCTGAGTAGTAGTGTGGTTTTGTTTCTGTGTTACCTGATTATGAATATCAGGCTCAGATACTTGGACCACTGAGACAATTGGTGTCTCAGATATCTTGTTGTGAGGTGGAGACTTGGAAGTCTGGTCCTCATCAACCTTTCTTTCTTGAACCTGAGAATTAAGATTAATACAATACTTAGGAAATTGTTTGAAAGAATCTGTGCATAAGTATGCTTAAATAAATTCTGAGTTTACTACTTACTTCCTCAATAGGAAGCTCAGAATAAATTTTCTCAGAAACTTTCGCAGTTTCTGGTGTTCTTTCAAGTGATGTTGCCTTGGAGGCTTCATCAATTTCCATTGATGCAGGGGATGTCGCAACTTTTTCCCCGTGCATTTCTACTTCTGATGGAGCCTGTAAGTAGAAAGTATTGAATAATGTTAGAAGAGATATAAGATAACCCAATTGATGAAGAATACTTATCACTTGATTTTTCATATACCTTCATGCTAGAAGGCTCAGTGATATGTTCTTCAGAAACCTTGTTGGTCTCTGGGTTTGTCTCTAGCATTTCTGCCTTATCTTCCTCTTTCTCAGTTGGAGCCTGTTAGAAACATTTATAAAAACAAATAAGCACATAAACATTTGACTGTTGAAGTGTCCACTTAAGAATCATATTATCACCTGTGACTCAGGCTCAGATTTCTTAAGAGGCGAGGTTGAAGAAACCTCCTTCTCAGTCTCTGAGGCAAGCTTTTCAGCTTCCTCTTGTTTCTGTGTTTCTAACTCAGCCTGTAACAAAGAAGTTTTGTGAGTTAACAAGATGTATAAGCATAAGAATTTTCACAAGGTAAGAGTTAAACCAGTCAGCTACCTGAGTAGTTTCAGGCTGATTGGTCTCTGGAACTTGTGACCTTTCTACACTTTGGTCTTCTTGTCCCAGTATAGTTTCTTTGCTTGAAGTTTCTGGTACTTCACACCTTTCCTGAGTGTGCAACTCAGTTGCCTCCCCTGGTTGATCATTCTGAGTAGACGTCTTAGTTTGATCCCTCTCAGAGAGTTGGGGAACATGCTATTTTGCAGGATTTTCTTCAGCTTGTTGTAATGCTGGTAATTCGAAATGGAGTTCATTAACCATTTCATCAACCACTTGTGGCTGTTGTGGTTGTGGTTGTTGTGTTTGTGGTTGTTGTGGTTGTCTGGAAGTAGAAGATTGATCAGTTGAACGTTCTTCCAGATCTTTAGACGTGGCATTCTCATTTTCATCAGCCAGTACTAAATTACCACTCATCAGGGCTTCTTGTAGTTGTGCATAAGATACTGTCCCTGATGATGTGTTGGCACCAACAACCTTTGCTATAGGTTCAGCAACCTGAGGTGTAGGTTCTTCTTCAGATACCTTATCACCAGTTACTTGTACAGTAACTTTAGCCCTTTTTGCTCTTTGTAGGACTTGAGAGATGACTACTTTATCTTCTTCATCATCAGAGCTCTCATCAGCATTAGGAACTGATTGGTCCATTACTCCTGCGGTTTCTGCAGATAGGGCTTGGTGCTTTTCACCTGTCTTGGCAGCATTAATGAGTTCATCAGCAAGGCATTCTGTAATAGTTTTAACATTTCTGAACGCACTTTCTCTTACTGTATCTACTTGTTCAGTAGGTGATGACTCTTTTGCAGCATTGATAAGTTCATCTGCAAGGCCTGCAGATATCTGGGAATTGACAACCTCAATGGGCGTGTCTTCTGTTTTGCCGGCAGACTTCTTCCTTGAAGTTCTGGGCTTCTTGGTCGCAAATTTTTCCTCAGATATCTTCTCAGACTTTCGCTTCTTAGAACCTTTCTGAGACCCAGCAACCTTTTTCATCATGTTCGTGTACTCATATTTGCAGAGTAGGTTACTGTTGGCTATTTCAGCCGTCTCTCTGAGCTCAATGCCAAGCTTCTCCAGCAAGTAGCATATCTTCAGACCATAGTTTATTGTGGCCTTTGGCTCAGCTAGTCCTTTGGCAATTTTAGGCTCGAAGCCTTGAATCTTCTTCACAAATTTCATGAAGGCGTACTTTCCCCAGTTGAAGGGGTTTTCCAGCCTTCTGTTTTGTTGATTAAGCAAGAACATCATCATCCACCGTTCTTGACTTATCTGGTCAGCACCTCCCTGTAGACCATCAAAGCATCTGTGAAGAATGCAAGCCAATACATCCCAGTGAACCATCAGATGTCTGGTTCGGATGTCGGCCAACTTGAACTCAGTGGGTGTATCTGATTTTTCAAGATCACACACATCATTGTATAGTTGTCTAACACCTTCAAGGAGATCATCATCCTTGGTGTTGATTTCAAAATCCATTCCAAGATTTTGAAACTCAAACAACTTGCAGAAAGTCTTCAAGTCCAGAAGGATTTCCTTCCCTTGGACTGAAGTTTTTACAGACACTATTGCAGTGCCTTCAGAAACACAGGAAATTATCCTGGAGTTGTTGTAGAATTCCAACACATCAAGTGATGAAATTCCACTTGGGCGAGCAGATAAAAAACCCTTGATTTGTGCCTTTTCAAGCATGTCAAGAATTAGCTTTTTGTCAGCTTGGTTCTCTATTGCAGCCGTGAGGTATTCCTCAACCATGGCACCACCCCAAATCATTCTGTGATTTGAAGTCCAATGGTCAGGATTAAACTCTCCTACTAGTCGGTTGTTTACAATAACCAACTCTGGTGCTTGCTTTTCAGCAGTACCAGTGGAGGATAGGGATTTTTGTGCAGAAGAATTCTTGGGGGCCATCTCTTTATATAGTGTAGGGGTTTGAAAGAGATTTGATTTAGTGATTCTTTTCAGAAAAAACTTAATCTTGGTTTCAAGAGATTGAAGAGGATTTGCAGAGAATCAAGAGATGGAATTGCTATTTCTCTGCAAGATGAGTTTTCGGATTAGGCAAAAGTGATTTTCTTTGCCAAAATCCTATATATATAGCAAGAGAATCCCAACATACAAATACATACAAATTGATTTTGTGTGTACGTATCTGTGATTTGCAAACAGGCATGAGCAGCAGTTAAATCAGCATTAAATGTAAAGTGGATTTTGTCGGAATTTTTACAGTCCACTATTTACTGTTAATTAATTTCCACCGTACAGATCAAACGTCCAATTTCATCAACGGTCACCATTGCTTCTTCAGCAATGATCACAATCAACAAATGTAATTGTGCCCATTTAATGAATTTTGGCTAATAGCTATCTGAATCACGTGTTTGTTTGACCAAGAGCACTATTTGCATCTGAATTCTGTCTTATACTTAGGATTTGTCCAAGTTTTTCACAAAGATAGAAATGACGCAAATTTCAAGAGAGTAGTTGACTGCAGATAGTTGTACTATTCTCTTTAGTGTTTCCCTGTTACCGAGTGATCCAGATATCTGAGTTTCTATCTCAGAGATCTTTAAACTGTATTTTTGCTCTTTAGCCTTTGACTTCTGGATACCCGTTCCAGAGTCCTCTTTTCTGGATTCCCGTTCCAGATACCTCTTCTCTGAATACCCGTTTCAGATATCTCTTCTCTGGATCCCTATTCCAGATATCTCTTCTCTGGATCCCTGTTCCAGATATCTCTTCTCTCTGGATACCTTGTTCCAGATTACCTCTTTTTTGGATACCCGTTCCAGAAATTTGAACTTTTTTTTTTTTTTTTTTAGTTCGAAGGTAGTTCCAATAGTCCAAGACTATGTCTTAAGGCTAAGAATCAACTTTCTTGTAGTGGCTTAGTGAAGATATCTGCAAGTTGGTCTTCAGTGCCAATCTTGAGTATCTCTATGTTGCCTTTTTCAACATGATCTCTAATGAAGTGATGTCTAACATCAATGTGCTTTGTTCTGGCATGAAACTTTGGGTTCTGTGTAATCGCAATAGCACTTGTGTTGTCACAGAAAATAGGAGTTTTCTCTTCATTGAGTCCATAGTCTTTAAGTTGTTGTTGAATCCACAAAATTTGTGTTGCACAACAACCAGCAGCAATATATTAAGCCTCTGTGGTAGAAGTTGCAATTGAGTTTTGTTTCTTGCTAAACCACGAGATAAGTCTAGCACCCAAAAACTGACATGTTCCTGAGGTACTTTTCCTATCAAGCAGTGATCCAACATAATCAGCATCTGAGTAACCAGCTAAACTCAATCCACTTTCTTTAGGATACCACAAGCCTACATCTACTGTACCTTTTACATACCTTAATATTTTCATAGCAATGTTGTAGTGTGATTGCATTGGATTTGTCTGAAATCTAGCACACACTCCAACGGCATATTGAATATCAGGTCTGCTTGCAGTGATGTAAAGTAGTGAACCTATCAATTTCCTATACTTATGTTCTTCAACACTCTTATCTGATTCAGTATAGGTCATTTTGGTTCCAATGCTCATAGGTATCTTAGCATTCTTTTCAGAAGGCTTTAGATTGAACTTTGTGAGCATATCCTTTGCATACTTTGTTTGACTGATGAATATTCCATCATTGAGTTGCTTGACTTGCAATCCTAGGAAATAATTCATTTCTCCCATCATGCTCATCTCAAACTTGCTTTTCATGAGGTTTGCAAAGTCATCACAAAGTTGCTTGTCCTTAGATCCAAATATAATGTCATCCACATATACTTGAACTAAGAGTAGTTTCCCGTCATGATTCAACGTAAATAGAGTTTTATCAACTTCACCTTTCTTGAAACCACTTTCCAGAAGGTATTTGGCCAAGGTGTCATACCATGCTCTTGGAGCCTGTTTCAGTCCATATAGAGCTTTCTGCAGTTTATAGACCATTCTACTTTCTGAGGAAACTTCAAAGCCAGGTGGTTGCTCAACATAGACTTCCTCAGCAAGTTCACCGTTCAAGAATGCACTTTTGACATCCATCTGATAAACTTTAAAGTCTTTATGAGCTGCAAAGGCTAAAAAGAGTCTAATAGCATCCAATCTTGCAACCGGTGCATATGACTCATCAAAATCTAGACCTTCAGTCTGGGTAAATCCCTTGGCAACCAATCTTGCTTTGTTTCTGGTTATTTCACCAGATTCATTCATTTTGTTTCTGAAAACCCACTTAGTTCCAATGACAGATATTCCTTCTATAAATGGAACTAGTTTCTAGACTTTGTTTCTCTCAAATTGATCCAACTCTTCTTGCATTGCAGAGATCCAGTCTTGGTCTCTTAATGCTTCTTCTATGGTTTTTGGTTCAATATCTGAGATAAAACATCCAAAGAGAGATTTAGCATTTTCTGCTATTGCTCTCCTATTCCTAACACCCTGATTAATTGGTCCAATTACATCTTTTTCAGGATGATCCTTGATCCATCTCATCATAGGTTTAGTGCTAGTAGGATCAACATCTAAGTGATCTGAATGTGAATCACTATGATTTTGACTAGATACTTTTTCAGTATCTAAGACATTTTGCTCCTTAAAAGGGCAATTTATGTCTGACACTTGTTCAGTGTTTGAGCTATCTGGAACACATCTTTCAGAGAGATCGTTTCCAGTGATAGATTCATGATGAATATCTTCAGATTCCATTTCTGGAAGTTTCATAGGAAATTCTTCATCATGTATGTGAGTCATCTGGTTGTTACTAGGCATTTCATGCTTTTCTACGTCAGAGTCATCCTCACTTTCCACAATAATGTTTTTCCCTTTTGAGGGTTCTTTTTCCGAATCCTTTATCATTAGTTCTTTGAACTTTTCTGAGATTTCATCAGTAAGAGGTGTTTTCTTACCTCCTTCATAGAATACAACATGAACTGATTCTTCAATCTTCTTTGTTCTTTTGTTGTAAATTCTGTAAGCTTTGCTATTCATAGAATAGCCGAGAAATACACCTTCATCCACCTTTGGGTGAAATGTTCTTAGATATTATTTTCCGTTGTTAAGAACAAAACATCTACAACAAAATACTCTCAGATGTTTAATATTAGGGGGTCTACCAATCAAGATTTCATAGGGAGTCTTGTCATGGTGTTTATTTATTAAACATACATTACGAGTGTAGCGGTGTGTTCACTTCAACCCAATAAACTTCACTTATTTGATTGTCATTAGCATTGTCCTTGCTGCTTCTTTAAGGGTTCTGTTTTTCCTTTCTGCAACACCATTTTGTTGAGGTGTTCTTACAGAGGAAAGTTGGTGTTGTATACCTTTGCAGGTACAAAACTCCTTTATGTACTGGTTGACAAATTCAGTACCATGGTCTGTTCTGATTGCAGATACCTTGTCATTTTTCATGATTTCAAGCTTTTTCAGCAAGTTTGGTATCTCCACCCTAGCATCAGATTTGTGTTTCAGAAAAACAACCCAAGTGAATCTTGAGAAGTCATCCACAACTACCAGACCATACTTCTTTCCTGCATAACTAATTACAGATGATTCAAAAAGATCTGTAATATGATTACGATTGGTCTAACACTAGAGTGTCGGTTTTGGACTTAAAGAGATCTTGGATTGTTTCCCCATCGGCGAGCGAACAAATACCATCCTTTCTGAAAGATGTTTTGGGAAGACCAACCACTAGCTCTTTCTTAGCAAGTTTGTTCAGAGTTTTGAAATTCAAGTGACTCATTCTTTTGTGCCATAACCAGTGCTCTTCTGTGTGACCTGATTGACTCACCATGAGACATTCTTTAGTTGTGGAAGAAGCCCAATCGGCAACATAAAGACTACCTTTCCGCCGAGCAACCAAGACTGTCTGCTTTGACTCATTGTCAATCAGTTTGCAGTACTTTACTTTGAATTTCACAGTAAGACCTTTGTCTGCAAACTGGCTCATGCTAAATAGATTATATTTCAAATCCTTAACATGTAATACGTCAGTGATTGTTAATGATCCCAATTTGACGTTGCCAAATCCCAGAGAGGGATTTAGTTCTCCTCCAACAAATCTGATATCTGGTCCTGTGTTGCAAGCTTTGTAATCGACCAGATTTGCTTTGTCTCCTGTCATGTGCTTTCCGCATCCACTATCAAATAGCCATTGTGTTTTAGTCTAAGAAGCATTCTGCACACAACAGGAAACAGGAGATTAGGTTCTCGATTTATTGTTGGAACCATTAGGACTAAACAATCTTCCAGTAGGAATCCATTTTGAATGAATTTTCTTGGAACATTCTTTTGTCTGATAGGAACATAAGGAGGAATTCTAGTTGAATGACTATCATTGTTAAGAATTATTTTCTTCCTTGGTGTGTTCCTAGGTGCTCCATTTGGTGCTTTAAGATACCTGTCAGGTTTCTGAGTTTGCTTTTCAGCAAACTTAGCTTTCCTAACCAGATTTCTTCTAGCCCTGGCATTCAGATTTTCAGTGGCTTGATTCATCTTCCACTTCTGATAATTGCTTTGAGCAATTCTAGCCTTCAGCCATCGTTCTTGCTCTAGTTTATATTCATGAGCAAGTTGTTTCCCGATGCCTTTGTAGCCAATACCATTTCGAGCACTTAAAGCTATCTGAGATCTTTTCTCAGCAGCTTTGCTAGTCTCTGGTTGGTCTATTTTATTTCCAGAAAATGTGACATGGGAGAATTTGCCAGCTCCTGCAATTCTTCCCTTTTGAGAGACGTAGCACTGTGGGTGTTTTCACTTTTTAGTGTTGTGTTTCTTTTCAGAAGCATGCCCAACAGTTTTCTTTTCGACTTGTTTTTCCCACAAAGGTTTAGTCGCAACTGCTTTTCCTTTGTCTACAATCTTTGTCTTCTGACCGATATTATAGATTGTATGGGAACCATCTTGCTGAGTACGTATGAATGTTCTTCTTTCTTCACTCTCATTCAGAGTGGTGGAACAGTCTGTCTGTGTTCTGAGCCCAAGTCCTTTCTTTTATGAAGGATCTCTTAAATAAGATTGTACTTCAGCAAGAGTGTCACTAGCTTTGGCATAAGATTGAAAAGATAATTCTTTCTTTTTGAGTTCCTTGTTCTCAGAAAGAAGATCTTCACATTTCTTTTGAAGTTCAGCCATTGCTTCTTTATGTGACTTTTCAGTCTCAGATATCTGAGTTTTGAGAAATGCATTTTCAGCGTCCTTTTTCTCAGATATCTTAACCAGTTCAGAGTTTTCCTTTGCAAGAAAATTCTTTTCTTCTTCGAGATTTTCGGCTCTAGCTCGGATCATTAGAAATTCTCTTTCATAGATATCAAGTTCTTTCCTGAGATTTTCTAGATCTTTTATTTCTTCCTCATCACTTTCATAAGTGTAACAAGAAGTATGTGTTACCTCATCAGCCATAAGACAGTTTTCAATGTTAGAGATGTCTGGACCGTCAATCTCAGCAACTCCACACATTTCATTCTTCTTGAGGCCGAAGTCGATTATATCGTGAGTAACTCCACATAATTCTGGTGATGGTAAAGTTGAGTCATCTGAATCATCTTCAGGGTCTGTCTCAACGTCTAGAGCATCCAGTTGAGTTTGGATTTTCTTTCTTTCTTCAGTTAGTAAAGCTTTCTGGCTTTTTCTGAAGATTCTTCTATCTCTTCTGTCACCTGTCTTTAGTTTGTTGAAGGCAGGATAGTCCTTCTTGACAATGACCAGGTTTCTGACAATAGAAACAAATATCGTTACCAATTTACCTTCCTCGATTACGATGCTTTACGGTTTGGCTTTTTATTGAGCTTTGCATATCTTTGTACTGGTGATAGCTTGAGCCTAGATGCTTTTTCAGCTTCTCTTTGGCTTTTCTTCTCTCAATTTCTCGACTGACATATTTGCTCATTTGCTTTGCAGCAAGAGCATCCTCAGTCTCTTCCTTGCTTTTCTTCTTTTCAGAAGTTCCTTGAGTAACTATTTGTTTCTATTGTCAGAAACCTGGTCATTTCCAGAAGGATTGTCCTGCCTTCAACAAACTAAACGGTGACAAAGAAGAAGAATCTTCAAAAAGAGAAGGCTCTATTGAAGAAGAAGAAAGATGAAATTCACTTGATGCTCTGATCACGAAAAGGATCTGAAAATGCATTTCTCAAGGCTCGGATATACGAAGTGAAAAGTCACATAAAGAAGCGGCTAATCTTCTAAAGTGTGAAGATCTTCTTTATGAGAAGAACTCAAAAGAAAATTATCTTTTCAATCTTATGAAAGCTAGTGACACTCTTCTTGAAGTACTATCTTATTTAAGAGATCCTTTGAAAAGAAAGGACTTGAAATTTGGACACACAGAAAGTTCTACTACTACGAATAAGGCGAGGAAAGAAGAACATTTGTCGATTTTCGCAAGGTGATTCCCAACAATCTGATGTCGATCGAAAACTAAGATTGTTGACAAAGGAAAAAGATTCGACTAAACCTTTGTGGGAAAAACAAGTCAAAAGAAAAAATGTTAGATGCGTCTCGAAAAACACCACATTGAAAAGTGTAATCACCCACACTGCTATATCTCGCAAAAAGGAAAAATTGCAGGAGCTGGCAAGTTCTCCTATGTCACATTTTCTGGAAAGAAAATAGACAAACCAGAGACTAGCAAATCCGCTTAGAAAAGATTCCAAATGGCAGCAGGTGCTCGGAATGGTATTGGCTATAAAGACACCGGGAAACAACTTGCTCATGAATACTGGGAGCAACGATAATAAAGGCTAGAATTGCTCACAGCAATTATCAGAAGTGGAAGATGAATCAAACCACTGAAAATCTGAATGCCAGGGCTAGAAGAAGACTCAGAAACCTGACAGGTATCTGAAAGCACCAAATGGAGCACCAAGGAACACACCAAGGAAGAAAGTGGTTCTTAATAATGATATTAATCATTTAACTAAAATTCCTCCTTATGTTCCTGTTAGACAAAAGAATGTTCCTAAGAAATTCATTAAAAAATGGATTCCTACTGGAAGATTTTTTAGTCCAGGCGGTTCCATTATTGGTATGATAACCTAATCTCCTGTTTCCTATTGTGTGCAGAACGGATCTTGGACTAAGCCCCAATGGCTGTTTGATAGTGGATGCGGAAAGCACATGATAGGAGATAAAGAAAATCTGGTCAACTACAAATCTTGCAACACTGGACCATACATCGATTCTTGGAGAATTAAATCCTCTCCTGAATTGCAATGTCAAATTTGGATCATTAACAATCGACGTATTACATGTTAAAGATTTGAAATATAATCTATTTAGCATGAGACAAGGTTTCACTATGAAATTCAAAGCAAAGTATTGCAAACTTATTGACAATGAGTCAAAGCGAGCAGTCTTGGTTGCTCGGCGGAAGGTAGTCTTTATGTTGCCGATTGGGCTCTGCCTGGCGAGAGTGTCTCATGGTGAGTCAATCAGGGTTATGGCACAAAGAATGAGTCACTTGAATTTCAAAACTACGAACAAACTTGCGAAATAATTAGTGGTTGGCCTTTAAAATATCTTCGAGAAAGGATGGTATCATTACGCACTGGGATGGGAAAACAATCAAGATCTCTTTCAAGTCAAACTAGACACTCTAGTGTTGACCAAACTTTACATATGGATCTTTTGAATCATCGTAACTAGTTATGGGCAAAGAAGTATAGTTGTAGATGACTTTTCAAGATTCACTTGGGTTGTCTTTGAAAGCAAATATGAAGCTTTGGAGATACCAAACTTAACAAGCTTGAAATCATGAAAAATGACAAGGTATAGCAGACCATAGTCGAGTTTGTCAAGACATAAAGGAGTTTTGTACCAACAAAGGTATACAACACCAACTTTCTCGAGAACACCACAAAATGGTGTTGAAAGGAAAAATAGAACCAAAGAAGCGAAAGGACAATGCTAATGACAACGAAATAAGTGAAGTTTATTGGGTTGAAGCTGTAAACACTGACATGCTACTGCGAAACAGATGTTTGATAAACAAACACCATGTGAGACCTTATGAACTCTTGGTTGGTAGACTAATATCAAACATCAGAAGTGTTTGGTTGTAGATGTTTATTCTTAACAATGGAAAGAGTATATGAACATTTCAACCAAAGGGATGAATGTATTTCTTAGTTATTCTATGAATAGCAAAGCATCTGAGTTTACAAAAGAACAAAAAGTTGAAGAATGGGTTCATGTTCTATGAAGGAAAAGACACCCTTGTGATGAACTCTCGAAAGGTTCAAGGAACTAATGGTAAAGGATTACGAAGAACCTCAAAAGGAAAAACAAACATTGTGGAAAGTGAGGATGACTTCGGAAAGCATAAAATGCTAGTAACAATGATGACTCTGACATGATGAAGAATTTCCTATGATTTCCGAAAGGCAGATGTTCATCGAGAAAGCTAACTGAAATGATCTCTCACGAAACATTCGAATGCTCTCCTGAGAAAGTGTCGACATTAACCGCCTTACGAGGAGCAAAATGTCTAGAATCTTGAAAAGTATCAAGTCGTAATCTTAGTGATTCACATTCAATCACTTGGATATTGATCTTACTAGCACTAAACACATGATGAGATGGATCAGCGATCGCAAAGATGTAATTGGACCAATTAATCAAGGTGTTGGGACTAGAAGGCAATAGCTGAAATTCTCTTTGGATGTTTCATCTCAAACATTGAAAACTAAAACTAGGAGAAACTAGTTCCATTGTGAAGGAATATTGATTGGAACAAAGTGGGTTTTGAAACAAAATGAATAGTGAAATAACGAGAAGCAAGCATGATTGAAGTTGTTTGTGAACTGATGGTCGGATAACGGCAAATTAAAAGACTAGGGGGGGGGGGTGAATAGTCTTTTAAAACTTTTGTCGATAAACACAATTTCTCAGATATTTGTGAAGATATCTGATACTTAGTGAAAGTGCAATTTATATTGCACTTGTTTTGTTAATTCGGCCTTTCTTCGTTTATTAACCGGTTCAACGTTTGTAGTTGTTTTTCTATGAATATTTTGTAGGATATATCAAGTTGGGCCTCAACATGCTTAATGGATCACGATTAATTCTTTGTAGCAAGCAGACGCTTTAGCGATTCTTGTAGCAAAAAGGAAAGAAAATTAAGAGAAGCAGGCGTGATGGGCTTGGAGATTAAAGAAGCATAATGCAAGAAGGAATCTGTCATATTGTTCAAGGAAGAATTTGATGCTATAAGGAAAGTGAGATTTAAAAGAGATTGATATCTAGAAGACTCCTTATACCATTAATACATCAAAGGCAGTTTCCTTATGAAAGAAACCTAACAGGTTTCGACTTGGGCCTTGTTGTGTCTTCCAAGAAGATCGATGGCTGCATTATTATATATACTTTGGAAGAATCGCAATGTTGGTTGACCGACTTCTTCTTTCTGTGATAAGTTGCATAATTATATAGAAGAAGAAGGAGGCGTTTGCAATTTGCCGACTCAAGAACAAAAAGAGAAGATTATTTTGTTTAGGCGTCTTGCTTTACTAGACCTTTACCTCGGTGTTTACTTGAGTGTTCTCTAAAGTGTCGAATTACTCTAGTATCATGGAACTAGAATAGGTTTTCTTATACTGTTCTAGGTCTAGTTTACGTAAGTTTAATCAATCGTTTGTGATTGGATTAAACTTCTTTTATAATTTACTTTTCAATTTTAGTAGAAGTTTTGCTCACGGCACGTCGGTATCTTTATATACCGACTTGAGAAATCTTGTGTTGATTTTATTCCATTGCACTTTTACGAGTTTTGTTGATTCTGATTCCTTTGTTGCCGTAGTCTGATCGATCATTGTTCCTTTGTTGAAAGCGGTGTTGACTCAACATCAATAGTCAACATTGTTGGCTGTCGAAGTACCAATCCGGTCCTCGGTTCTAACAAGTGGCATCGAGCGACCACCTAATTAATTGGTGTATGGATTTGGTACTACTACAATGGGCGTTGTCAATTCAAGTGTCAACGCCACTGTGCTAGATGGGTTGAACTACCACTCTTTGGAAAATACGGATCGAGCATTATATCAAATCCATTGAAGGCGTGCATGGAAATCATTCTTGAAGGCTATGTGTGGCCTACCATAGGACGAATGCGATGGAGATGTCGTTCCTAATCGGAAGCTCAATGGTCGGTGATGATTTTCTTGCTAGCTCTTACAATGAAAAAGCTTTGAATGCTATTTTTACATATTGATCCACATATGTTTAAGCTCATTCGATTGCACTCTTGCTAAACAAGCTTGGGATTTGTTGCAAAATCATTGTGAAGGTGATAACAGTATTAAGCAAACTAAACTTCAACTGCTTTGGTCAAAATTTGAAAACTTAAGAATGGCAGAAGAAGAAACCATTGATTCTTATTTTGATAAACTGCTCACTATTTCAAATGATATTCAAGCGCTAGGTGATGCTATGTCTAATAAACAATGATTTTCAAAAGGCATTAGTACTCTTTCTTCAAATTTGACATAAAAAGCAATTTTTAGAAGATACTCAAAACACAGCTACTATGGATTTTCATACCTTGATGAATGATTTAAGAATTTTGAAATTCAGAATGGCGCAATGGTGCGAAAATTATTAGTATCTATGCACTCGAATCAAAAATCCACAGTCGATAGCAGTAGTGATGAGTCTGATGAGATGACTGAAGAAGCCTTTGGTAAAGCTTATACTAAGTTGCTTAGAAAGTTTAACAAAACCAGCTTTAGGAAGAATTCTAACAATGCCTCCCCAAGTAATCCTAAGGCTACTAGCAAGTTCAATAAGGCCATAGAACTTCTTGGTTTTGATTCTAAACGGCTAGACAAAGTTCGGTGTTTTGAATGTCAAGGATGGGGTCACTTTCAGAATGAATGTGCTAACACTCTTCGTAAGAAGGAAAAGCGTTCTTGCTTGTCTTAGTGATGATTCGGGTGAGCAGGCAGGCGATACTCTGAGAAGGTTGTGTTGCGACTCATCCTGCATTACGGGCGATGTTGAAAATCGATGTTTGGTCAAGAATGAAAACTCAACATCATCACAGATCCTCTTCTTTGATTATGATGACTCACAGAACTGTGAAGAGATATTCCGAGATAAATTTTTGGACTCTGAAAACTCTGGGTCTACTAACATTTACTGTTTGCATGGCTCAGTTGATTTATCTGTAGATTGTCCTTTGAAGAAGAGTTCAACGTGAAGCGATAGTGGAAAGTGGCGAAGATCGAGAACTTGAAAAAGATGAGGCAGTCTGAATCTGATCTTGAACAGTTACCCGTCGATTCTTGTCAAAGAAGATGGAGTCGATGTTGATCACAATGTTGAGTCGACATCGCATAACATTGCGGGGAGCTCATCGGATGAATACATCTCGAAAGTGAAGATGAACACACTGTTACAGGAATTTGTGCCTCTGGATTCCATCATACGTGATCCTCCCCCGAGGATTCACAAAGATCATCCAATTTCTCAAGCCATTGGTGATCCAATGGGAAGCATGACTCTTAGGGAAATACCGAAAGAACTACAAGAAATGGCAAGCCACACTACTATGTGTCGATCGGTGAGTTCTTCTTGTTTTGTCTCTCTTATTGAACTAAGAATGCAAAAGAAGCTTTAAAGATGACTCTTTGGATTGATGCTATGCAAAAGCGAACCTCTTTACGAACATTCGATGCTCTGTTTACATCAAAGAAAATGGTGAGGTTGTGGAAGGAACCAAAAGACTTATGTGTGTCAATATTGCCTTAATGGTCACATAAAACCCCAGCTTTACTTATCTAAGAGATGCGAAAAAGGAAAGATAGAAAAACATGTGGTTGAGTCGACTTGAATGTATGGGTTTCAAAGCGGAGAAATCTAAAGTATACATTCCAAAATCATTTAGTTGGTGGCTCTGTTAAGAAGAATGAAAAATCGATGTTGAGTCGATGTTGACTCAACATCGACATCAACGATGTTTAGTTCGGGAACTCGTGTCTAAAGCTTACCATCTTGTCTCTAGTCGAGAAAGAAAAAGCCTCTGGGCTGGAAAACTCTAAAGAAAAGTATAAGAGAGTTTGGGCTCCTAGGAAAAGATTATACGTAATATTGCTTTTTACGTGGCTACCTCTCCTAACAATGCAGTAGATGGTACTTTGATAGCGGATGTTCAAGACATATAGCGGGAACCTTGAGTTATCTTTCTAACTTTGTCTCTCAAAAATTTGGAATGGTAACTTATGGAGGAGGATACAAAGTAAAGTACTTGGGAAGGGTGTTAACTCTTGATGGTTTTCCAACCTTGAAAAATGTCTTTGTTGGTTGAAGGTTTAGCGCTAACCTTATTAATTATACATCATGTGTGTGATGATGATTTGAAGGTCAAATTTAACAAACACACTTGTAAAGTACATACTTACGAGGAAATGTTTTGACATGGAGTGCAGGTCTCGACAAGCTGCTACGTGGTGGTGATCCCCACAATTGCAATCGTGCAAAGAAGATTATATTGTGCTTAACTTGACTAATCTTTCCATAGTACATCGGTTTGTGCAAACTATGATAGGTACCTTTGAGATGAATATGATTGGTGAACTCGGCTTCTTTGTAATGGAGAACTCTAAATCATGCGATACACTTATGGGTACCTCTCTTAAAATGGCGAGAATCGATGTTGGCGCGGATGTTGACCCGACATTATGCAGATCAATGATTGAAAGCTTTACGTATCATCTGCGATGACGATATCATGCTCTATGTGTGTGTCTTGGCGGTATAAATCAACCCTAAAGCCCCCATTTAATTGTCGTTAAAAGAATCCTTGGATATATATCGAGGCTTAATTTTGGATTATGGTTTGCATGTGATACAAACACTAATGGTGGGATTTAGTGATTACGATTGGGTGGTGATCTAGATGAT
Source organism: Plantago major (assembly GCA_026545765.1). NCBI lineage: Eukaryota > Viridiplantae > Streptophyta > Magnoliopsida > Lamiales > Plantaginaceae > Plantago > Plantago major. The sequence continues at coordinate 61,775,016 of CM048841.1, forward strand.
AGAAAATCCACAAGTGGAGGTTGCAATTATCTTGGTCCAAATTTGGTGTCTTGGTATAGCAAGAAGCAATTGTGTGTCCTATCAATTCTTGAATCTGAATATGTAGCGGTGGCGTTGTGTGTCTCTCAATGATGCGGTTGAAAATATCTTTGCATGTTGTGGTCTACAAAGTGCTACCCTTTTGATGTTACATGATAACCTTAGTGCCATACATATCTCTAAGAACCATATTGACACTCTACACTAAGCACATAGATATTAGGCATCATTTTCTTATGGACTTGGTCAATAAGCAAGTAATTGACATAGAACACATAGATACAACCAATCAACTTGCAGATATTTTACCAAGCCGTTAGATAGTGAGAGACTCTTCAGTGTTCGAAGATCTCTCAGTCTGTGCTGTCTGTGATTGTCATTGTTGAGTACCAATGTTGACTCAACATCACGGTCAACATTGGAAAATTAGTAAGAGTGATGTTGTTGTTTTTTTATTTTTTTTTTCTTTCCTGTGTGTTTCTGTGCTCCGGTGCTTCTGTACATGTCTTTGGTTGTTCTTGTTTTGTAGCTTACAGTGGTGATGCTTAGGTGCGAAAATTTGTTTGAAACCAAGGTTGAAAGGGATCGAGTCTCTTGTGTGTTTGCTTTATGTAAAACCCACTTTTGCTGCTTTTTGGCTATTTTTACTCGTACCTTGACTCGCACTTGACGTTGCCTCCTGCTCTTATGCTTAATAAATCTAATGAATTATGATAAAAAGGGCTCGAAGTGTTTCCGTCGAGGATCGTGTTGGGCAGGTTTCAAATACTATCCAAATATCGGCGTGTGATGTGTCATATGTCGTGAGGTTGATGGCTGTCTTTGAAGCCACGCACAAAAGTGCCGATTCTCGTGTCTTCTTTGGTTCACTTTATGAGTACCAAATTACCCAATGTGGTCAATTGGTGATATTTATGCCATGAGGCGTGTATACGCTAACCGCATAAACCCGGCTTTGGAAGCGGATTCATCGTGTTCGATTATTTGACATGGTTCACGGTCTCATGGTCACCCCCACTCAAACTTATGCTAATTGTTCAATTTACCTTTTGAGGCAATGTTGGGTGTGTTTCTTTGGTATTCCTTTCTCTTTCTGTTTTGCCTGCAGCATCAGTGGTGTTAATCGAATCTGCACATCTTGAGACTTGGTTTCCTGGCTGACTTACATTAAGAGTGGTCTGATTTCCCGATGTTGTCATCAATGTTGAGTCAACATTCAAGTCAACATTGACTGTGCATGAAGTACTGTTTGCTTAACTACTGTGTTTTTTTCTTTTATTTATGTGTTTCTTTTTTTGTGTGTTTTTGGGTTTGCGGGGGAGTAGGTCTAAGGTATTTCCTTGGGGTTTTGGGTTTTGCATTCTTGTTCTTGCATTTCAATTCATTTTCTTTAAAATCAAGATTTTTGGTCAACCTTCCTAGGGTTTATCTATTTATCTGATTACATTGACTTGACGGATAACTGTCTTACTTGCAACTTTAATCTTTAATTAACAGTTGTGCACAGTTTTTCGTTGCTTTGATATATCTGCGAGAATCTACCTTGTAAACCAACAACACTCATCATGACTTATCTTGTAAGTTGTGTTCTTGACCATCATTGTCTTCACATCTTTGCCCTCGGTGACCATCCACTCTATTCCTAATTCTTGCTCTTGGTGATCATCCTATAGTCCGACTTTTGCTACTTTCTTTGCAGTGTTGACTACAATGTTGAGTCGACATCGTTTAAACAACATTGGTACTTTGTCTGCGGTCCTCATCAGTTACCAAGATGGTGAAGTTTTGTAAAGAACTTTGTTTTTCTTTCTTTCCTCACAAAAAGGGGGAGAATGTTTGTACTCTTGGTTTTTTGTTTTAAGGGGGAGTTCTTGGAGCAAGGGGGAGTTGCTTGATATTACCTTGTGTTTTCCTACTAACTACGTTTCAGGTTTTTGTGAAGAAAGGCAAGAATTAAGGGGGAGATTGAAAGTGCAATTTATATTGCACTTGTTTTGTTGATTCGGCCTTTCTTCGTTTATTAACCGGTTCAACGTTGTAGTTGTTTTTCTATGAATATTTTGTAGGATATATCAAGTTGGGCCTCAACATGCTTAATGGATCACGATTGATTCTTGTATGGCAGACGTGGCGATTCTTGTAGCAAAAAGGAAAGAAAATTAAGAGAAGCAGGCGTGATGGGCTTGGAGATTAAAGAAGCATAATGCAAGAAGGAATCTGCCATATTGTTCAAGGAATAATTTGATGCTATAAGGAAAGTGAGATTTAAAAGAGATTGATATCTAGAAGACTCCTTATACCATTAATACATCAAAGGCAGTTTCCTTATGAAAGAAACCTAACAGGTTTCGACTTGGGCCTTCTTTGTGTCTTCAAGAAGATCGATGGCTGCATTATATATACCTTTGGAAGAATACATAATGTTGGTTGACCGACTTCTTCTTTCTGTGATAAGTTGCAATTATATATAGAAGAAGAAGGAGGCGTTTGCAAAATTTGACTCAAAGAAAAAGAGAAGATTATTTTGTTTAGGCGTCTTGCTTTACTAGACCTTTACCTCGGTGTTTACTTGTGAGTGTTCTCTAAAGATTGAGAATTACTCTAGTATCATTAAACTAGAATAGGTTTTTCTTATCTGTTCTAGGTCTAGTTTTCTGTAAGTTTAATCAATCGTTTGTGATTGGATTAAACTTCTTTTATAATTCTACTTTTCAATTTTAGTAGAAGTTTTGCTACGGCTTATCGGTATCTTTATATACCGACTTGAGAAATCTTGTGTTGATTTTATTCATTTGCACTTTTACGAGTTTTGTTGATTCTGATTCCTTTGTTGTAAATGAAACCACATTCCTTTGTTGAAAGCGGTGTTGACTTCGACATCAATAGTCAACATTGTTGGCTGTCGAAGTACCAATCCGGTCTCTGGTTCTAACACTTAGATTCAGAGCGCGGAAGACTTAAGATAGATAAGTGCAGAAATAGTTAAAGTGTGTGTGTGTGTGTTGCTGAAAAGTAAGTACAAAAATGTAAATAATACAGCAAGTATAGTGGTATCTGGAGGTGGCGTAATCCTCCAACTAATCCACTTCGGTCTTCCAAAGACCTAGAATTCACTAGAATAGATATTTGAGGTCACCTTACAAAGATCCTATTCTAAGATTTCTAAACAAATGGTTCCCAACCAAATGTTCCCCCTGAGTTGTTCCCCGGCTTTCTCAGCCAAGTACTTCCTATACTCAGAAACCTTTTTGAGTTATTCCCTAGTTTCCCATGCTAAGTGCTTCCTATACTCAATAACCTTGGAGTCATTCCCTAGCTTCCCAAGCTGAGTACTTCCTGTACTCCACGCCAGTTATGGTGTTGGTTTTGGTTTGAGTTGTCAGATGAGCTTCTTATATTAACTTTTCAGTTAATCAGATAGCTCTGTGAATCAAGTATACTTAAGACACTTTTCAATGTATGGTATCTTGTTCTTTTTACTGACCCAAGTCTTATGATAACTGTTCAAGAGAATGAATCTCAGATACTTGATCTTTTGATTCAACTCTTTCACAGATAGCTTTACTTGTTTAGGATTAGGACACTTAGAACTTTAGTGCTACTTAAGATCAAAAGCTATGGTCGCATAGCGATGGCTTTAAGGATAAGTAGTTTGCTTTGAGAGAGTAAGATATATGTTCAGAGTAAGGTTCAGCGTCTAAGGTTCTGTGTATTCTCTTAAGCAGTCTAAGTGTTGATATTTATAGATGAATTTGAATGCCGTTGAATAGTATCCGTTAGGCTCAAATCAAATTCAAACTATTGATATCTGTGTATAATCTTATGAGTTTGTCTTCTTCTTGAAGCTACCATTTTCTGACATCTTTGTCCATGCATTAAATGCATTGTACTATACTTTTGTCATAGTATCAACGGAACTATGCTTTGTATCAGAGATTTAACTTAAACAGTTTTCTCTGAATTTTCCGCACGTTCTTATCTTCAATCTTCAGATACCACTTAAATTGAAACAACTTTGTTTGCAATATATATTTCTCTTTTTCAGAGATGTGGTTAGAGCTCAAGGTATCTGTAAGAAGATATCTGTGGACACTTTCCTTGTTTTCCAGATGGACCCTTTTGATTCTCAAATATCTCTTGTGACTCAGTTTGTCCAAAACTATTCGTGTCTTCAAGATATCTGGCCAAGGTATCTGTAAAACCATTTCAGTAATCTTGTGCGATTCTTGAGTCTTCAATGTCGTTGAACTTATTACCTTGGACGTCTTTTTCTTGGTCTTCTCTTCATAAAATAAAAATTACATTTTGAGACCTAACATCCTATACAAGATTAACTAGACTATCATACTAAGTGGGTTTCCTCTTTTACAATGTTCAAGTGAACCAAGAGTACTACTCACCTTTCTGAGACTAAGATAGATCGTCATGTTGCTGATCAAAACTAAACATATATTCTTAACAAAATATCTAACAAATTTCCTAACAAATTTCCCCCTTTTTGATCAGTCAACGATGACTATCTGACCTATTACAAATCTGGATGAGTGAACAATCCATCACTTAATCATTTCTTATGATTTTTCAATTCATTCAATTAAGTGCAGAAAGTAAACATCAACCAAATCACAAGGTGTGATCTTTGCTGACAAGTTATCTTTTATAGAATAATATCTGAGAGTAAGTTCATCAGATAAGTTACAAAGAAGGATTACAGATAACTTTAATACATAAAACAGTTAAGCTCGATCGAAAATCTGACAAAAATACATAGTAGATTAGGACAACAGGAGTAACCAAGCTCGAGTAAACATCCTAATAGACTAGTCTTCAAGTCTTCATTTCTTCAAATCTTGACAATAGTTCTTATGGATCGATGCAAATTTCCTATCTCCAAACCTTTTGATGTCATCGAATAATCATAGAGAAGAGTTATGGCGAGCATCTACGTGTCTCGCAAATCCACACAGACCTCTTTGTAGGTTTTGGTAGGATTTTTCTTGACAAAGTGCTTGACCACAAATACTTTCCCCACTTGAGGCATGCTCTACGATATCTGAAAGCTTGAAATATTAAGTAAATAATCTTGGATATCGATGTCACCTGTATTGATCTTGATTAGATAGAAACGATTCATAGGGTTCCTGAGTCTTGCTCTTGTGCATGTTCGATAATATTGAGAATTATGCACATCATCTGGCTTTCCATATGGACATTCATCAGAGAGGTCCTTCTTCATGGCTTCAGTTCTCTTGACAACTTCAAAATCCAACCATGCTTTAATGTGATTCGTGTTGATCAAGGTTGGCTTGTCTTTTCTCCATGCCATTAGTTGTTTGTGGATTGGTTCTGGAAATCTTGAATTTACCAATAGATGCTTAAGTTCCAGAATCCAATGCCATTTTTCTGATTGATGCACCTGTAGACAGAGCAATCATTGTCATACTTCACATACTCAATTTTGGCTTCTTCTGGCCTGAGTGGAAGTTGACTTTGTCTTTGCTCAGCTCTCAGTCTGTTCCTTTTCTGTCTTGAATTCTCTTTGGGGTTGTTGCTTGAAGAATCACCACCCTGGATAAACTTGGTATTTCTAGAGGGTGTTTTAGCTGCTAGTGGCTTTGCAGCTATGGGCTCAGTTAGGCTTTCTATTTTCCTTTTTCTGTGAAGAGGAGCTTCATCTTCATCAGATTCCTCATCATCATCAAGATTAAATCTTGTGAGAGTTTTACAGCCTTCTTCATTGTCCCGGGACTTGATTTGACCTTCTTCTTCTTCAGAAGAAGAAGACACATCAATCCCTTTAACTTGTCTTCTCCTTGGAGCCTTGGTACTCCTTGGAGGTTTCAGTGCCATTGCCCTTGTTATCATTGTAGTACCTTGATGGGTTTAGAGCAGCTACTATCTGCAGAGCAGCTTGACTTGAGGAGGGCTCTTTTATTCTGAGTGGTGGCTGGGAAGGTTTCTTATTTCCTCTTCCTCTTTGAGCAGCACCAACTCTAGATGTCTTCTTGTTTGCACCAACTCCTTCTTCCCATTCCCCCTGACTTTGAGGTCCATATTTGTATGTTCTTTCCCCCTTAGTCATTGTTGGTTGACTAAGTCTCATAAAGGAATCTGAGAGAGACTCAAAATGTCCTTGTAAGAGATTGTAGGCAGAAACCAACGTCTGAAGTTCGACTTTGAGCTCTTGATTTTGTTTGATAAGTCCATTGTCCTTATCAGTGAGCTCTGCCAATGGGCCTAGGATGGCATCTGCTTTTCCAGCAGTGTAACTTGCCTCTTGAAAAGCTTTTTCCGCTAAGGATGCATCATCGTCCCTTATCATTCCCAGATCTTTCTGAGCAATGACTATGCTAGTTGTTCTCTGAGTGATGAGCTCAGTGAACTTCTTCGATTCAAAGGGGACGAGGCGATTACTTCCTTGTTTTGTGAAGACAACTCCTTTTGGATGAGCGATTACTTGGTATCTGTTCATGTATTCGAGGAGTGGGCGTTTGGCGGTTCTTTGAAAGTTTGAGAGCAATCAGCTTCCTTTTCAAGTGAGAGACCGCCAGATGTTCATTGCGGTGTTCTGCCAAAGTCTTGTCTTCTTCATCATCTGAGTCATCAGCCCAGTGATCTTCATCCTCTTGGACATGCTCATCGATCGTATCGAGTCCAGCAACCATCTCAGAGACTGGTTTCTTTCCTTTCTGGGAAGAGGATGGTACATCTTTTAAAGATGATGCAGCCTTAGCATCATGCTTGACTTCAGATACTTCTTCAGTATCGAGTTCTTTAGCTCTTTGACCTCAGAGTAAGCAATCATCTCTTGCAGATATTGATCTTGTAGTTGATCAAGCTTGTCTCTGGATCTAGCTATCTGATCTTCGATTGAAGATGGGCTGTTTTCTTCTTCAACGGTTATGCGAGTTGAGTAGTTCTGGATTGAGTGTTTATCAATTTTTGTGCAATTTCCTCAGAATCCTCAACTACTTGTTCAGTAATATCTTTTTGTTGGGAAGATGGATGAGACGACTTTTGAGGAGATGGAGACGGAGATTTCTGTGTCTTCCTCTCAGTTTGGTTTTCAGCAGTTGAGGCATGATTTCTTCGTGAAATTCCTCCGGTCCCTGGTGCAGGGGCATCATCATCATCCTTTTTGTCTTCGTCATCCTTGTGGTGATGGTCAGTGGGAGGTTCGAAGTCATTTTCGTTTATCTCTTCCTCCTCATCATCTTCAGATACAAGATTGATCACTTCAGGAATAGTGATCTTCTGCCCATTAACCTCTTCTTGTTCAGAAGGTATAAATTGTAGAGTTTGTGGCAGGACTGGCTTGAAAGCCATCTGTAATCTTGTCTGACCATCTGCCTGTTCAAAGGCCTGTATCAAACTGTGCGCCACTTCTCTGGAGAAATCCTTGTGCAATAGAGTAATAGTGTATGTCTTTACGTAGGGAACATTGCATGGATGTAAGTCTCCAAGTCAAGAGCTCGTGCTCGTCTGGTTGGTTGATCTGTGATTCTCAATATTTCAGAGAGATCAGAGCACCTTAACCGTTGCCACTTCTTGAAGCATTGGATATGCTTTGGCAGGGTTTGAGCCTTGAAGAAGGGAAGTAGGTCCCTTTTCTCATCATCGGGAACCTGCTTTGCACCTGTTTGAGCCTGAAAGAAAGAGTTTTGAGTGAGCTTCAAAGCTGTTGTAGATATCTGAGTTGAGGTGTGGTTTAGTTTCTGTGTTACCTGATTATGAACATCAGGCTCAGATACTTGGACCACTGAGACAATTGGTGTCTCAGATATCTTGTTCTGAGGTGGAGACTTGGAAGTCTGGTCCTCGGCAACCTTTCTTTCTTGATCGTGAGAGTTAAGAATAGTACAATAGTTAGGAAATAGTTTGAAAGAATATGTGAATGAATATGCTTTAATAAATTCTGAGTTTTCTGCTTACTTCCTCAACAGGAAGCTCAGAATCAATTTTCTCATAAACTTCGCAGTTTCTGGTGTTCTTTCAGGTGATGTTGCCTTGGGAGCTTCATCAATTTCCATTGATGCAGGGGGTGTCGCAACTTTGTCCCCGTGCATTTCTACTTCTGAAGGAGCCTGTAAGTAGAAAGTATCGAATATTTTTAGAAGAGATATAAGATAACCCAAGATGAAGAATACTTATCACTTGATTTTTCATATACCTTCATGCTAGAAGGCTCAGTGATGTGTTCTTCAGAAAACCTTGTTGGTCTCTGGGTTTGTCTCTGGCATTTCTGCCTTATCTTCCTCTTTCTCAGTTGGAGCCTGTTCGAAACATTTATGAAAAAGAATTAGCACATAAACATTTTACTGAAAAAGTGTTCTCTTAAGAATCAATTTATCACCTGTGGCACAGGCTTAGAGTTCTTAAGAGGTGAGGTTGAGGGAACCTCCTTCTCAGTTTCTGAGGCAAGCTTTTCAGCTTCCTCTTGTTTCTGTGTTTCTAACTCAGCCTGTAACAAAGAAATTTTATGAGTAAGAAGATGTATAAGCATAAAAATTTTCACAAGGTAAGAGTTAAACCAGTCAGCTACCTGAACAATTTCAGGCTGATTGGTCTCTGGAACTTGTGACCTTTCTATACTTTGGTCTTCTTGTCCCAGTGCAGTTTCTTTGCTTGAAGTTTCTGGTAGTTCATACCTTTCACAGTATGCAACCTCGGTTGCCTCCCCGTTGATCATTACGAGTAGATGTCTCGGTTTGATTCCTCTCGGTGAGTTGGGAACCTACTCATTGCGAGATTTTCTTCAGCTTGTTGTAATGCTGGTAATTCGAAATGGAGTTCATTTACCAATTCGTCAACCACTTGTGGCTGTTGTGGTTGTGGTTGTTGTGTTTGTGGTTGTTGTGGTTGGCTGGAAGCAGAAGATTGATCAGTTGAACGTTCTTCCATATTTTTAGACGTGGCATCTTCATCATTATCAGCCAGTACTAAATTACCAGTCATCAGGGCTGCTTGTAGTTGTGCATAAGAAACATTCCCTGATGATGTGTTTGCACCAACAACCTTTGCTATAGGTGCAGCAATATGAGGTGTAGGTTCTTCTTCAGATACCTTATCACAATTAGTTTCTGATATCCTTAGCCCTTTTTGCTCTTTGTAGGACTTGAGAGATGACTAGCTTGTCTCCTTCATCATCAGAGCTCTCATCAGCATTAGGAACTGATTGGTCCATTACTCCTGCGATTTCTGCAGATAGGGCTTGGTTCTTTTCACCTGTCTTGGCAGCATTTATGAGTTCATCAGCAAGGCATTCTGTGATAGTCTTCACATTTCTAAAGGCACTTTCTCTTCTTTGTATCTACTTGTTGATGGTTGTGAACTCTTTTGCAGCATTGATAAGTTCATCTGCATTAATTAGTTCATCGGTAAGGCCTGCAGATATCTGGGAATTGACAACCTCAATGGGTGTGTCTTCTATTTTGCCAGCAGGCTTCTTTCTTGAAGTTCTGGGCTTCTTGGTCGCAACTTTTTCCTCAGATATCTTCTCAGACTTTCGCTTCTTAGAACCTTTCTGAGACCCAGTAACCTTTTTCATCATGTTCGTGTACTCATATTTGTAGAGTAGGTTACTGTTGGCTATTTCAGCCGTCTCTTTGAGCTCAATGCCAAGCTTTTACAGCAAGTAGCATATCTTCAGACCATAGTTTACTGTGGCCTTTGGCTCAGCTAGTCCTTTGGCGATTTTAGGCTCGAAGCCTTGAATCTTCTTCACAAATTTCATGAAGGCGTACTTTCCCCAGTTGTAAGGGTTTTCCAGCCTTCTGTCTTGTTGATTCAGCAAGAACATCATCATCCACCGTTCTTGGCTTATCTGGTCAGCACCTCCACATAGACCATCAAAGCATCTGAAGATTGCAAGCGATGCATACTAGTGAACCATCGGATGTCGGTTGGGATGTCGATGACTTGAACTCGGTGGGTGTATGTCGATTTTCAAGATCACACACATCCTTTGTATAGTTGTTTAACACCTTTAAGGAGATCATCATCCTTGGTGTTGATTTCAAAATCCTTTCCAAGATTTTGAAACTCAAACAACTTGCAGAAAGTTTTCAGGTCCAGAAGGATTTCCTTTCCTTGGACTGAAGTTTTGACAGACACTATTGCAGTGCCTTCAGAAACACAGGAAATTATCCTGGAGTTGTTGTAGAATTCCAACACATCAAGTGATGAAATTCCACTTGGGCGAGCAGATAGAAAACCCTTGATTTGTGCCTTTTCAAGCATGTCAAGAATTAGCTTTACATTGGTTTTCTATCGCAGCCGTGAGGTATTCCTCAACCATGGCACCACCCCAAATCATTCTTTGATTTGAAGTCCAATGGTCAGGATTAAACTCTCCTACTAGTCGGTTGTTTACAATAACCAACTCCGGTGCTTGCTTTTCAGCAGTACCAGTGGAGGATTGGGATTTCTGTGAAGAAGAATTCTTGGGGGCCATCTCTTTATATAGTGTAGGGATTTGAATTGGTGTTCGAAAGAGAATTGATTCAGTGATTCTTTTCAGAATAACTTAATCTTGGTTTGCAGAGATTGAAGAGGATTTGCAGAGAATCAAGGGAAGGATTTGCTATTTCTGTGCAAGATGAGTTTTCGGATTAGGCAAAAGTGATTTTCTTTGCCAAAATCCTATATATATAGCAATAGAATCCCAACAGACAAATACATACAAATTGATTTTGTGTGTACGTATCTGTGATTTGCAAGCAGGTAAGAGCAAAAGCTAGTTCGGCATTAAATGCAAAGTGGACTTTGTCGGAATTTTCTGATCCACTATTTCGTGAATTAATTTCCACCGTCTGGATCAAGCGTCCAATTTCATCAGCGGTCACCATTGCTTCTTGACAATGATCACAATCAACAAATGTAATTGTGCCCATTCAATGAATTTTGGCTATTAGCTATCTGAATCACGGTTTTTGTTTGACGAGAACAACATGTGCATCTGAATCATCTTATACTTAGGATTTGTCCAAGTTTTCACAAAGATAGAAATAATCATAATTCAAGAGTAGTTATTGAGATAGTTGTACTATTCTCCTTAGTGTTCTCCGTATATAGAGTGATTCAGATATCTGAGTTCCTGTCTCAAAGATCTTAAGCTGTCTTTTTGCTCTTTAGCCCTTTTTTACTTCTGGATACCCGTTCCAGATTTCTCTTTTCTCTTTTCTGGATGCCTATTCCAGATATCTCTTCTTTGGATGCCCGTTCCATATTTTTGAACTTTTTCAGTTCGAAGGTAGTTCCAATAGTCCAAGACTATGTCTTAAGGCTAAGAATCTACTTTCTTGTGGTGGCTTAGTGAAGATATCTGCAAGTTGGTCTTCAGTGCCAATCTTGAGTATCTCTATATTGCCTTTTTCAACATGTTCTCTAATGAAGTGGTGTCTAGCATCAATATGCTTTGTTCTGGCATGAAACTTACGATTCTGCGTAATCGCAATTGCACTTGTGTTGTCATAGAAAATGGGAGTATTCTCTTCATTGAGTCCATAGTCTTTAAGTTGTTGTTGAATCCACAGTATTTGTGTTGCACAACAACCAGCAGCAATATATTCAGCCTCTGTGGTAGAAGTTTCAATTGAGTTTTGCTTCTTGCTAAACCACGAGATAAGTCTAGTTCCCAGAAACTGACAAGTTCCTGAGGTACTTTTCCTATCAAGCATAGATCCAGCATAATCAGCGTCTGAGTAAACAGCTAAGCTCAATTCACTTTCTTTAGGATACCACAAACCTACATCTACTGTACCTTTCACATACCTTAATATTTTCATAGCAATGTTGTAGTGTGATTGCATTGGATTTGTCTGAAATCTAGCACACACTCCAACTGCATATTGAATATCAGGTCTACTTGCAGTGAGGTAAAGTAGTGAACCTATCAATTTCCTATACTTATGTTCTTCAACACTCTTATCTGATTCAGTATAGGTCATTTTGGTTCTTATGCTCATAGGTATCTTAGCATTCTTTTCAGAAGGCTTTAGATTGAACTTTGTGAGCATATCCTTTGCATACTTTGTTTGACTGATGAATATTCCATCATTGAGTTGCTTGACTTGCAATCCTAGGAAATAGTTCAGTTCTCCCATCAGGCTCATCTCAAACTTGCTTTTCATGAGATTTGCAAAGTCATCACAAAGTTGCTTGTCCTTAGATCCAAATATGATGTCATCAACATATACTTGAACTAAGAGTAGTTTCCCATCATGATTCAAGGTAAATAATGTTTTATCAACTTCACCTTTCTTGAAACCACTTTCCAGAAGGTATTTGGCCAAAGTGTCATACCATGCTCTTGGAGCCTAGTTTAGTCCATATAGAGCTTTCTGTAATTTATTGACCATTTTACTTTATGAGGAAACTTCAAAACCAGGTGGTTGCTCAACATAGACTTCCTCAGCAAGTTCACCGTTCAAGAATGCACTTTTGACATCCATCTGATAAACTTTAAAGTCTTTATGAGCTGCAAAGGCTAGAAAGAGTCTAATTGCATCCAATCTGGCAACTGGTGCATATGACTCATCAAAATCTAGACCTTGATGCAGGTAAATCCCAGCAACCAATCTTGCTTTGTTTCTGGTTATTTCACCAGTTTCATTCATTTTGTTTCTGAAAACCCACTTAGTTCCAATCACAGATATTCCTTCTATAAATGGAACTAGTTTCCAGACTTTGTTTCTCTCAAATTGATCCAACTCTTCTTGCATTGCAGAGATCCAGTCTTGGTCTCTTAATGCTTCTTCAATGGTTTTTGGTTCAATATCTGAGATAAAACATCCAAAGAGAGAATTAGCATTTTCAGCTATTGCTCTCCTAGTCCTAACACCCTGATTAATTGGTCCAATTACATCTTTTGCAGGATGATCCTTGATCCATTTCATCATAGGTTTAGTGCTAGCAGGATCAACATCAAAGTGATCTAAATGTGAATCACTACGATTTTGGTTTGATACTTTTTCAGTATCTACGACATTTTGCTCCTTAGAAGGGCAATTAATGTTTGACACTTGTTCATTGTTTGAGCTATCTGGAACACATCTTTCAGAGAGATCGTTTCCTGAGATAGCTTCATGATGAATATCTTCAGATTCCATTTCTGGAAGTTTCATAGGAAATTCTTCATCATGTATGTGAGTCATCTGGTTGTTACTAGGCTTATCAAGCTTTTCATCGTCAGAGTCAGCCTCATTTTCAGAATCCTTTATCATTAGTTCTCTGAACTTTTCTGAGATTTCATCAGTAAGAGGTGTTTTCTTACTTCCTTCATAGAATACAACATGAACTGATTCTTCAATCTTCTTTGTTCTTTTGTTGTAAATTCTGTAAGCTTTGCTATTCGTTGAATAACCAAGAAATACACCTTCATCCGTCTTTGGTTGAAATGTTCTCAGATACTCTTTTCCGTTGTTGAGAACAAAACATCTACAACCAAATACTCTCAGATGTTTGATATTAGGGGGTCTACCAACCAAGATTTCATAAGGAGTCTTGTCATGGTATTTGTTTATCAAGCATACATTACGAGTGTAGCGGTTTGTGTTCTGACTTCACGATAAATTTCACTTATTTGATTGTCATTAGCATTGATCTTGCGGCTTCTTTAAGGGTTCTGTTTTCCTTTACGCAACACCATTTTGTTGAGGTGTTCTTCTGAGAGGAAAGTTGGTGTTGTATACCTTTGCGGTACAAAACTCCTTTATGTCTTTGGTTGACAAACTCGATTACCATAGTGCATTACGATTGCAGATACCTTATCATTTTTCATGACTTCAAGCTTTTTCAGCAAGTTTGGTATCTCCACCCTAGCATTAGATTTGTGTTTTAGGAAAACAACCCAAGTGAATCTTGAGAAGTCATCTACAACTACCAGACCATACTTCTTTCCTGCATAACTAATTGCAGATGATTCAAAAAGATCCATGTGTAAAAGTTGCAGTGGTCTAACACTATAGTGTCTGGTTTTGGACTTGAAGATTAGGTTCTGCACACAATCTACAGTAGGAATCAGGAGATTAGGTTCTCAATTTACAGTTGGAACCATCAGGACTAAACAATCTTCCAGTAGGAATCCATTTTTGAATGAATTTCCTTGGAACATTCTTTTGTCTGATAGGAACATAAGGAGGAATTCTAGTTGAATGATTATCATTGTTAAGAATTATTTTCTTCCTTGGTGTGTTCCTAGGTGCTCCATTTGGTGCTTTCAGATACCTGTCGGGTTTACGTTTGCTTTCGACAAACTTAGCTTTCCTAGCGATTTCTTCTAGCCACAGCATTGATTTTCGGTGGCTTGATTCATCTTCCACTTGATAATTGCTTTGAGCAATTCTAGCCTTGACCATCGTTCTTGCTCTAGTTTATATTCATGAACAAGTTGTTTCGATGCCTTTGTAGCAATACCATTTGAGCACTTGCGACTATCGAGATCTTCTCTCGTGACTTTGCTAGTCTCTGGTTGATCTATTTTCTTTCCATAAAATGTGACATGGGAGAATTTGCCAGCTCCTGCAATTCTTCCCTTTGAAGGCAATACCTTGTGGGTGTTTACACTTTTCAGTGTTGTGTTTCTTTTCAGAGACATGCCCAACAGTTTTCTTTTCGACTTGTTTTTCCCACAAAGGTTTAGTCGCAACTGCCTTTCCTTTGTCTACAATTTTCTTCTGACCGATATTGTAGATAGCATGGGAACCATCTTGCTGAGTACTTATGAATGTTCTTATTTCTTCACTCTTATTCAGAGTGGTAGAGCGATCTGTGTGTTCTCATTGAAGTCCTTTCTTTTCTGAAGGATCTCTTAAATAAGATTGTACTTCAGTAAGAGTGTCACTAGCTTTGGCATAAGATTGAAACGATAATTCTTTCTTTTTGAGTTCCTTGTTCTCAGAAAGAAGATCTTCACATTTCTTTTGAAGTTCAGCCATTGCTTCTTTATGTGACTTTTCAGTCTCAGATATCTGAGCTTTGAGAAATGCATTTTCAGCGTCCTTTTTCTCAGATATCTTAACTAGTTTAGAGTTTTCCTTTGCAAGAAAATTCTTTTCTTCTTCAAGATTTTCGGCTCTAGCTCGGATCATTAGAAATTCTCTTTCATAGATATAAAGTTCTTTCCTGAGATTTTCTAGATCTTTTAATTCTTCCTCATCACTTTCATAAGTGTAACAAGAAGTTTGTGTTACCTCATCAGCCATAAGATAGTTTTCAATGTTAGAGATGTCTGGACCGTCAATCTCAGCAACTCCGCACATTTCATTCTTCTTGAGGCCGAAGTCGATTATATCGTGAGTAACTCCACATAATTCTGGTGATGGTAAGGTTGAGTCATCTGAGTCATCTTCAGAGTCTGTCTCAACGTCTAGAGCATCCAGTTGAGTTTGGATTTTCTTTCTTTCTTCAGTTAGTAAAGCTTTCTGGCTTCTTCTGAAGATTCTTCTATCTTTCATGTCACCTGTCTTTAGTTTGTTGAAGGCAGGACAATCCTTCTTGAAGTGACCAGGTTTACGGCGGTGAAACAGATGTCGTTACCAATTTCTGCTTCCTCAGTACTCGGTGCTTTCTGAGCTGGCTTTTTCAGCGAGCTTTGCATATCCTTGTACTGGTGATAGTTTGAGCCTAGATGCTTTTTCAGCTTCTCTTTGGCTTTCCTTCTCTCAATTTCTCGACTGACATATTTGCTTATTTGCTTTGCAACAAGAGCATCCTCAGTCTCTTCCTTGCTTTTCTTCTTTTCAGAAGTTCCTTGAGTAACTAGAGCAACATTCTGCAACTTTTCAGTTGTTTGTTCTCTTTGAGTTGTCTCATAATCAACCGTAGCAAGGTGAGAGAAAAGTTCCACTGGAGTGATATTTGGCATTCCTTGGTTAAAATAAAAGAATTTAGTATGCTCCCAGTTGTGGTTAAGACTTCTGACAATAGTCTTAATCTTCTCTGATTGGGAGTATCTATTGCTTTCCCCAAGTGCTGCCATATCACTCATGAGAGTGGTAAATCTGAAATCAAGTTCTTCCAGAGTTTCAGTGGGTCCTTGTTTGAAATTTTGAAATTTCAACTTGAGAACTTCGAACTTGTTTTCCTTTGTTTTCTCAATTCCGGCACAGATTTCTTCAATCAGTTTCCAGGCAACTTTCGCCGTTTTAGCACCCCACAGTTTACTTGTGTACTGCTCAGTGTCGATCGATGATGATATTACGAGCTTGACCATCCAGACGATTCCTCTTGGCATCTTCCGATGTCGAGTTCTCTGGCTTTGGTTAATAAATAACTTGACGATAGATCTTCCACTTGTTGGCCGCGTCATTTGTGAAGATCCTTCGCTTTGATCTCTGTCTCTACCATTGAAACCTCCATGACTTGCTTAAGTTGTTGAATGATTATTGGGCCATTCTTTATCACTTGATCATTTATCACTTATGGCCTCAACGTGGAGCATCATGTTAAATTTCCATTTCTCGTAGTTCTCTGGTTTGAGAAGTGCATCACTCAGAGACATACCTGCACACTTATCACACAAATTAAATAGTCCTCAAAAGTGGACAAAGTTCCTTCACCTATCTGGGGATCTAGGTTCGGTCTGACGAATTTGGTGAACCTCCTGCTCTGATACCACTTGTTGGTCCAGATAATGGCAAAGTAAAAGACTAGAGGGGGGGGGGGGTGAATAGTCTTTTAAAACTTTTGTCGATAAACATAATTTCTCAGATATTTGTGAAGATATCTGATACTTAGATTCAGAGCGCGGAAGACTTAAGATAGATAAGTGCAGAAACAGTTAAAGTGTGTGTGTGTGTTCTTTGAAAAGTAAATGAAATGTAAATAACACAGCAAGTATAGTGGTATCTGGAGGTGGCATAATCCTCCAACTAATCCACTTCGGTCTTCCAAAGACCTAGAATTCACTAGAATAGATATTTGAGGTCACCTTACAAAGATCCTATTCTAAGATTTCTAAACAAATGGTTCCCAACTAAATGTTCCCCCTGAGTTGTTCCCCGGCTTTCTTAGCCAAGTACTTCCTATACTCAGAAACCTTTTTGAGTTATTCCCTAGCTTCCCAAGCTAAGTACTTCCTATACTCAATAACCTTGGAGTTATTCCCTAGCTTCCCAAGCTAAGTACTTCATGTACTCCACGCCAGTTATGGTGTTGGTTTTGGTTTGAGCTGTCAGATGAGCTTCTTATATTAACTTTTCAGTTAATCAGATAGCTCTGTGAATCAAGTATACATAATACACTTTTCAATGTATGGTATCTTGTTCTTTTTACTGACTCAAGTCTTATGATAACTGTTCAAGAGAATGAATCTCAGATACTTGATCTTTTGATTCAACTCTTTCACAGATAGCTTTACTTGTTTAGGATCAGGACACTTAGAACTTTAGTGCTACTTAAGATCAAAAGCTATGGTCGCATGACGATGGCTTTAAGGATAAGTAGTTTGCTTTGAGAGAGTAAGATATATGTTCAGAGTAAGGTTCAGCGTCTAAGGTTCTGTGTATTCTCTCAAGCAGTCTAAGTGTTGATATTTATAGATGAATTTGAATGCCGTTGAATAGTATCCGTTAGGCTCAAATCAAATTCAAACTATTGATATCTGTGTATAGTACTGTAGCAGGTTTGTCTTCTTCTTCAGAAGCTACCGTTTTTTATAGACATCTCTGTCCATGCATTAAATGCATTGTACTATACTTTTTGTCCTGTAGTGTCAACGGAACAATGCTTTGTATCAGAGATTTAACTTAAACAGTTTTCTCTGAATTTTCCGCACGTTCTTATCTTCAATCTTCAGATACCACTTAAATTGAAACAACTTTGTTTGCAATATATATTTCTCTTTTTCAGAGATGTGGTTAGAGCTCAAGGTATCTGTAAGAAGATATCTGTGGACACTTTCCTTGTTTCCAGATGGACCCTTTTGATTCTCAGATATCTCTTGTGACTCAGTTTGTCCAAAACTATTCGTGTCTTCAAGATATCTGGCCAAGGTATCTGTAAAACCATTTCAGTAATCTTGTGCAGTTCTTCAAGTCTTCAATGTCGTTGAACTTGTTCTGCTTGGACGTCTTTTTCTTGGTCTTCTCTTCATAAAATAAAAATTACATTTTGAGACCTAACATCCTATACAAGATTAACTAGACTATCATACTAAGTGGGTTTCCTCTTTTACAATGTTCAAGTGAACCAAGAGTACTACTCACCTTTCTGAGACTAAGATAGATCATCATGTTGCTGATCAAAACTAAACAGATATTCTTAACAAAATATCTAACAAATTTCCTAACAGACACCACTTCATCAGAGACCATGTTGAAAAAGGCAATATAGAGATACTCAAGATTGGCACTGAAGACCAACTTGCAGATATCTTCACTAAGCCACTGCAAGAAAGTAGATTCTTAGCCTTAAGACATAGTCTTGGACTAATGGAGCTACGAAAGAACTGAAAAAGTTCAGATATCTGAAGAAGATATCAAAGAAAAGAGAAGAGGAATCTGGAACAGGTATCCAGAAAGGAGAAATCTGGAACAGGTATCCAGAGAAGAGAAATCTTGAACGGGTATCCAGAAAGGAAGAATCTGGAATAAGTATCCAGAAACCAAGGGCTAAAGGGTAAAAATGGCTACTTGAAGATCTCTGAGACAGGTACTCAGACATCTAGATCACTCACTGAGGGGGAACACCAAAGAGAATAGTACAACTGTCTGCAGTCAACTACTCTCTTGAAATTTGTATTATTTCTATCTTTGTGTAAAACTTGGAAAAATAATAAGTCTAAGATAGACTCAGATACAAACAGTGTTCTTAGTCACACAGAGAAATGTGACTCAGATAGCTACTAGCCAAAGTTCATTAAATGGGCACAATTACATTTGTTGATTGTGATCATTGCTGAAGAAGCAATGGTGACCTTTGATGAATTGAGCAATTGATTATATTGAAGTGGACTTCCTAACGGACGGGGTCCATGTGAGAGGATAACTTATTCATCCATAAGAGGGATGGGTTATCTTTAAAGCAACCAGTGTTGTTGGATGGTCCGAGAGAGGAACTCCGAACGGACGAGAGTCCGTGTGAGAGGATAACTCATCCATCCGTAAGAGGAATGGGGTGTTATCTTTTAATGACAACCGGTTTTTCGGGATGGTCCGAAGGAGGACATCCGAACGGACGAGAGTCCGTGTGAGAGGATAACTCATCCATCCGTAAGAGGGATGGGTTGTTATCTTTTTAAACAACCGGTGTTGCGGGATGGTCCGAAGGAGGACATCCAAACGGGCGAGAGTCCGTGTGAGAGGATAACTCATCCATCCGTAAGAGGGATGGGTTGTTATCTTTTTAAACAACCGGTGTTGCGGGATGGTCCGAAGGAGGACATCCAAACGGGCGAGAGTCCGTGTTATGCCGAGACGGTCGGGCTTATATTGAAGTACTTATGACGAGGCGGTCGAGCTTATATTGAAGTACTTATGCCGAGGCGTTCGGGCTTATATTAAAGTACTTATGCCGAGCTGGATGGTCTGAAGGAGGACATCCGAACGGACGAGAGTCCGTGTTATGCCGGGACGGTCGGGATTATATTGAATTACTTATGCCGAGGCATTCGGGCTTATATTGAAGTACTTATGCCGAGGTGTTCGGGCTTATATTGAAGTACTTATGCCGAGGCGGTCGGGCTTATATTGAAGTACTTATGCCGAAACAATCGGGCTTATATTGAAGTACTTATGCCGAAATGGTCGGACTTATATAATTTTGTGGGTGTCGGACCCCTTTATTAATCGGAAACATGTCCTTGACGAATTATGTACGCTTGTATAGTAATTGAAGCATTGATAAACGATGTGTGCGTGCATGATGAATGAATGGATGAATGAATGAATGTATGTAAATGATGATTTCAAGTTAAGTCAGAATACTTACTTTTTCAATGAAAAATGTAGAGCATTATTTTCGGTTCTCCGTTTTAAGAGAAGCCAGGGAAATTGGAGATCGGGATTCGAAATAAACAAATCCCAACCTTTGAAAGTATCTCCTAGCTTTTAAGCTTATGGAGTTTACCTCACTTTTGCTTTTGCAGCTAAAGGTGTAAGATGCTTATCCTAGCCACTCTGGTGGTAGGAGACTTGTCCTGGACACTTTGGCGTTGGAGACGATCCTAGCCACTTTGGCGGTAGGAGGTTGTCCTAGCCAAATTGGTAGCAAGTGTCGGATGTTTGTAGAACGATGAGTGTCTTACTTAGTTTGTCCAGAGGACATAGTCTGACCTTAGGATGCAATCTCTAAGACATGGTCAAGGACCCGTTCTGAGGAGATGGTGAGGACCTGGTCCGAGGAGATGGTGAAAACTTGGTCCGAGGCGATGGTGAGAACCTGGTCCGAGGACATGGTGAGCACATGCTCCGAGGAGATGATGAGGACCTCCGAAGAGATGGTAAGAACCGGGTCCGAGGACATGGTAAGAACATGGTCCGAGGTAACGGTGAGAACCGGCTCCGAGGAGATGGTGAGGACCTGCTCCGAGGAGATGGTAAGAACCTGCTCCGAGGAGATGGTAAGAACCTGCTCCGAGACCATGGTGAGAATATGGTCCGAGACGACAGTGAGAACCGTCTCTGAGGAGATGGTGAGGAACTGCTCCGAGGAGATGGTAAGAACCTGCTCCGAGGAGATGGTCAGAACCTGGTCCGAGGCCATGGTGAGAACATGGTCCGAGGCGACGGTGAGAACCGGGTCCGAGGACATGGTGAGAACCTGGTCCGAGGAGATTGTGAGAACCAGGTCCGATGACTTGGTGAGAGCCTGCTCCGAGGAGATGGTAAGAACCTGCTCCAAGGACTTGGTGAGAGCCTGGTCCGAGGAGACAGTAAGAACCTGCTCCGAGGACTTGGTGAGAGCCTGGTCCGAGGAGATGGTAAGAACCTGCTCCGAGGACTTAGTGAGGACATGGTCCGACCTTATCCGGCCTTAGGGAGCCTAGGATATGGTGCCTAGGACGTGGTCCGAGGATTGTCCCTAGGGTGTGGTCCTATCCTGCCTTCCTTGGATGATTTTTGCTAAGTGCTCCACTGACCTCAGCTTCTTTTGCCTTCTCAAACCTTTTTAGGAAGAGCGTGATGATGTCCACCTAAGACTTGATGGAGTCATCGGGTAAGAGTGGTTGAGAAGGTAAGAGCCTTCATGTTATCATTCAGACCATTTGACTCCATCCGGCTCTCATACCTAGTAAGGTGCCCCACGGGACAAGTATCTCCATAATAGTGCTCAAGAGCCTTTACCATTTTTTCCAGAGTAGTGTTTTGAGTTTCTAAGGCCTCTTGTTGGAGGTAGATCTCTTCAGTGGCGAGCCTCTCACCAGTCCTTAGATTGATTGCTACATCCGGAGGAAGATCCTCAATTTGAACCACCGGGATACTTTCGGCCATGTGATCCCTTACTCTATGTTGAGGAGCTAGAAAGGGACTAGGACCTACTTCATCGGTCCTAGGCCTGACCGGACTTCTTTCGTGTTGGCCTTGGGACGCTACTATTCTCCTATTAAGAAGGTTGCGATGGTCTTCCTGTTGAACTTGTTCTCCTAATCTTTCCGAAATGAAGCGGTGTTCATTTCTAGATTGAAAGCTCGACTGCCTAGGAACCGCCAAGGGTGGAGTAGCTTGAAGAGCCTAAACATTGTTAGAACCAAAGCACCCTTGAATAGTAGTGAGTAAGAGGCCAAACTGGTTCTCGCTCATCCCAAACTCACTTGGGCGAATGACCTGCCCGTTTGGAAGAGTGAAGTTTCTTTCGGGAGGAGGACCATATGTTCCTGACAGAGGAACTTGTCCTTCAACTCCGAGTGCTTGAGTTCTTATTGGAGGATCAACGACTCTTTCCTCCTCCGAAGAGAGACTAGTAGTTCGGCCATCACTTGGATAGTCCATTGTGTTTCTTGAAGTGGCTCTCGCCACTCTTCCCCTTCCAGTGGGAGGTCTGCCTCTTTGCCTTGGGGCGGGCGTCTCAACCGCTGTAGTGTTGGTTCTTATGGACCTTCTTGGTCTTGCCATTACTGAAGAGAACGGAACTTTTTGTAAAGATTCCCACAGACGGTGCCAAAATGTTGAGGGTATAAGTACCTAGACCAGCTTTGAGTAAGAACTAAAGAGTAAGAGCCCGTAAGAACCATCGTGCTGATAAGAGGCGATGGGTAAGGACCTGCACAAGTAGCTTAGAGGGGGGGTTAGGACCGTAGACCCGGTTTGCTAAGTGTCAAACCGGTCCGAGACTTTACTCAAGAGAGACTGAAGATCTACTCTGTATAATAGTCGGGAAGGTAAGAGTCCGGGAAGAAGGCTTGACTTCTTTTGCAATATGAGGATATGTCCATATTTATAGGTTTCCCTTGAGAAAGGGAGGACTCACAAGATCGCGCCAAGTGTAAGGCTCATATTACGCCAACAATGCTCTATTTGGCCCATGGCCCAATGTCTTGATAGGCCTATGGCCCAATGGGTTGGTTGGGTTAGGACGTCCTGCCTAGGACTGTAGTCCGTGACAGAGCGGTTAGGACATCATGGACATATTTATGTATCAACACTTTCGACGATTTCTCTTCAACGTATGGTAGTATGGATCGTGTTCTTGATGAATTGGGAAAAAAACTGAAATTAACGACTTCGGGACAGGAGAAAGTCGAGATACCGAGTGGTGTTTGGGATACTAGTACGTTCGATCACGAACTTTGTCTTGTAGGGCGTATCTTATCCCGTAAATCAATTCATCTGGAGTCGCTGAAACAATCTTTACTCAGCGGTTGGAATTTGGCCAGGGGGTGCAAATTCAGAAAATCGGGCATGACAGATTGTTCTTTCGTTTCGATCATGTGGTAGATAAATGCAAGGTCCTTTGGAACGGATCTTGGGCATTTGATAAAAATCTTGTTATTCTTCAAACAATCGATAATGGGAACAATGCAAAAACAAGTGTGGGTGCCAAAAGAAGAGGACGGCCAGTGGGGTCATTATCAAAAAAGGGGGCTCAATGAGTTTAACCAGTGTGCAAGGATTTGGGAATAATGATTATATTGAGGATGTGCAAAGTGGTAAGCATCCTAAACTAATTCAGGAGAAAGCTTCAAATGTACCAGAGGCGGAGAATGGTCAGCATCTCCGCCTATCGCAATGAGTTGTATAGAATGGAACTGTCAAGGTCTGGGGCACCTTTGGATAGTTCGAGTGCTTGGGGAAGTTCTCCGAGATCATAAACCGCAACTTATTTTTCTTATGGAAACCCGAATGGGGGCTTTGGGATAAATAAGATCAAGGAAAGGTTTAATTTGTTTGGTATTCGTGTTCTAGCGATTGGAAAATCTGGGGGATTGGCACTTTTGTGGAATAAGTCTTGCTCAGTTTCAATTATTAATTTCTCGAAGAATCATATCGATGCAAATGTTCAACTCTTGGGTACGACCAATATTTGGAGATTCACCGATTTTTATGGCGAACCGGATGCTAGTAAAAGAAAGCGGACATGGAGACTACTTCAATATTTAGGACGCCAATCGAATCGGGAATGGTTGGTGATGGGTGATTTTAATGAAATTTTATTTAATTCATAAAAATTGGGTGGTCCTCGTACTCTCGAATGACGGCTTCGAGATTTTCGGGAAACATTGACGGCAAATGATTTGTTCGATTTGGGTTTTAAAGGGTATAAATATACTTGGGACAACAAGCGTGATTATCCACACAATACACAAGAAAGGTTGGACAGAGCACTAGCAAATCATGGCTGGGCCAATTTTTTCCCTACAGCCCAAGTGCATAATATATCTACAAGGAGATCAGATCATGATGCTATACTCTTGGAGGTTGTGGGGCCGACATCCCACTTACCTAAGCCAAAAAGGCGCTACATGTTTTAATCCATGTGGATTCGTGAAGATGGGTGTCAACACACGGTATTAGATAATTGGAATTCAGAATTGGGCCTACTCGATAATATTGATCAGTGTAGAGTTAGGCTTGTTGATTGGAGTAAAAAGAAGTTTTCTCGTGTACAAACTACTGTACGCAAACTCAAAGAGGAGTTCGACTATCTTAAAACACAGAACCACACGCAAAGTCCTGAATGGAAACAGTACGTACCGAGTTGGATGAATTCTTGGACATGGAAGAGGCCATGTGGAAGCAACGTGCTAAAACGCAATGGTTGGCGGAGGGTGATCGCAATACTAGATATTTTCATGCACAGGCTTCGAAAGGGCTAGAAAAAATGAAATAAAGGGTCTCCGGGATAACTCTGGGAACTGTCAGGATACTTCGGTGGGTATGTGTGACATAGCTTCAGATTAGTTCCGATCCATCTTTACCACTCGCTAGCCATCAGCGTAGGAGATTGAGGACGTCGTAAGAACTATGAGACAGACAGTAGATCACTCTTTCAACAGGGAGCTTACTCGTGAATTCACAGCAGATGAAGTAAAAAATGCTCTCTTTGATATGTTTCCTACTAAATCCCCTGGCCCTGATGAAATGTGTTAGGAAATTTGTTAGGAATTTTGTTAGGAAATTTGTTTAGATATTCTGTTAGAAATATCTGTTTAGATTTTGATCAGCAACATGATGACTTATCTTAGTCTCAGAAAGGTGATTAGTACTCTAGGTTCACATGAACATTGTAAAAGAGGAAACCCACTAAGTATGATAGTCTAGCTAATCTTGTATAGGATGTTAGGTCTCAAATGTAATTTTTATTTATGAAGAGAAGACCAAGAAGAAGACATCCAAGCAGAACAAGTTCAACGACATTGAAGATTTGAAGAAACTGCACAAGGTTACTGAAACAGTTTTCCAGATACCTTGACCAGATATCTTGGAGACACGATTAGTTTTTAACAAACTTTGTCACAAGAGATATCTGAGAAATTGGAAGGTATATCTGAAAACAAGGAGAGTGTCCACAGATATCTACACTCAGATACCTTGAGCTTTAACAACATTTCTGAAAAAGAAATATATTGCAAACAAAGGTGTTTCAATAAAAGTGGTATCTGAAGATTGAAGATAAGGACGTGCAAAGAATCAGAGAAATCTGATTAATATAGTCTCTGATACTAAGCATAGTTCCGTTGACACTACAGGACAAAAAGTATAGTACAATGCATTTAATGCACGGACAGAGATGTATGAACAAAAGCAATGGTAGCTTCTGAAGAAGAAGACAAAACCTGCTACAGTACTGTACACAGATATCAATAGTTTGAATTTGAGCCTAACGGATACTATTCAACGGCATTCAAATTCATCTATAAATATCAACACTTAGACTGCTTGAGAACACAACCTTAGAACACTGAACCTTGAACTCTGATACATGAATATCTTACTCAAAGCAACTTACTTATCCTCAAAGCTTTCTGTTGCGACCAAAGCTTTTGATCTTGAGTAATACTGAAGTTCTAAATGTCCTGATCCTAAACAAGCACAGCTATCTGTGAAAGAGTTGAATCAAAAAGATCAAGTATCTGAGATTCATTCTCTTGAACACTTATCTAAGACTTGGGTCAGTATATAAAAAGAACAAGATACCATACATTGAAAAGTGTATTAAGTATACTTGATTCACAGAGCTATCTGAATAACTGAATAAGTTATTAAAGAAGCTCATCTGACAACTCAAACCGAAACCAACACCATAACTGGCGTGGAGTACAGGAAGTACTTAGTTTGGAAAATCAGGGAATAACTCCAAGGTTACCGGAGTATAGGAAGTACTTGATTTGGGAAACTAAGGAATAACTCCAAGGTTATTGAGTATAGGAAGTACTTAGCTTGGGAAGCTAGGGAATAACTCAAAAAGGTTTCTGAGTATAGGAAGTACTTGGCTGAAGAAGCTAGGGAATAACTCAGGGGGAACATTTGGTTGGGAACCATTTATTCCAAGGATTTCTTAGAATAGGATTATTGTAAGGTGAACACTATTATCTGTTCTAGTGAATTCTAGGTCTTTGGAAGACCGAAGTGGATTAGTTGGAGGATTACGCCACCTCCAGATACCACTATACTTGTTGTGTTATTTATCTTTCTGTATTTATATTTCAGCAACACACACACAATTTAACTGTTTCCGCACTTATCTATCTTAAGTCTTTCGCGCTCTGTTTATAAGTATCAGATATCTACACAGATATCTGAGAAATTGTTTTTATCGACAAAAGTTTAAAAGACTATTCACCCCCCCCCCCCCCCTAGAGTCTTTTACGTTGCCGTTATCTGGACCAACAAGTGGTATCAGAGCAGGAGGTTCACAAGCCTTCTGCACTGAACCTAGATCCCCAGATAGGTGAAGAAAACTTTGTCCATTGTTGAGGACTATTTAATTTGTGTGTTAAGTGTGCAGGAATGTCTCTGAGTGTGCACCTGTTCTCAAACCAGAGAACTACGAGAAATGGAAAAATAACATGCTGCTCCACCTTGAAGCCATAAGTGACGAAATGATCGAAGTGATAAAAAATGGCCCAATAGTCATTCAACAACTCAAACAAGTCATGGAGGTTTCTAATGGTAGAGACAGAGATCAAAGCGAAGGATCTTCACAAACCGATGCGTCAACAAGTGGGAGATCTACCAGTCAAGTTATTTACGAACCAAAGCCCAGAGAACTCTGGACATCGGAAGATGCCAAGAGGAATCGTCTGGATGGTCAAGCTCGTAATATCATCATCAGATCAACACCTGAGCACATACAGTGTAAACTGTGGGGTGCTAAAACGGCGAAAGTTGCCTGGCAATTGATTGAAGAAATCTGTGCCGGAACTGAGAAAACCAAAGAAAACAAGTTCGAAGTTCTCAAGTTGAAATTTCAAAATTTCAAACAAGGACCCACTGAAACTCTGGAAGAACTTGATTTCAGGTTTACCACTCTCATAAGTGATATGGCAGCACTTGGGGAAAGCAACAGATATTCCCAGTCAGAAAAGATTAAGACTATAGTCAGAAGTCTTAACCACAACTGGGAGCACACCAAATTCTTTTATTTTAACCAAGGAATGCCAAATATCACTCCAGTGGAACTTTTCTCACATCTTGCTACAGTTGACTATGAGACAACACAAAGAGAACAAACAACTGAAAAGTTGCAGAACATTGCTCTAGTTGCTCAAGGAACTTCTGAAAAGAAGAAAAGCAAGGAAGAGACTGAGGATTCTCTTGCTGCAAAGCAAATGAGTAAATATGTCAGTCGAGAAATTGAGAGAAGAAAAGCCAAAGAGAAGCTGAAAAAGCATCTAGGCTCAAACTATCACCAGTACAAAAACATGCAAAGCTCGCTGAACAAGCCAGCTCAGAAAGCATCATGTACTGAGGAAGCAGAAATTGGAAACGATATCTGTTTTTATTGTCAGAAACCTGGCCACTTCAAGAAGGATTGCCCTGCCTTCAACAAACTTAGGATAGGTGAAAAGAAAGATAGAAGAATCTTCAGAAGAAGCCAGAAAGCTTTGTTAACTGAAGAGAGAAAGAAAATCCAAATTCAATTGGATGCTCTAGACGTTGAGACAGATTCTGAAGATGATTCAGATGACTCAACTTTACCATCACCAGAATTATGTGGAGTTACTCACGATGTAATCGACTTCGGCCTCAAGAAAAATGAAATGTGTGGAGTTGCTGAGATTGACGGTCCAGACATCTCTAACATTGAAAACTGTCTTATGGCTGATGAGGTAACACATGCTTCTTGTTACAATTATGAAAGTGATGAAGAAGAAATCAAGGATCTAGAAAATCTCCGAAAGGAACTCGATATCTATGAAAGAGAATTTCTAATGATCCGAGGTAGAGCCGAAAATCTTGAAGAAGAAAAGAATTCTCTTGCAAAGGAAAATTCTCAATTAGTTAAGATATCTGAGAAAAAGGATGCTGAAAATGCATTTCTCAAAGCTCAGATATCTGAGACTGAAAAGTCACATAATAAAGCAATGGTTGAGCTACAAAAGAAATATGAAGATCTTCTTTCTGAGAACAAGGAACTCAAGAAGAAAGAAGTATCTTTTCAATGTTATGCCAAAGCTAGTGACACTCTTACTGAAGTACAATCTTACTTAAGAGATCCTTCAGAAAAGAAAGGACTTGAATGATTACATGCAGATTGTTCTACCATTCTGAATAAGAGTGAGGAAAGAAGAACATTTGTAAGTACTCAGCAAGATGGTTCCCATGCAATCTATAATATCGGACACAAGACAAAGATTGTAGACAAAGGAAAGGCAGTTGCGACTAAACCTTTGTGGGAAAAACAAGTCAAAAACATAACTGTTGGGCATATCTCTGAAAAGAGACACGACACTGAAAAGTGTAAACACCCACAATGCTATGTCTCTCAAAAAGGTAGAATTGCAGGAGCTGGCAAATTATCCCATGTCACATTTTCTGGAAAGAAAATAGACCAACAAGAGACTAGCAAAGCTGCTGAGAAAAGATCTCAGATAGCTTCAAGTGCTCGAAACGGTATTGGCTACAAAGGCATTGGAAAACAACTTGCTCATGAGTACAAACAGGAGCAAGAACGATGGATGAAAGCTAGAATTGCTCAAAGCAATTATCAGAAGTGGAAGTTAAATCAAGCCACTGAAAATCTGAATGCCAGGGCTAGAAGAAATCTGGCAAGGAAAGCAAAGTTTGCTGAAAAGCAAACTCAGAAACCTGACAGGTATCTGAAAGCACCAAATGGAGCACCTAGGAACACACCAAGGAAGAAAATAATTCTTAACAATGATAATCATTATATTAGAATTCCTCCTTATGTTCCTGTCAGACGAAAGAATATTCCTAGGAAATTCATTCAAAAATGGATTCCTACTGGAAGATTTTTTAGTTCTGACGGTTCCAATTGTAAATTGAGAACCTAATCTCCTGTTTCCTGTTGTGTGCAGAATGCTTCCTAGACTAAAGCACAATGGCTATTTGATAGTGGATGCGGAAAGCACATGACAAGAGACAAAGCAAATCTGGTCAATTACAAAGCTTGCAACACAGGACCAGATATCAGATTTGCTGGAGGAGAATTAAATCCCTCTCTGGGATTTGTCAACGTCAAATTGGGTTCATTAACAATCACTGACGTATTACATGTTAAGGATTTGAAATATAATCTATTTAGCCTGAGCCAGTTTGCAGACAAGGGTTTTACTATAAAATTCAAAGCAAAATACTGCAAACTTATTGACAATGAGTCAAAGCAGACAGTCTTGGTTGCTCGGCGGAAAGGCAGTCTTTATGTTGCCGACTGGGCATCTGCCACAACTGAAGAATGTCTCATGGTGAGTCAATCTGGTCACACAAAAGAGCACTGGTTATGGCACAAAAGAATGAGTCACTTGAACTTCAAAACTCTGAACAAACTTGCCAAGAAAGAGTTAGTGGTTGGCCTTCCTAGAACATCTTTCAGAAAGGATGGTATCTGTTCTGCCTGTCAGATGGGAAAACAATCTAAGATCTCTTTCAAGTCCAAAATCAGACACTCTAGTGTTAGACCACTGCAACTATTACACATGGATCTTTTTGAATCATCTGTAACTAGTTATGCAGGAAAGAAGTATGGTCTGGTTGTTGTAGATGACTTCTCAAGATTCACTTGGGTTGTCTTTCTGAAACACAAATCTGATGCCAGAATGGAGATACCAAACTTGCTAAAAAAGCTTGAAGTCATGAAAAATGACAAGGTATCTGCAATCAGAACAGACCATGGTACTGAGTTTGTCAACCAGTACATAAAGGAGTTTTATACCTGCAAAGGTATACAACACCAATTTTCCTCTGTACGAACACCTCAACAAAACGGTGTTGCAGAAAGGAAAAACAGAACCCTTAAGGAAGCTGCAAGAACAATGCTAGCTGACACTGAAATAAGTGAAGTTTATTGGGTTGAAGCTGTAAACATAGCCTGCTACACTCAGAACAGATGTTTGATAAACAAACACCATGACAAGCCCCCTATGAAATCTTGGTTGGTAGACCGCCTAATATCAGACATCTGAGAGTATTTGGTTGTAGATGTTTTGTTCTAAACAATGGGAAAGACTATCTGAGAACATTTCAACCAAAGGCAGATGAAAGTTTATTTCTTGGTTATTCCACGAATAGCAAAGCATACAGAGTTTACAACAAAAGAACAAAGAAAATTGAAGAATCAGTTCATGTTGTATTCTATGAAGGAAGTAAGGAAACACCTCCTATTGATGAACTCTCAGAAAAATTCAGAGAACTAATACTGAAGGATTCTGAAGAAGAATCCTCAAAAAGGAGAAACATCATTATGGAAAGAGAGGATGACTCTGACGTAGAAAAGCTTGATAAGCCTAGTAACAACAAGATGACTCACAGACATGATGAAGAATTTCCTATGAGACTTCCAGAAATGGAAAAGGTTACTGAGAACCTTCATCATGAAGAGGTATCTGAAAATGAAACTGCTGAAATGCAAATTCCAGATATCTCTAACACTGAAAAAGTGTCAGATATCAATGACATTTCCCATATGTCAGATATCTCAGATACTGAAAAAGTATCAAATCAAAATCTTAGTGATTCACATTCAGATCACCTGGATATTGATCCTACTAGTACTAAACCTATGATGAAATGGATCAAAGATCATCCTACAAAGGATATAATTGGACCAATTAATCAGGGTGTTAGGACTAGGAGAGCAATAGCTGAAAATGCTAATTCTCTCTTTGGATGTTTCATCTCAAATATTGAACCTAAAAATATACAAGAAGCACTAGGAGACCAAGACTGGATCTCTGCAATGCAAGAAGGGTTGGATCAATTTGAGAGAAACAAAGTCTGGAAACTAATTCCATTTATAGAAGGAATATCTGTGATTGGAACTAAATGGGTTTTCAGAAACAAGATGAATGAATCTGGTGAAATAACCAGAAACAAAGCAAGATTGGTTGCCAAGGGATTTACCCAGACTGAAGGCTTAGATTTCGACGAGTCATATGCACCAGTTGCAAGATTGGATGCAATAAGACTCTTTCTAGCCTTTGCAGCTCATAAAGATTTCAAAGTTTATCAGATGGATGTCAAAAGTGCATTCTTAAACGGTGAACTTGCAGAAGAAGTTTATGTTGAGCAACCACCTGGCTTTGAAGTTTCCTCAGAAAGTAGAATGGTCTATAAATTATAGAAAGCTCTGTATGGACTGAAACAGGCTCCAAGAGCATGGTATGACACTTTGGCCAAATACCTTCTGGAAAGTGGTTTCAAGAAAGGTGAAGTTAATAAAACTTTATTTACCTTAAATCATGATGGGAAACTACTCTCAGTACAAGTATATGTTGATGACATCATATTTGGATCTAAGGACAAGCAACTTTGTAATGACTTTGCAAATCTCATGAAAAGCAAGTTTGAGATGAGCATGATGGGAGAAATGAATTATTTCCTAGGATTGCAAGTCAAGCAACTCAATGATGGAATATTCATTAGTCAAACAAAGTATGCAAAAGATATGCTCACAAAATTCAATCTTAAGCCTTCTGAAAAGAATGCTAAGATACCTATGAGCATTGGAACCAAAATGACCTATACTGAATCAGATAAGAGTGTTGAAGAACATAAGTATAGGAAATTGATAGGTTCACTACTTTACCTCACTGCAAGTAGACCTGATATTCAATATGCCGTTGGAGTATGTGCTAGATTTCAGACAAATCCAATGCAAACACACTACAACATTGCTATGAAAATATTAAGGTATGTGAAGGGTACAGTAGATGTAGGATTGTGGTATCCTAAAGAAAGTGGATTGAGTTTAGTTGGGTACTCGGGAATGATTATCTTTGGATTATTGCTTGATAGGAAAAGCACCTCAGGAACTTGTCAGTTTCTGGGTACTAGACTTATCTCATGGTTTAGCAAGAAGCAAAACTCAATTGCAACTTCTACCACAGAGGCTGAATATATTGCTGCTGGTTGTTGCGCAACACAAATTCTGTGGATACAACAACAACTTAAAGACTATGGACTCGATGAGAAGAAAACTCCCATTTTCTGTGACAACACAAGTGCTATTGCGATTACACAGAATCCTAAATTTCATGCCAGAACAAAGCACATTGATGTTAGACATCACTTCATCAGAGACCATGTTGAAAAAGGCAATATAGAGATACTCAAGATTGGCACTGAAGACCAACTTGCAGATATCTTCACTAAGCCACTACAAGAAAGTAGATTCTTAGCCTTAAGACATAGTCTTGGACTAATGGAACTACCAATGAACTGAAAAAGTTCAGATATCTGGAACGGGCATCCAGAGAAGAGGTATCTGGAACGGGCATCCAGAGAAGAGGTATCTGGAACGGGCAACCAGAGAAGAGGTATCTGGAACGGGCATCCAGAGAAGAAGTATCTGGAACGGGTATCCAGAAAAGAGAAAAGAGAAATCTGGAACGGGTATCCAGAGCAAAAATATAGCTTAAGATCTCTGAGACGGGAACTCAGATATTTGAATCACTCTATAAACGGGGAACACAAAAGAGAATAGTATAACTATCTGCAGTCAACTACTCTCTTGAAACTCGCATTATTTCTATCTTGATGAAAAACTTGGAAAAATCCTAAGTATAAGATGATTCGATCTGACAGTGTCCTTGGTCATACAGAATTGTGATTCAGATAGCAAGTCGCCAAAACTCATTAAATGGGCACAATTACACTTGCTGATTGTGATCATTGCTGAAGAAGCAATGGTGACCCTCGATGAAGTTAAGCGATTGATCTGTACGGTGGAAATTAATTCACAGTAAATAGTGGACTGTTGAAATTCAGAACATGGCCCACTAAGCATTTAATGCCGAACTAGCTTTTGCTCACGCCTGTTTGCAAATCACAGAAACGTACACACAAAAATCAATTTGTATGTATTTGTGCATTGGATTCAACTGCTATATATATAGGATTTTGGCAAATGAAATCACTTTTGCCTAATCCGAAAATTTCATCTTGCACAAAAATAGCAAATCCTTCTCTTGATTCTCTGCAAACCCTCTACAATCTCTGCAAATCAAGATTAAGTTTTTCTGAAAAGAATTACTGAATCACATCTCTTTCAAACACAAATTTCAATTCCCTACACTATATAAAGAGATGGCCTCCAAGAACACTTCAACACAGAAATCCCAATCCTCCACTGGTATTGCTGAAAAGCAAGCACCAGAGTTGGTTATTGTGAACAACCGACTGGTAGGAGTTTTTAATCCTGACCATTGGACTTCAAATCACAGAATGATTTGGGGTGGTGCCATGGTTGAGGAATACCTCTCTGCTGCAATAGAAAACCAAACTGACAGAAAATTGATTCTTGACATGCTTGAAAAGGCACAAATCAAGGGTTTTCTATCTGCTCGCCCAAGTGGAATTTCATCACTCGATGTGTTGGAATTTTACAACAACTCCAGGATTATTTCCTGTGTATCTGAAGGCACTGAAATAGTGTCTATCAAAACCTCAGTCCAAGGAAAGGAAATCCTTCTGGACTTAACAACTTTCTGTAAGTTGTTTGAGGTTCAAAATCTTGGAAAGGATTTTGAAATAAACACCAAGGATGAGGAACTCCTTGAAGGTGTTAAAGAACTTTCTGATGGCGTGTGTGATCTTGAAAATCGGATACACCTTGAGTTCAAGCTTCGACATCCGAACCGACATCATTAGTGTTCACTTTGGGATGTCTTGGCTTGCATTCTTCACAGATGCTTTGATGGTCTACAAGGAGGTCTTGACGGATAAGCCTAGAACGATGGATCGTGATGTTCTTCGAATCAACAAGACAAAAGGTGGAAAACCCTTTTAAGCTGGGAAAACGCCTTCTTGAAATTCGTGAAGAAGATTCAAGGCTTGAGCCTAAGATTGTCAAAGGACTAGCGAGCCAAAGGCCGATGAGGTTATGGTCTAAAGATATGCTACTTGCTGGAAAAGCTTGGCATTGAGCTCAGAGAGACGGCTGAAATAGCCAACAGTAACTTACTCTACAAATATGAGTATACAAATTTGATGAAAAAGGTTACTGGGTCTCAGAAAGGTCCTAAGAAGCGAAAATCTGAAAAGATATCTGAAGAAAAGGTTGCGACCAAGAAGCCCAGAACTTCAAGAAAGAAGTCTGCTGGCAAATCAGAAGACACACCCAAAGAGGTTGTCAATTCTCAGAAATCTGTAGGCATTGCCGATGAACTCATCAATGCTGCAAAAGAGTTATCAACTACTGAACAAGTAGACTCAGCAAGAGAAAGTACTTTCAGAAATGTGAAGACTATTACAGAAAGCCTTGTTGATGAACTCATAAATGCTGCCAAAGAAGGTGAAAAGCACCAAGCCCCATCTGTAGAAATCGCAGGAGTAATGGACCAATCAGTTACAAGGGGGAAAGGAAGTACAAATCTGGACCTCAAAGTCAGGGGGAATGGGAAGAAGGAGATGAAAACAAGAAGAAATCTGGAGCTGGTGCGGCTTAGAAAGGAAGAATAAAAACTTCCCAGCCACCACTCAGAATCAATGAACCCTCCTCAAGCCAAGCTGCTTTGCAAATAGTAGCTGCTTCCCAGAAACCCACTGAAGGAACCAAAATGGTAACAAGGGCCATGGCACAGAATCCTCCAAGGAGTACCAAGGCTCCAAGGAGAAGACAAGTTAGAGGGATTGATGAATCTTCTGAAGAAGAAGAAGAAGGTCAAATCAAGTCCCAGGGCAATGAAGAAGGCTGTAAAACTCTCACAAGATCTTATCTTGATGATGATGATGAAACTGATGAAGATGAAGCTCCTCTTCACAGAAAAAGGAAAATTGAAAGCCTAACTGAGCCCATAGCTGCTAGTGGTGGTTTAATCCTGACAGCTAAAACACCCTCTGGAAATACCAAGTCTATCCAGGATGGTGGTTCTTCAAGCAACAACCCCAAAGAGAATTCAAGACAGAAAAGGAACAGACTGAGATCTGAGCAAAGACAAAGTCAACTTCCACTCAGGACAGAAGAAGCCAAAATTGAGCATGTGAAGTATGACAATGATTCCTCTGTCTACAGGTGCATCAATCAGAAAAATGGCTATTGGATTCTGGAACTTAAGTATCTATTGGTAAATTCAAGATTTCCAGAACCAATCCATAAACAACTCATGGCATGGAGAAAAGATAAGCCAACCTTGATCAACACCAATCATTAAAGCCTGGTTGGATTTTGAAGTTGTCAAGAGAACTGAAGCCATGAAGAAGGACCTCTCTGATGATTGTCCATATGGAAAGCCAGATGATGTGCACAAAATTCTGAATATCACAGGAACAGGCACAAGACCAAGACTTGCTGTGGAACCCTATGAGTCGTTCTATCTGATAGAAGATCAATACAAGGGTGACATCAGATATCTGAAGATTATCTACGAATACTTCAAGCTTTCAGATATCAGAATAGAGCATGCCTGGAAGTGGGGAAAGTACCTATGGGTCAAGCATTTTGTCAAGAAAAATCCTACCAAAACCTACAAAGAGGTCTGTGGATTTGTCAGAGACACAGAGATGCTCGTTAGAACTCTTCTCTATGATTATTCTGATGACATCAAAAGGTTTGGAGATAGGAAATTTGCAGACTGATCCATAGAACTACTGTTGAAGACTTGAAGAGTTGAAGACTTGAAGACTGGTTTATTAGGATGTTTACTTGGAGCTTGGTTACTCTTGTTGTCCTAATTTACTATGTAGTTTTTGTATTTTCTTGGCCGAAAAGCTGTATTATGTATTGAAGTTATCTGTAATCTTTATTTGTAACTTATCTGAAGAACTTACTCTCAGATAGTATTCTATAAAAGATAACTTGTCAGCAAAGATCACACCTTGTGATTTGGTTGATGTCTACTTTCTGCACTTAATTATATGAATTGAAAGATCTTAAGAAATGATTAAGTGGTGGATTGTTTCCTCATCCAGATTTGTAATAGGTAAAGATAGTCATCGTTGACTGATCAAAAAGGGGGAAATTTGTTGGCAAATTTGTTGGGAAATTTCTTGAGAAATTTGTTAGGAATTTTGTTAGATATTTTGAAAAGAATATCTGTTTAGTTTTGATCAGCAACATGATGACTTATCTTAGTCTCATAAAGGTGATTAGTACTCTTGGTTCACTTGAACATTGTAAAAGAGTAAACCCACTAAGTATGATAGTCTAGCTAATCTTGTATAGGATGTTAGGTCTCAAAATGTAATTTTTATTTTATGAAGAGAAGACCAAGAAGAAGACATCCAAGCAGAAAGCTCAACGACATTGAAGACTTGAAGAAAGCGCACAAGATTCGAATCATTGTTCAGATATCTTAGCCAGATATCTTGAAGACACGAATAGTTTCAAACAAACTGTGTCACAAGAGATATCTGAGAAATAAGAAACATATCTGAAAACAAGGAAAAGTGTCCACAGATATCTATTCTCAGATACCTTGAGCTTTAACCACATTTCTGAAAAAGAAATATATATTGCAAACAAAGTTGTTTCAATAAATACAAGTGGTATCTGAAGAATGAAGATAAGGACGTCCAAAGAATCAGATAACACTAGTCTCTAATACAAAGCATAGTTCCGTTGACACTACAGGACAAAAAGTATAGTACAATGCATTTAATGCACGGACAGAGATGTCTGATTAAAAGCAACGGCAACTTCTGAGAAGAAGACAAAACATGCTACAGTACTATACACAGATATCGATAGTTCGAATTTGAGCCTAATGGATACTATTCAAACGGTACTCAAATTCATCTATAAATATAAACACTTAGACAGCTTGAGAGAACACACACAGTACACTGAATACGCTGAAAACACAGAACTCTGAACATCCTACTCTCTCAAAGCAACTTACTTATCCTCAAAGCTTTCTGTTGCGACCAAAGCTTTTGATCTTGAGTAAACACTGAAGTTCTAAGTGTCCTGATCCTAAACAAGCAAAGCTATCTGTGAAGGAGTTGAATCAATAGATCAACTATCTGAGATTCATTCTCTTGAACAGATATCATAAGACTTGGGTCAGTAAAATCGAACAAGATACCATACGCTGTAAAGTTTATTAAGTAACTTGGTTCACAGAGCTATCTGATTAACTGAAAAGTTAATAAAGACGCTCATCTGACAACTCAAACCAAAACCAACACCATAACTGGCGTGGAGTACAGGAAGTACTTAGTTTGAAAAATCAGGGAATAACTCCAAGGTTACCGGAGTATAGGAAGTACTTGATTTGGGAAACTAAGGAATAACTCCAAGGTTATTGAGTATAGGAAGTACTTAGCTAGGGAAGCTAGGGAATAACTCAAAGGTTTCTGAGTATAGGAAGTACTTGGCTGTGAAAGCCGGGGAACAACTCAGGGGGAACATTTGGTTGGGAACCAATTGTTTAAGAATCTTAGAATAGGATTATTGTAAGGAGAACTCAATTATCTGTTCTAGTGAATTCTAGGTCTCTGATAGACCGAAGTGGATTAGTTGGAGGATTACGCCACCTCCAGATACCACTATACTTGCTGTGTCATTTACGTTTCTGTATTTACATTTTAGCAACACACACACACACATTAAATGTTTCTGCACTTATCTTTATTAAGTCTTCCGCACTCTGATTCTAAGTATCAGATATCTATTCAGATATCTGAGAAATAGTTGTTATCGACAAAAGTTTTAAAAGACTATTCACCCCCCCCCCCTCTAGTCTTTTACTTTGCCGTTATCTGGACCAACAATGTTCTTGCTGAATCAACAAGATAGAAGGCTGGAAAACCCTTTCAACTGGGGAAAGTACGCCTTCATGAAATTCGTGAAGAAGATTCAAAGCTTCGAACCTAAGATTGTCAAAGGAATAGCTGAGCCAAAGGCCACAGTAGGTTATGGTCTGAAGATATGCTTCTTGCTGGAAAAGCTTGGCATTGAGCTCAGAGAGGCAATTTGAAATAGCCAAGAACCTACTATAAATAATAGTATACAAATTTGATGAAAAAGGTTACTGGGTCTCAGAAAGGTCCTAAGAAGCGAAAGTCTGAAAAGATATCTGAAGAAAAGGTTGCGACCAAGAAGCCCAGAACTTCAAGAAAGAAGGCTGTTGGCAAATCAGAAGACATACCCAAAGAGGTTGTCAATTCACAGTTATCTGCAAGCATGGCAGATGAACTCATCAATGCTGCAAAAGAGTTATCAACTACTGAACAAGTAGACTCAGCAAGAGAAAGTACTTTCAGAAATGTGAAGACTATTACAGAAAGCCTTGCTGATGAACTCATAAATGCTGCCAAAGAAGGTGAAAAGCACCAAGCCCCATCTGCAGAAATCGCAGAAGTAATGGACCAATTAGTTCCCAATGCTGATGAGAGCTCTGACGATGAAGATGATGAACTTGTCATCTCTCTAGTCCTAGAAAGAACAAAGAGGGCTAAGGTTAATGTACAAGTAACTGGTGATAAGGTATCTGAAGAAGAACCTACACCACAGGTTGCTGAACCTATAGCAAAGGTTGTTGGTGCAAACACTTCATTAGGGAATGTCTCCTATGCACAACTACAAAAGGCCCTGATGAGTGGTATTTTAGTGCTGGCAGATGCTGATGGAAACGCCACATCTAAAAGTCTGGAAGAACGTTCAAGTGATAAATCTTCTGCTTCCAGACAACCACAACAACCACAACCACAATAGCCACAAGTGGTTGATGAAATGGTAAGTGAACTCCATTTCGACTTACCAGCAATGCAGTATGCTGAAGAAAATCCTGCAAAAGAGCAGGTTCCCCAACTCACTGAGAGGGATCAAACTGAGATATCTACTCAGAATGATCAACCAGGGGAGGCAACTGAGTTGCATACTCAGGAAAGGTGTGAAGTACCAGAAACTTCAAGCAAAGAAACTGCACTGGGACAAGACGACCAATGTATAGAAAAGTCACAAGTTCCAGAGACCAATCAGCCTGAAACTACTCAGGTAGCTGACTGGTTTAACTCTTACCTTGTGAAAATTTTTATGCTTATAAATCTTGTCACTCATAGAAGTTCTTTGTTACAGGCTGAGTTAGAAATACAGAAACAAGTGGAAGCTGAAAAGCTTACCGCAGAAACTGAGAAGGAGGTTTCCTCAACCTCGCCTCTTAAGATATCTGAGCTTGTACCACATGTAATAATTGATTCTTAAGATAACACTTCTTCAGTTATCTGTTTATGTACTTAACCATTAAGTAAATGTTTCTAACAGGCTTCAACAGAGA
Source organism: Plantago major (assembly GCA_026545765.1). NCBI lineage: Eukaryota > Viridiplantae > Streptophyta > Magnoliopsida > Lamiales > Plantaginaceae > Plantago > Plantago major. The sequence continues at coordinate 61,814,329 of CM048841.1, forward strand.
TGGAAGAAGATAAGGCAGAAATGCCAGAGATAAACCCAGAGACCAACAAGGTTTCTGAAGAACACATCACTGAGCCTTCTAACGTGAAGGTATATATATATGACAAATCAAGTGATAAGTTTTCTTCATCTTGGGTTATCTTATATCTCTTCTAAAAATGTTCAATACTTTCTACTTACAGGAATGAAAAGTAGAAATGCACGGGGAAAAAGTTGCGACTTCCCCTGCATCAATGGAAATTGATGAAGCCCCCAAGGCAACATCACTCGAAAGAACACCAGAAACTGAAAAAGTTTCTGAGAAAAATGACTCTGAGCTTCCTATTGAGGAAGTAAGTAACTCAGAACTCATTAAAAGCATATATGTGCACAGTTTCTTTCAAACAATTTCCTAAGTATTGGATTATTTTATTTCTCAGGTTCAAGAAAGAAAGGTTGATGAGGACCAGACTTCCAAGTCTCCACTTCACAACAAGATATCTGAGACACCCATTGTCTCAGTGGTTCAAGTATCTGAGCCTGATGTTCACACTCAGGTAACTCAGAAACTAAACTACATTTCTACTCAGATATCTACAAAAGTTTTGAAACTCACTCAAAACTCTTTCTTTCAGGCTCAAACAGATGCAAAGCAGGTTCCCATTGATGAAACAAGGGACCTACTTCCCTTCTTCAAGGCTCACACCCTGCCTAAGCATATTCAATGCTTCAAGAAATGGCAGAGGTTAAGTTGCTCTGATCTCTCTGAAATATTGAGAATCACAGATCAACCAATCAGACGAGCACGGGCTCTTGACTTGGAGACTTATATCCATGCAATGTTCCCTACCGAACAATACACAGTTGCGACCTTATTGGATAAGGATTTCTTCAAAGAAGTGGCGCATAGTTTCATACATGCCTTCGAACAGGCAGATGGTCAGACAAGATTACAGATGGCATTCAAGCCAGTCCTGCCCCAGACTCTGCAATTTATACCTTCTGAACAAGAAGAAGTTAATGGGCAAAAGATCACTATCCCGGAAGTGATCAATCTTGTATCTGAAGATGATGAGGAGGAAGAAATGAATGAAAATTACTTCGATGAACCTCCCACTGACCATCACCACAAGGATGATAATGACAAAAAGGATGATGATGATGATGCCCCTGCACCAGGGACCGGAGGAATTTCACTAAGAAATAATACCTCAGCTGCTGAAAAGCACACTGAGAAGACTTCACAGAAATCTCCGTCTCCATCTCCTCAGAAATCTACTCATCCCTCTTCTCACCAACATCAAGTTACTACTGAACAAGTAGTTGAGCTTTCTGACGAAATCAATCAGAAAATTTTGAATACTCAAAACAGAACTGCTCAACTCAGACAACTGTTGGAAGAAGAACAACAGCTCCATCTTCAACTGGAAGATCAAATAGCTCAATCCAGAGACAAGCTTGATCAACTAGAAGATCAATACCTCAAAGAAATGAATGCTTACTCTGCGGTTGAAGAACTAAAGGATGCTGTTACTGCTAAAAGACAAACACTCGGTACTACAGAAGTATCTGAAGTCAAGCATGATGCTAAGGCTGCATCATCTTCAAAAGATGTACCATCCTCCTCCCAGAAAGGGAAGAAACCAATCTCTGAAATGGTTGCTTGACTCGACACAATCAATGAGAATGTCCAAGAGGATGAAGATCACTGGGATGATTACTCAGATGATGAAGAAGACAAGACTTTGGCAGAACACCGCAATGAACATTTAGCGGTTTCTCACTTAAAAAGGAAGTTGATTGCTCCTGCAATATTCAACAACTGCCAAACGTCCACTCCAATGAATACATGAACAGATACCAAGTACTGTTTTATCTCAGAAAGGAGTTGTCTTCACAAAACAAGGAAGTAATTGCCTCCGTCCCCTCTGAAATGAAAAAGTTCACTGAGCTGATGACTCAGAGAACAACCAGCATAATCATTGCTCAGAAAGATCTGGGAATGACAAGGGACGATGATGTGTCATTAGCTGAAAAAGCTTTTCAAGAGGCAAGTTACACTGCTGGAAAAGCATATGCTATCCTAGGCCCATTGGCAGAGATCACTGATAAGGATAAAGGACTTATCAAACAAAATCAGGAACTCAAAGCCGAACTTCAGAAGTTGGTCACTGCCCACAATTATCTTCAAGGGCATTTTGACTCTCTCTCAGATTCTTTTATAAGATTGAGTCAGCCAACAATGACTAAGGGGGAAAGAACATACAAATCTGGACCTCAAAGTCCGGGGGAATGGGAAGAAGGAGAAGAAAACAAGAAGAAATCTGGAGCTGGTGTGACTCAGAGAGGAAGAAGAAACATGAAAACTTCCCAGCCACCACTCAGAATCAATGAATCCTCCTCAAGCCAAGCTGCTTTGCAAATAGTAGCTACTTCCCAGAAACCTACTGAAGGAACCAAAATGATAACAAGGGCCATGGCACAGAAATCTCCAAGGAGTACCAAGGCTCCAAGGAGAAGACAGGTTAAAGGGATTGATGAATCTTCTGAAGAAGAAGAAGAAGGTCAAGTCAAGTCCCTGGGCAATGAAGAAGGCTGTAAAAATCTCACAAGATTTAATCTTGATGATGATGAGGAAACTGATGAAGATGAAGCTCCTCTTCACAAGAAAAGGAAAATTGAAAGCCTAACTGAGCCCATAGCTGCAAAGCCCCTAGCAGCTAAAACACCCTCTGGAAATACCAAGTCTATCCAGGGTGGTTCTTCAAGCAACAACCCCAAAGAGAATTCAAGACAGAGAAGGAACAGACTAAGAGCTGAGCCAAGACAAAGTCAACTTCCACTCAGGCCAGAAGAAGCAAAAATAGAGTATGTGAAGCATGACAATGATTCCTCTGTCTACAGATGCATCAATCAGAAAAATGGCTATTGGATTCTGGAACTTAAGCATCTACTGGTAAATTCAAGATTTCCAGAACCAATCCATAAATAACTTATGGCATGGAGAAAAGACAAGCCAACCTTGATCAACACCAATCACATCAAAGCATGGTTGGATTTTGAAGTTGTCAAGAGAACTGAAGCCATGAAGAAGGACCTCTCTGATGAATGTCCATATGGAAAGCCAGATGATGTGCACAGAATTCTGAACATTACTGGAACAGGCACAAGAGCAAGACTCGCTGTGGAACCCTATGAGTCGTTCTATCTAACTGAAGATCAATACAAGGGTGACATCAGATATCTGAAGATTATCTATGAATATTTCAAGTCATGATATCGAATAGAGCATGCCCGAAGTGGGGAAAATATCTTTGGGTCAAGCATTTTGTCAAGAAAATCCTACCAAAACCTACAAAGAGGTCTCTGGATTTGCGGAGACACGAGATGCTCGTCGAACTCTTCTCTATGACTATTCGATGACATCAAAAGGTTTGGAGATAGGAAATTTGCGGTCGATCCTTAGAACAAGCTGAAGACTTGAAGAGATGAAGACTTGAAGACTAGTTCTTTAGGATGTTTACTTGGAGCTTGGTTACTCCTGTTGTCCTAATTTACTATGTATTTTGCTGTATTTTTGCTGACTGAGCTTAAACTGTATTATGTATTAAAGTTATCTGTAATCTTTCATTATAACTTATCTGATGAACTTACTCTCAGATAGTATTCTATAAAAGATAACTTGTCAGCAAAGATCACACCTTGTGATTTGGTTGATGTTTACTTTCTGCACTTAATTGATTGAATTGAAAAATCTTAAGAAAAGGTTAAGTGTTGGATTGTTCACTCTTCCAGATTTGTAATAGGTCAGATAGTCATCATTGACTGATCAAAAAGGGGGAAATTTGTTAGGAAATTTGTTAGGAATTTTGTTAGGAAATTTGTTTAGATATTCTGTTAGAAATATCTGTTTATATTTTGATCAGCAACATGATGACTTATCTTAGTCTCATAAAGGTGATTAGTACTCTTGGTTCACTTGAACATTGTAAAAGAGGAAACCCACTAAGTATGATAGTCTAGCTAATCTTGTATAGGATGTTAGGTCTCAAATGTAATTTTTATTTATGAAGAGAAGACCAAGAAGAAGACATCCAAGCAGAACAAGTTCAACGACATTGAAGACTTGAAGAAACTGCACAAGGTTACTGAAACAGTTTTCCAGATACCTTGACCAGATATCTTGGAGACACGATTAGTTTTTAACAAACTGTGTCACAAGAGATATCTGAGAAATTGGAAGGTATATCTGAAAACAAGGAGAGTGGCCACAGATATCTACACTCAGATACCTTGAGCTTTAACAACATTTCTGAAAAAGAAATATATTGCAAACAAAGCCGTTTCAATAAAAGTGGTATCTGAAGATTGAAGATAAGGACGTGCAAAGAATCAGAGAAATCTGTTTAATATAGTCTCTGATACTAAGAACAGTTCCGTTGACACTACAGGACAAAAAGTATAGTACAATGCATTTAATGCACGGACAGAGATGTCTGAACAAAAGCAACGGTAACCGAAGAAGAAGACAAAACTCACAAGATCGTACACAGATATCAATAGTTTGAATTTGAGCCTAACGGATACTATTCAACGGCATTCAAATTCATCTATAAATATCAACACTTAGACTGCTTGAGAACACAACCTTAGAACACTGAACCTTGAACTCTGATACACGAATATCTTACTCAAAGCAACTTACTTATCCTCAAACTTTCTGTTGCGACCAAAGCTTTTGATCTTGAGTAATACTGAAGTTCTAAGTGTCCTGATCCTAAACAAGCACAGCTATCTGTGAAAGAGTTGAATCAAAAAGATCAAGTATCTGAGATTCATTCTCTTGAACACTTATCTAAGACTTGGGTCAGTATATAAAAAGAACAAGATACAATACACTGAAAAGTGTATTAAGTATACTTGATTCATAGAGCTATCTGAATAACTGAATAAGTTATTAAAGAAGCTCATCTGACAACTCAAACCGAAACCAACACCATAACTGGCGTGGAGTACAGGAAGTACTTAGTTTGGAAAATCAGGGAATAACTCCAAGGTTACCGGAGTATAGGAAGTACTTGATTTGGGAAACTAAGGAATAACTCCAAGGTTATTGAGTATAGGAAGTACTTATCTTGGGAAGCTAGGGAATAACTCAAAAAGGTTTATGAGTATAGGAAGTACTTGGCTGAAGAAGCTAGGGAATAACTCAGGGGGAACATTTGGTTGGGAACCATTTATTCCAAGGATTTCTTAGAATAGGATTATTGTAAGGTGAACACTATTATCTGTTCTAGTGAATTCTAGGTCTTTGGAAGGCCGAAGTGGATTAGTTGGAGGATTACGCCACCTCCAGATACCACTATACTTGCTGTGTTATTTATCTTTCTGTATTTATATTTCAGCAACACACACACACAATTTAACTGTTTCCGCGCTTATCTATCTTAAGTCTTCCGCGCTCTGTTTATAAGTATCAGATATCTACACAAATATCTGAGAAATTGTTTTTATCGACAAAAGTTTAAAAGACTATTCACCCCCCCCCCCCCTCTAGTCTTTTACGTTGCCGTTATCTGGACCAATATGCCTGCTCTTTTTTATCTAAAGTTTTGGCATATAGTCGGTAATAGTGTCATTAATTGTGTTCTTAATCTGTTGAATATAGGGGTGTACGCGGGCGGGTGCGGGTGGTTTTTTACCAAATATTCATCCGACCCACTTATAGCGGGTGAACAAAATACAGGTTTTTATCTGCTGCACCCAGTGGTCTATCCACGCTGGATGTACTGGAGTTCTACAACAACTCCAAAATCTTCACAAAAGTTGTGAATGATGAGGAAGAAAAATACATGCAGACAGAAGTCCAAGGACAAGAAATTGTTCTAGACTGCAAGGCTTTCTGCAAAATATTTCGATTGAAAAATCGAGGAACAATTGAGGATATCAACATCAAGGACGCCTCAATGATCCAAGGCGTCAAAGAACTGTTTGAGGCAATACAGTTGGAAAATGCAAAAGGTTGCTCAGGAGACTTCATTCTGTTGTTGCTGGAAATCCGGACAAGAAGATAAGTATCGGAACTGAGATGAATGCGGAAGTGGAGATGAAGCTCATTGCTTGTCTCCGGGACAACAGCGATGTGTTTGCTTGGAGTATGGATGACCTGAAGGGAATAGACCCGAGGATTACTGTTCACCGGCTGAACATGGATCCCTCGATTAAGTACATCCGACAAAAGAGGAAAGACTTTGGTCCGGTCAAGATGTCATCATATCCGCCGAAGTTGATCGACTCCTGAAAGCAGGAAACATTGAGGAAGTTCGTTATTCCGATTGGGTTTGCAACGTGGTTTTGGTAGAAAAATCGTCGGGCAAATGGCGGATGTGTAATGACTTCACCAGGTTGAACAAGTTCTGCCAAAAAGATCCGTACCCACTACTCCAATCTGCGAGTCCTCCTTTTTGGCCAGAAGAATAACGTGCGGGTCGGAAGTAAGGGTGACTGCCAGCACGGGCGCAGAAGCTCTTCTTGTGGACATAATGTAACATTCCCAAGCTTCATGGACGTTTCCCACCTCTTCTCCAACTCCAAAGGCAGTCGGGAACTTCATTTTGTTATGGAGAGTGGAGGAAATAGCCCGGAATTGATTAAGTCCCGGACGCCCGAAGATGGAATTGTAGTCAAAAGTTTGGTCCACCACTATGAAACGGACTTCCTGTGTCACTCTTGCCGGGAAATTCCCGAGCGAGACGTACAACATAACACTTCCTAGGGGTCGATCAGTTCCCCCTCCGAACCCTAGTATTGAGGTGTGTACTCTCCCATACTGGATTCTACCCAGCTCCATCTGGCCCAGTGTTCTTTTAGAGATGATGTTCGAGGAACTCCCTGTGTCTACCAAAATCTTGTTCACTCGATAAGTTGTGATGGTCAACAAAACCACCAGCAGAACATCCGGATTCTCAATGTCTTTTCCTCCTTCCATAGGAGGAGGGATTTCACATTCATCAAAAGATATGGCGTTGGTGCCCGGAATCGCTGGATTAGCATACGCTCTATCATTGTTCCGAAGATTCTGAGCGGTCCGCTCTCTCGCGTTCCTACTATCGCCCCCAGTTGGTCCGCCAGCGATGGTGTTGATCACTCCGCTGTATGGAGCGTTTTCCATTTCGATATCATCAGCATACCTGTATGAGTGTCGGTCCAGACGAGGCGGATAATTAACCGGCGGAGGAGGCAAGGGTAGCGAATGGGGTGGTGGTTCCGTCACATTCTCTTCCCTCCTTCGCTCCGTTCTATCTCGCCTGGGAGGCTCATCCGCATAGACATGCTCCTTTAACTTGCCATCTCTTACTAGGTGTTCAACCTATGTTTTCAATTGAATACAATCATCGGTCGTGTCCGCGGCACTTGTGGAACTTGCAGTAGCCCTTTACATTCTTACTCTTACGGTTGTTGTAAGAGGGCTTCGGCCACTGGACATCTAGCTTCTTCTTAATGATAGTCGCCAAGATGTCGGATCTTGGCCTATTGAGACGGGTATAGTTCGCGTATCTCCTCGGCGGACTTCTCTCCCTGTGGAAACCTCTATCCCTGTGATCCTTTCTCGAGTCAAACTTTCCCGGGCGTTGCTCTTGCTTCACCGGATCCTTTCCTTTCTTGGAACCAGCCCTTACTGGAACATTCCTCCTATACTCCTCTCCGTACATCACTTCTTCACAGATGTCATCTAAATGCTTTTCACTCCTCACTTCCTGACTTGAGAGTTTTCTTCGGAGTTCTGAGTTGAAAGTATTAGCAAACAGGTGTCGGACCCGTTCCTTAATACTGTGTGACTCAACTCGAAGAACTTCCGTGTGAAAGCGATCTAGGAAGGTCCTTAGATCCTCTTGCTCTCGCTGTATAACTTCTGCCAGATGTTCTACGGTACGCTTTATCCTCTTCGATTTCCCAAATCGTGCCAAGAACTTGGAAGAAAGGTCCGCGTATGACTTTATCGATTTGTTTGGCAAAGCGGTGTACCAATCCATGGCCGTTCCAAAGAGAGTGGATGAGAATGTAAGAGCTTTCGTATTGTCGCTCATTCCCTTGGAATCCATCTTGCTGTTGTACCTTGTCAGGTGACCAACGGGAAAAGTATCCCCATAATAGTATTCCAAATTTGGGATCACTTGATCTGAGTTTCGGTTTCTTTCTTTTTCTCTCATGATCTTTGTCGCGCAGGATTCGATTACTAGTAGTTATCTGCTCGTGGTCTTTCACGAGGCGTCCGAGATTCAGAATCTGGGCCTCTAGAGCCTTCTGCTGGGCATAGATCTCGTCAGCAGTCATGATCTCTCCTGTCCTCAGATGAATAGCTACATCCGCAGGGAGTTCATTTATGCGGACCACCGGAATAGTTTGTGCTACTTGATCCCTATCTCTTGGAGGTGCTTGTTGAGGAACTTCTGGGGATCTATTATTCCTGTCTTGACATTCTCTCCATCTGTGTTGGCTTCCCTCACCTCGGACTTGAGAAGCTGATGCCTGCCGATCCAGAAGATCTCGCAATTCCTCCTGAGGTGGCTGATCCCCTAACCTCTGCTGGATTGCGTTGCTGTTCTCGATAATGCAGCTCACTGAGGAGGAGTGACCACTGGCGGAGTGGCTTGCTGAGGAGGAGCATTGTTGGACCCCAGGCACCCTTGAATGATTGTGAGCAACCTATCGAACTGCGTCTCGCTTAGTCCGAGATCATTAGTGCGGACAGTGCGACCATCAGGCATAGTGAATTGTTGGCCTGCTGCAGGGCCTTGAGCTTCTGCCGGAGAAGCTCGTACAACCCCTTCATCTGAGGACGGGCTGGCCGTGCATCCCTCACTCTGATATCTCCTTCCGGTTATAGCGGCTCTGCGTCCCCGGGTGGGCGGACGATCTCGTGGGCGCGGTGGTGGAGTCCCCATTCCTGCAGCACCAGCCCGCGTTGTTCGTCTTGTTCTTGCCATCAGCTCGATCAAAACACGAAAACTTCTTGTTGCTTCCCACAAACGGCGCCAAAATGTTGAGGGGTAATACTTCGAACACTAACTGACTAAACTATTACAAACAACCTGGTATAGGTCCCGCCTCCTACTTGAAGTCCGAAGCAGTACTTGTCCGAGCTAGAGCACCTGAAAGGACTAAGTGGGGGGGGGGGGGGGGGTTAGAACGGGATACCCGGATTGCCTATGTCAATCCGGTTAGAGACTTTACTCGAAAGAGAGTTGGAAGCTCCCAATGTAATAGTTATGATGAAGGTTATTATGTCCAAAAACACTTACCTTAAGGTCTTGGACCTTAAGCCATATTTATAATTATCGTGTACTTATGAAGATGTTCATAAGATGATGCCAAGTGTATGATTCGGATTTGGACACCAATGCTACCTTTGGCCCATGGCCCATTAGTGAACAGTAATCCAATACCGATTAGTGGGCCTGGGAGGGTAGTTTGGACCTTTCCCCTCTGAGAGTACTGTTCCGCCTGTTGGGTCCGTGTTAGTCCCTCGGACAGATCTGTCTGCTTGGTTGATCTGCCCTTGGGTAACTCTGGATGTCCGAGCCAAGAGTCTCACGGAAGTATCTCGATGGATTCATTATACGTTTGGTCTTGATGTGATGGTGGCGTCCGAGATTCTCTCGTCCGGTCCGTTTGGCATCTCTGTACTGACGTAGCCAGGTTTAGAAGTCTTTTTCCTAGCTAGCTCGGACTAGCTGTAAGGGTGTAGTGACTTTAGCGTATTGGTCGATTCACTTTGGACGGACCATGTGAGGTCGGACCAGTACTGAATTGGCTAATTAAGCCGTGAAGCGCTTTAGGACACGCTTTATGGCGCCTTTAACGGATTGGACACATGTCCGTAACAACAAGCTTCACTGCTGATTTTTATAAACCAGGAGTGTTTTTTCCCATCATTTTCATAGAGTAGCACTTTATTGAATGCTTCAACATAATCCCAGTAGTTATACTTTATGGGATTTCTATTACTGGGATAGTAAAATTCCCTTTCTCTTAATGGTGCTATTCCCCATTCTTCAGAAGATATAATCTTTTTAATATAAATCTTACTGAAGTTATAAACTTCCTTCTGTGTTCCTGAGAAATGTGTTATTTCACATGACTCTGTATTTGAAAGAATATTTTCATAGAAAGATCTTGTTTTATAAGATCCTAAAGCATATGATGCTTTATCTAAATATTTGGCCATTAAAGTCCAGGGATTATTTGCCCATCGCATATCCCTCAGTTCAAGCAGAAGTATTACTTCTTGATTTCTGTTTTCAACATATTCAGTCTTACTTTCTTCAGACTCTTCTTCTGCTACTATTTTAGCAAAAGATGGGATTTTTCCCTTATTTCTTTTGTACTCAATAAATTCTTGGTATTCTTCTGAGCTCTGAGCCTCAGATTTTTGTGATGGCAAATTCATTGCTATAAGTTTTCCTCTGCCAGTTTGGGCCAGAATTCTTTCTGATCCCCGTCCTCCTCTTCCTCTATAAGAGGGAGAGCTTCTTCCTCGCGAGTATATTCCTGTAAAATTCATGAAATATATTCACGTGTTAAAAAGTCTGGAAGACTATTATCTTCTCTTTTTTTATAAATAATCTCGAAATCAAGAGGAGCTAAATGAGCTTGCCATCTTGCAAACATCTGTTTAGAAACATCATGTTTAAAATCTTTGTTAAACATAAACTTTGCTGAGTTACAATCTGTTTTGATTATAAATTTTTGATTGTATAAATCATCTTGAAATTTTAAAACACACTTAACAATTGCAAGTATCTCTTTGGCAATAGTAGCGTAATTTTTTTGACTATTATTCCATTTTTCAGAATAAAAACGAACAAGATATTCTTGTTTGTTATGGGGATCAATCTGTTTATGAATACCCCCATATCCTATATCTGAAGCATCTGTCTCAACAATTTTATCCCATGAAGGATTACTATGCATAAGACAAGGCAATGTCTTAACTTTTTCTTTTAATTTCCTAACAGCCTGAGTATGATCTTCAGACCAAGGCTTCAGATTCTTTTTAAGTCTATCATATAAGATAGTGGTATCTTGAGCTATATCTTTATAATAAGAAGAGATATAATTCAGACTTCCTAAAAACCTCTGTAACTGGGTTTTATTAGTTATTTCATCAGGAAATTTATCTGCAAAATCAATGCTTCTATTTATTGGGATAATATTACTTTTTTCTATATAATGTCCCAAAAATCTTATTTTTGTTTGAAACAAAGACATTTTTGGTTTTGATATAACTAAAACATTCTGTATAACTATTTTCTTTAAAATATCCAAATGTTTGAAATGGGCTTCAATATCTTTTGAAAATACTAAGATAATCAATATAAACCAATATAAATTCACTATATGGTGTAAAAATATCATTCATAATTTTCTGGAATTCAGAAGGAGCATTTTTTAGACCAAATGGCATTACATTCCATTCATAATGTCCTATTGGAACATTAAAGGCTGTTTTATACCTATCATTTTGTTCAATTTGTACCTACCAATAACCTGATTTTAAATCAAATTTTGAAAACAGTATTGAATCATAAAGTCTTTCTAGAAGATCTATTTTATTTGGAATAGGATGCCTAATCCATTTTAAAACCTTATTAAGGGGCTTGTAATTTATTATTAATCTAGGAACTACTCTTTCTTGTTCACTATGTTTATTAACATAAAAGGCTGTACAAGACCAAGGAGATTGAGAAGGACTTATTAGACCTTTTCGTAATAAAGAATCAATTTCTAAATACTCTGAATTCATCTGACAAGGTCTTGCCTTTGTCGGAATCCTTTTTTCATCAAAGTCTTCCTCATAAGGGAGACTGACTACATGTTTCTTTCTGTTCCAGAAAGCATTAAGATGATCATTGCAAATTTCTAAAGAAAGCTGATTCTCAATCATTTTAATTTTTCCTTGTAATTTGGGATTTTGTAATTTTTCTTCAATAGTCAAAGAATTTATTTCTTGTTTTAAGAAATTCATCTGGTTTTTCTTTAAGGTCAGATGATCATACATCTCATGTAACATTCTATTAACTGGTTTCGTAATAAAATTTAAGTGGATTTTTCCACCTTGAAAAGTTCCAGTAATACCAGTATTATCCACGTGAGTAAAAGGATAAATTTTTGAAATAAAAGGGGTACCAAGTATTACTTGATTAGAAATATCTTTCGTTAGTAAAAATCTGGTTTGAATACAATTTTTATTAATACAAATATAGGCTCTGGGAAGCTTATATTTTACATTTAATTTTTCTACTCCAGCATGGGAAAGAGTATGCGTAGTTTTATGAAAATACTTTGTAGGAATTAATCCTTCCTGTATGACATTTAAATCTGCACCACTGTCTATGAGAGCAGTCAATTCTTTTGAGAAATAGTTATCAATTAATAAGGTAACTTTGATATACCATTTTTGGGATATAACCATTTCTAAAGTTGAAAGAAAATGATCATCTACTTGTGAATTAAAATGTTGAGCTATGGGTTTACTACGACTTGATCCACTAGTAGCAGAATGATCAGTTTCTTTTGTATAATTTTCAAGTTTAGAAACTCGATAGTCTATTAATTTATTTTCTCTTTTTAAAACTTGTATTTCTTTTTTAAGATTTTCAACTTCTATTTCTAAATCATGAGTAGAAGTAGGAGTTTCAACTGTCCTTCTTTGTTTTAGAAGTTTATAAACTTCTGACATAGAGTAAGGCTCATTTTTTCTAAAATCTTCTGGGAGAACCATTGGTTCTGGCAAAGTCGAAGAAGTACTAGGAATATTTTCCATCTGATCTATAATTTTAGATCTTAACTCATGATCTTTAATTGTTTTCAGAAACTCGATAATATTATTACCATCCAAAACATTTAAATCAGTTCCTTGAAACTGTGAAAGAATATTGTAAAATTCTTTATTAAAGAATTTATCATTATCTGTGTCTCCTTGTTTTTTAATACATGGTTGTCCAAGTATACAAGGTTCACAATCTGATTCTGAATCAGACAATATTGATTCTTGCTCAAGAACTTTTAAGTTCTCTTCTTCAGTACTGTTAGAAGTATCTGAATCTTCAGAAGAGTTTATACTCTTATCTTCATCAGAATTCAAAAGTATTTTTGAAAGAGTTTCTTTAAATCATCATTAGCTTTTATTCTATTTATTTTTCGCTTGGTCCAACAATTTGTTGCAAAGTGAACAAGTTTACCACATTGTCGGCAAACTATAAGTTTCTTCCTAATCCGCTTTCTTTCTTCTCTATCTTCTTTTCTGTGTTTACGGATTTCTAATTTTCTAGGAGAGTAATGTCTCTTCTTTTTTGGTTTATAAGCCGACTTATCTTTTGACTTATGAGGTTTTGAAGTGGATGGTACATCCATACCAAATTGGTCACAGAACTGTCCCAACTGGGCTTTCTCCTTCAAGTTCTGTCTTTTAATTTGTTGGTTTAACTTGTATACAAGTTCCAATTAACTTGCCATAAGTATAATCTTCATAAGGGATAGAAACTTTATCTTTTCTTAGATTTTTTCTAACCCTTTCTGCAAATAATGCAGGAAGTCCATCAATAAATTTTGATTTCCAATGTGGACTATTACATTCAGGTAATTCCATTACCCTATTTAAAAAAGTATCTTTATACCATCGAAAATCAGTCAAAGTTTTGCATCTTAAATTCTGCAAAACAGTTCTGATATTTTCGCTGTTATCGGAATATCTTCTGGTGAAATGCTCAATAATGATAACTACTAAAGTGTAAACAGCGTTTTCAACTGAGTTTTCATCTTCCTGTTTTACAGTATTAAAAATATGATTTTTTCCCTCAGGAGAGAGATAATTATCCCACCAACCTTTTAACTGTCCTGTAAAACCAGCAACAATCATTTTTGCAACATTTTTATCAGTGTTACTATTTGTTTTACAAATCGTAGAGTACATAAGCATTCTATGAATCATATTATAAATTTGCCTATCAGCATAAGCATCTAAATTCCATTCATAGATGTTTTTGCCATTGTAGCTATTATTCAAGATATATTCCTGTTCTTCGTGTAAAGTATCTATAGGAGAAGGTCTCCTATAATAGTACATTCTCTGCGTAGGTCTATCAGCCCATTTTCCTAGCTTATTGATTTCATCATTAATTACTTTTTTGTAATTAGGATTTTCTTGTACAACATCATGAAGAGTTGTAACTTTCATATCCTTAAATTTTTCAGTTAAAAACTTTTTGAGCTCCTTCATAGACTTTAATTTAAAGTCTTCTATTTCGGGAGGTGGCTGAATATTAGGACAGGCTGAATCCTGTTCTTTTTCCTTTTCTTTTAAAGGAAGATTGGAGTTTGGAGAAAGATTAGGGTTAATAGTTTTTAAAACTAATTCCACCCTTTCACTCAAAGAGATTAAATGTTCTCCAAGGACATTTATAAACAAATTTGTATAATTCTGTTGTTCAATCATTTTATTTATTTGTTTACAAGTTACTGGTACAGTTTCATCCTCTAGTAATTTTGCAAAAGCTAGGAAACTATGATTTCCTTTTTCAATTTGAAAAGACTGTTGTGGAGGATAAACTTGTTGTAAAGTTTTCCCCGTTGAAAGTTTATAATTTCTTTCTAAACCTGAAATATATTGTTCCACATATTTAGAAACAAACCACGGAACAAATGGAATCATAGTATTATATTTTTCACAATCTTTATAAAATTCTTCTTGAATAGAAGTTTTTTCTCTTTGAGAAAAGTTTGTAAAAAAACCTATTTTTAAAAGGTTCCCATTTGGGTAAATTAAATTCAGTCCTAATATTTTGCCTAGCCGGAGAGCCAGGACTAAAATCAATTAGATTATTCATTAATAACGAAATTCCATTTCTGAAGCAGTTATATCTGCTTCAGTCTGAGTATAGTTAACTCCTTTCACAATATTATCACGATCTTTGTTTATTCTAAGTTCGTCAATATGATCCTCTTGTATGGTTTCAAAAGATTTTTGTATTATGCTTTTAGCAGAGGTTGACATCCTAGAAGGAGTATCAACTACATAGTCTATAGGAGATATAAAAGATCTCAAAGATGAAGACTTACCAAGTCTTGAAGAAGATTCTATTAAATCGTTATTATTTTCAAACTGCATTTTTACCAGGTTATAACATCTATTAAATTATTTTGAATAACAGGTTGTGAGGCACATGTTAGATAAATCAATTTTCGGGAAAATCTATTTCTTCCCATTTAATAGATCTTCGAGTAGTAATCAAAGACTTGCTAAAATTAGTCTCAATTAAAATAGTTTCATTTAAAGGTTTATCAACCCTTCGGCAGTGTTGATTTAAAGTAAACAAAGGTTTATAATAAATCCTATAATAGATACATATAGTTTATGTGCCAGCAATATAATTATAACCATTAGTCTTAACATTTAATGTTAAGGAGTTTAGAATATTAATATCCGATAAAGATAATTGTAAATTCGGATAGACAACAAAATAAACTGGACCATGGGCCAAACTAGACTGTATAATACCTATTAATGATTTTTTTCCAGTCTAAGTTCGTACCATCTCTAAGAGCAGCTATAAAACTCTCAGGTAATCCTTCTAAGGTTAAAGGTTTAAAAGCAATTTGCACTAAACCTATATGGAGAAATTTGTAAAGGTTTTTGTAAACAGCTATATCTTTCTCACTAAGTAATTTTATTACTAATTCATCATTATTTAGGGAGACAGATTCCTCAGTAGTTTTTACTATCTGTTTTAAACCCAATTTCTCAAAAGTTCCTAACTGGTAAATAACCTTAGGTTCAATTCTAGGAATTGTCCATCTATTTAATAAGTCTAAATTTTGAGGGATATCATATTCCTCTCGTCTACTGTTTTTAACAGTATATCTTTTCTTCTAATCATATTCATGATTAAAAACAGTGTTTGTGTTAAGACTTATCTTAATCCTGTGTATATATATATATATATATATAAATTTCGTTCATAGATCACAAAACCACTTGATCCATACATTACAAAATTCAAGCAAGAACCAATAGATTAATCGGCCTTCAAATTACAGACTAAAAATAAGAAGATGTTAGGAATATCTGTTTAGATTTTGATCAACAACTTTATGACTTATCTTAGCTCAGAAAGGTGATTAGTACTCTTGGTTCACTTGAACACTGTAAAAGAGGAAACTCACTAAGTATGAGAGTCTAGCAAATTTTGTATAGGATGTTAGGTCTCAAAATATAATTTTTATTTTATGAAGAAGACCAAGAAGAAGACATCCAGCAGAACAAGTTCAACGAATTTGAAGATTTGAAGATTGCACAAGATTGTTGAAGACAATGGTTTTTCAGATACCTATGACCAGATATCTTGGAGACACAACTAGTTTTAAATAAACTGTGTTACAAGAGATATCTAAGAACTAAAAGGTTTTTGAAACAAGGAAAGTGCACACAGATATCTACACTCAGATACCTTGGACTTAAACTATATTTCTGAAAAAGAAATATATTGCAACAAAGTTGTTTCAACAAATGGTATCTGAAGTTGTGATAATCTATGGAAAAGGACGTGCAAAGATTCCGAGAAATCTGATGATATTAAGGTCTCTGATACAATGCATGTAAAAACCCGGAATTTATTTTTTGACCGTCCATTTGAATTTAATTTCGAAAGGAAAAATTATTTGGACTTGAATTGATTACGGGATTTTACTAGTCATTATTTTTATATGGATCGAGAAATTGAATCGGGCTAAGATGATTCTCATTGCCTATTAGTTTAATTATGGACCAGAGAAAGAAAAAGGCAAATTCCAATTCGTTTTCTCCTGTAAACCCCCATTAGGTTATTTCTTTCCTCTTCTTTTATTTCCTGGAGCCGTTCCATTCTTCTTCATCTTCTGGTTTCATTCGAACATGTCATTGCCGCCCCGTATGCTGAAGTCGACTTGTTGGGACCAAGATCGGACTGGGTTTGGGTGTTATGGATAGCGAAACCGGATCAGAAGCATGAGGATGAATTCGGGAATAGGCTCGGATGGATTTGTCTTGTTTATGGACTGTTCTTGATGGTTTTCGATGGAGGAGATGATGGGTAAACGATTTCCGTAGCCCTTGCTTGGATTTGGAGGAGTTTGGTTCGATTTTAGGAAGTTTGGAAACCTTTCGGATTCGCAGGGACCTAATCGAAGTTTTGCAGAAAGTTAAAGGACTGGACTTTTGAGAATTTGAAGCTGCCAGGGGCTGAATTGCAAATTAATTAGTTAATAAGCGACTTCAATTTGTATTAGTTCGAGTGTGTGTTTAATTGGACACAACAGTCCCTGTGGTGCAGCGGTAAGGACCTTTGATAGTAAGCTGGAGGTCAAGTGTTTGAACTTTGATGGAGGTGGATTTTGTATTCCTATTATTCCAGCCCATTTTTCGACCCATTTAAATTCGCGTTTTGCCCCTGAACGTTATAGAATCATAATTTTGCCCTTCTACATTTTTATCCTATTTTTCCTATCTCCAGAAAATTACCGTTTTGCCCTTGTTACCATATTTCCCCAATTTTGACCTATAAAACTATAGTAGAGACGAGACGGAGTTTGTGATTGGTTCTTTGGATGATTTATGGGTTAAGGTGACTTCCCCTGAACGTTATAGAATCATAATATTGCCCTTCTACATTTTTATCCTATTTTTTCTATCTCCAGAAAATTACCGTTTTGCCCTTGTTACCATATTTCCCAAATTTTGACTTATAAAACTATAGTAGAGACGAGACGGAGTTTGTGATTGGTTCTTTGGATGATTTATGGGTTAAGGTGACTTTTGGAGATTCGATGCTAAGCTATTGGAGGATTTTGTGGATCATTTAAGTTGACTTAGATTCGTATCGTCCTTGAGGTAAGGGGAACTCTTGACACTTTTGCTTCTATTTTTCCGTATATAAAATCTATATGTATAGTTTTCGATTGACAAATAAGTTATGGTTATTATATCATGTTATAGGAATTGATATAATAGTCTATTCAAAAAAAAGGATCAAGTATGTATATCCCATAAAATGTATTTGTTGTGTGTGGGATTTGCGAAAGCTATTTTGTGAAAGCATGGATTATGTGTACGTACATTTATGCTCATCAATATGCCTATGAAGTGTGTGACCCTTTCGGGGGGAATGTCGTGCTTTGAAGTACTCCCAGTGTTATGTGTGTGACCCTATTGTGTTAGGGATATGTTATGTGAAAGACGACATGTGCCACGGTT
Organism: Plantago major; assembly: GCA_026545765.1. Lineage (NCBI taxonomy): Eukaryota > Viridiplantae > Streptophyta > Magnoliopsida > Lamiales > Plantaginaceae > Plantago > Plantago major. The sequence continues at coordinate 61,832,596 of CM048841.1, forward strand.
TGTGGTAGTAGTGTATATTTGATTCGAGCTAAATGTGAATAGTGTATTGTGACATGTGTTCCATGCAAATGATTTTCACTATGTTTGATATAAAATGGAATGTATATGTATGTAAACTTTTCATATGTCTTTGGATCCCGGTAAAAGTGCCGTGAGCTCACCTTACACTTTTTTTAGATATTTAGTAAGTGGTTGACGATTATACTTTGGAGTTGAGAGGGTAGTCGGATAGCGGATCGTGAAGAATTTGTTAGTAGCCGCAACTCTGAGATTTGTATTGTATAGGATTATTAGTCTTTGTTGGGATTGTCGTTTTGTATTGAGGACATGTAATATTGTATATGGGATTTTAGATGCTGTTTGTACCACTCGAGATTTTATGTATTTGAGTATTAAAGGAAGGCTTGTCTTGGCGTGAGCCCATCTCACGATAAATGACGATCGCGCCAAATTATTTTGGTTTTGGGGCATGACAAAGGTGGTATCGAACTGATTCGGTTTGTTGGTCTAGCTCTCATGTTTGATTATGTGAAGTGTTGTTTTGGATGAAGGGAAAACTCGAGGAGTTATGTTAGAATCTTTGAGGAACCTAGGTAAGAATCTTTGAGGTGCTTAGGCTAGTCTTTTCGAGGTTTGGTGTGGTTTTATCGAAAGTGGTACATGGCACAGTGGAAGCGTAGTGGAGTTAAGTTTCCAGGAGGAAACTTCTTTTAATGAGGGGAGGATGTAAAAACCCGGAATTTATTTTTGGACCGTCCATTTGAATTTAATTTCGAAAGGAGAAATTATTTGGACTTGAATTGATTCTGAGTTTATTTAGTCATTATTTTTATATGGATCGAGAAATTGAATCGGGCTAAGATGATTCTTATTGCCTATTAGTTTAATTATGGACCAGAGAAAGAAAAAGGCCCAGTTGAAAAGTCCAATTCGTTTTCTCCTGTAAACCCCATTAGGTTATTTCTTTCCTCTTCTTTTATTTCCTGGAGCCGTTCCATTCTTCTTCTTCTTCTTCTGGTTTCATTCGAACATGTTATTGTCGCCCCGTATGCTGAAGTCGAGTAGTTGGGACCAAGATCGGACTGGGTTTGGGCGAAACCGGATCAGAAGCATGAGGATGAATTCGGGAATAGGCTCGGATGGATTTGTCTTGTTTATGGACTGTTCTTGATTGTTTTCGATGGAGGAGATGATGGGTAAACGATTTCCGTAGCCCTTGCTTGGATTTGGAGGAGTTTGGTTCGATTTTAGGAAGTTTGGAACCTTTCGGATTCGCAGGGACCTAATCGAAGTTTTGCAGAAAGTTAAAGGACTGGACTTTTGAGAATTTGAAGCTGCCAGGGGCTGAAGTGCAAATTAATTAGTTAATCAGCGACTACAATTTGTGTTAGTTCGGGTGTGTGTTCAATTGAACACAGCAGTCCCTGTGGTTCAGCGGTAAGGACCTTGGATAGTAAGCTTGAGGTCAAGTGTTCGAACTTTGATGGAGGTGGATTTTGTATTCCCATTATTCCAGCCTGTTTTTCGACCCGTTTAAATTAGCGTTTTGCCCCTGAACGTTATAGAATCATAATTTTGCCCTTCTAAATTTTTATCCTATTTTTCCTATCTCCATAAAATTACCGTTTTGCTCTTGTTACCATATTTCCCCAATTTTGACCTATAAAACTATAGTAGAGACGAGACGGAGTTTGTGATTGGTTCTTTGGATGATTTATGGGTTAAGGTGACTTTTGGAGATTCGATGCTAAGCTATTGGAGGATTTTGTGGATCATTTAAGTTGACTTGGATTCGTATCGTCCTTGAGGTAAGGGGAACTCTTGACACTTTTGCTTCTATTTTTCCGTATAATAAATCTATATGTATAGTTTTCGATTGACAAATAAGTTATGGTTATTATATCATGTTATAGGAATTGATATAATAGTCTATTAAAAAAAAAGGATCAAGTATGTACATCCAATAAAATGTATTTGTTGTGTGTGTGATTTGTGAAAGCTATTTTGTGAAAGCATGGATTATGTGTACGTACGTTTATGCTCATCGATATGTCTATGAAGTGTGTGACCCTTTCGGGGGGAATGTCGTGCTTTGGAGTACTCCCAGTGTTATGTGTGTGACCCTATTGTGTTAGGGGATAAGTTATGTGAAAGCCGACATGTGTGCCACCACGGTTTGTGTGGCCGTAGTGTATATTTGATTCGAGCTAAATGTGAATAGTGTATTGTGACATGTGTTCCATGCAAATGATTTTCGACTATGTTTGATATAAAAATGGAATGTATATGTATGTAAACTTTTCATATGTACTTGATCCGGGTAAAAGTGCCAGGAGCTCACCCTTACGCCTTTTTTTTAGATATTTAGTAAGTGGTTGGACGATTATACTTTGGAGTTGAGACGGTAGTCAGATGACGGATACGTGAAGGCTGTTTAGTAGCTGCTGCAACTCTGAGATTTGTATTGTATAGGATTATTAGTAATGTTGGGATTGTCGTTTTGTATTGAGGACATGTAATATTACTGTATATGGGATTTTAGATGCTCTGTTTGTACCACTCTGAGATTTTATGTATTTGAGTATTAAAGGAAGGCTTCGTATTGGCGTGAGCCCATCTCACGATAGGCGGCCGATCGCGCCAAATTATTTTTGTTTTGGGGCATGACAAAGGTGGTATCAGAGCCTATGTTCCGGTTTGTTGGGTCTAGCTCTCATGTTTGATTATGTGAAGTGTTGTTTTGGATGAAGGGAAAACTCGAGGAGTTATGTTAGGATCTTTGAGGAACCTAGGTAAGAATCTTTGAGGTGCTTAGGCTAGTCTTTTCGAGGTTTGGTGTGGTTTTATCGAAAGTGGTATTTTTGGATTGATGGAAAAGTATTAGGAAGGAGGTAGGTGATTCGATGATTTAGAAAATTTGATATCGGTGAGCATGGCGCAGTTGAAGCGTAGTGGAGTTATGTTTCCAGGAAAAAACTTCTTTTAATGAGGGGAGGATGTAAAAACCCGGAATTTATTTTTGGACCGTCCATTTGAATTTAATTTCAAAAGGAGAAATTATTTGGACTTGAGTTGATTACGGGATTTTACTAGTCATTATTTTTATATGGATCGAGAAATTGAATCGGGCTAAGATGATTATTATTGCCTATTAGTTTAATTATGGACCAGAGAAAGAAAAAGGCCCAGTTGAAAAGTCCAATTCGTTTTCTCCTGTAAACCCCCATTAGGTTATTTCTTTCCTCTTCTTTTATTTCCTGGAGCCGTTCCATTCTTCTTCTTCTTCTTCTGGTTTCATTCGAACATGTTATTGCCGCCCCGTATGCTGAAGTCGAGTAGTTGGGACCAAGATCGGACTGTGTTTGGGTGTTATGGATAGCGAAACCGGATCAGAAGCATGAGGATGAATTCGGGAATAGGCTCGGATGGATTTTTCTTGTTTATGGACTGTTCTTGATGGTTTTCGATGGAGGAGATGATGGGTAAACAATTTCCGTAGCCCTTGCTTGGATTTGGAGGAGTTTGGTTCGATTTTAGGATGTTTGGAAACCTTTCGGATTCGCAGGGACCTAATCGAAGTTTTGCAGAAAGTTAAAGGACTGGACTTCTGAGAATTTGAAGCTGCCAGGGGCTGAATTGCAAATTAATTAGTAAATCAGCGACTTCAATTTGTATTAGTTCGAGTCTGTGTTTAATTGAATACAGCAGTCCCTGTGGTGCAGCGGTAAGGACCTTGGATAGTAAACTGGAGGTCAAGTGTTCGAACTTTGATGGAGGATTTTGTATTCCTATTATTCCTGTCTATTTTTCGACCCGTTTAAATTACTGTTTTGCCCCTGAACGTTATAGAATTATAATTTTGCCCTTCTACATTTTTATCCTATTTTTCCTATCTCCAGAAAATTACCGTTTTGCCCTTGTTACCATATTTCCCCAATTTTGACCTATAAAACTATAGTAGAGACGAGACGGAGTTTGTGATTGGTTTTTTGGATGATTTATGGGTTAAGGTGACTTTTGGAGATTCGATGCTAAGCTATTGGAGGATTTTGTGGATCATTTAAGTTGACTTGGATTCGTATCGTCCTTGAGGTAAGGGGAACTCTTGACACTTTTGCTTCTATTTTTCCGTATATAAAATCTATATGTATAGTTTTCGATTGACAAATAAGTTATGGTTATTATATCATGTTATAGGACTTGATATAATAGTCTATTAAAAAAATGGATCAAGTATGTATATCCAATAAAATGTATTTGTTGTGTGTGTGATTTGCGAAAGCTATTTTGTGAAAGCATGGATTATGTGTACGTACGTTTATGCTCATCGATATGCCTATGAAGTGTGTGACCCTTTCGGGGGGAATGTCGTGCTTTGGAGTACTCCCAGTGTTATGTGTGTGACCCTATTGTGTTAGGGGATATGTTATGTGAAAGCCGACATGTGTGCCACCACGGTTTGTGTGGCCGTAGTGTATATTTGATTCGAGCTAAATGTGAATAGTGTATTGTGACATGTGTTCCATGCAAATGATTTTCGACTATGTTTGATATAAAAATGGAATGTATATGTATGTAAACTTTTCATATGTACTTGATCCGGGTAAAAGTGACAGGAGCTCACTGTTACACCTTTTTTTTTAGATATTTAGTAAGTGGTTGGACGATTATACTTTGGAGTTGAGACGGTAGTCAGATGATGGATACGTGAAGGCTGTTTAGTAGCTGCTGCAACTCTGAGATTTGTATTGTATATGATTATTAGTACTGTTGGGATTGTCGTTTTGTATTGAGGACATGTAATATTATTGTATATGGGATTTTAGATGCTCTGTTTGTACCACTCTGAGATTTTATGTATTTGAGTATTAAAGGAAGGCTTCGTCTTGGCGTGAGCCCATCTCACGATAGGCGGCCGGTCGCGCCAAATTATTTTGGTTTTGGGGCGTGACAAAGGTGTTATCAGAGCCTAGGTTCCGGTTTGTTGGGTCTAGCTCTCATGTTTGATTATGTGAAGTGTTGTTTTGGATGAAGGGAAAACTCGAGGAGTTATGTTAGGATCTTTGAGGAACCTAGGTAAGAATCTTTGAGGTGCTTAGGCTAGTCTTTTCGAGGTTTGGTGTGGTTTTATCGAAAGTGGTATTTTTGGATTGCTGGAAAAGTATTAGGAAGGAGGTAGGTGATTCGATGATTTAGAAAATTTGATATCGGTGAGCATGGCGCAGTGGAAGCGTAGTGGAGTTAAGTTTCCAGGAGGAAACTTCTTTTAAGGAGGGGAGGATGTAAAAACCCGGAATTTATTTTTGGACCGTCCATTTGAATTTAATTTCGAAAGGAGAAATTATTTGGACTTGAATTGATTACGGGATTTTACTAGTCATTATTTTTATATGGATCGAGAAATTGAATCGGGCTAAGTTGATTCTTATTGCCTATTAGTTTAATTATGGACCAGAGAAAGAAAAAGGCCAAGTTGAAAAGTCCAATTCGTTTTCTCCTGTAAACCCCCATAAGAAGGCCTGGGTGAGGAAGATCGAATGATGGAAGATACTGACATTGCTTCCACATTCACAATACCAGCACTCAACATTGCTGAAGAAAACCCTGTTCTTGAACAGGTTCCTCAACCTTCTGAGAGAGCTCAACTCTCAGAAAGGGATCAAACTGAGATGGAGACTCAGAATGATATTTCAGAGGAGAACAACAATGAGCACAGAGAGACTGTGGAATCACCACAAGTCCAAGAGATCAATGATTAGCCTGACTCTATTCAGGTAGCAAAAGCAGTTTATATCTAACTTGTAAACATTTAAATGTTAACTTGTTACTCATAAGCTTCATTTGTTACAGGACACTTTGGAGACACACTTTCAGGGGGAAGTAAACTTGTCCACCCCTCTGAATGAAGAAGAGGTTCCTCCAACCTCAGAACAATAAGAAGAGCCTGTTTTACAGGTAGTTAAGTTATCTCTGAATAAGAAATAACTTGCTTAAAATATTCATATCTTGTGTTCTAAATTTCTTTTTGTCTCAATATAGGCTCTAACTGAGGAAGTAGTGGTGGTGCAACACCAAGAAAATCCAGGAGCTGAAAAGCTTTCTGAAGAAGCATTTACTGAGCCTTCTGATGAGAAGGTAAGCACTCAGTAATAATCTTCTTCAAAGAATAATCTGGAAATCCCACTACTAAATCTACTATGTTTGTTCTTACAGGCTCAGTCAGAAGAACAATTGGAAGGAGAAAAGCTCGTAATAACTCCTCCAATAGAAACTGAAACTGCTGAACAAGCAGTATCTGCAGAAAAGGTTCCAGAAACCCCCAAGGTTTCTGAGAAAGATGCAACTGAGCTTCCTCACTTGGAAGTAAGTGAAGTCTCAGAAAGCATCTCTCTACTTATCTTTTCTGATAATAGTTTCTAAACATACTTGATTTTGTTTCTCAGGTTCAAGCAGAAAGAAAGGTTATTGAGGATCAGACTTCTCCTCAAAACAAGGTATCTACGGCCTCTGTGCCAAAGCAAGTGATAGTCCAAGCAAATGATTCTGGTGTTTCTACACAGGTATACACAGAAAGCTTACTTTTGCTCACAGATACCAATTCAAGTGGTTTGAACAAAACTAACTTGGTCCCTTTCTTTCAGGCTCAAAGTTTTGTGCCAGTTGATTTACTCAAGGCTTTCCAGAAGCACACTCTCAAGAAACATCTAAAGTGCTTCAGACAATGGCAGAAACTCAGAAAGGCTGACCTTTCTGAAATAGCACGAGTAATCGACGTCCCAGAAAAGAGAGCAATAGCCCTAAACCTGGAGGACTATATCCATGCATTGTTCCCAACAGAGTCTTATTCGTTTTCCACTCTGATGCATGAAGACTTCACTCATGAAGTGGCACAAAAACTTCTTGCAGACTTCAAATCTGCGGATGCTCAAACCCAAGAGCAGATGGTAACCCATCCTGCCTTGCCCAGTAAGCTCACTACTTACCCAACTGAGCAAGAAGAAGTAAATGGGAGGATGATTACATTCCCAAATGTGATCAACCTGGTTTCAGAAGATGAAGAGGAGACGGACGAGAATGACTATCAAGAATCCCCTTCTGAGCATCCAAGTCAAGGGAACAAGAAGGATGATGATGATGATAATGATCAGAATGATGATCCCCAACCTGGACAAGGCGGGATTCAGAAAGCTAGCAAAGAAAGTGGAGAAAAGGCTACTCCCTCCAATGCTCAGAAAGCCCCATCATCATCACCCACAAAGTCTCATCAGAATACCCAACAGGCAGAACAAAATGAAATACTTGAAGAGATATCTGCCGCTGAGTTCAGGATTGAACAACTCAGAAAGGTATTGGAAGAAGAGAAGAGAATCAACTTAGAGTGCCAAGCTCTTGTTGATGAAAAGGAAGCCAAAATCCAAAAGCTCAAAGAAGCTAATACCCTGGAATTGGCGCTCCTAGATGAGCAAAGAATTTTGAAAGATGCCATTGTTGTCACAGCTGCTGAAATAGATGCCATGGATGACAATGATGATGAAGAAGATGATGCTGAGATTGCATCAGAAAGACCTTCTCAGAAGGCCAGCATACTTGACAGAAAGCAGAAAACGGTTGTAAATCTGCAAACTATTCAAGAAAAGAATCATGACAGTAATGCAGAAGACAACCAAAACTTGATTACTGATGCAGAAGATGAGAGACTTGTCACTCAACACAAGAGAGCCCTACTTGCTCCTCATATTTTCTCTGCACCAAGTACTTCAAGAAATGAAGAGCATCGTACCAGAAACAGTGTCTTTTTGGAACTCAGAAAGACACTAGTTGCTCAAGACACAGAAGTGCTAAAATCTGTCCCAGAAGAGATGAAGCCATTGGCTGCTGTGTTACTCAACCGAGCAACCAGCATAGCTCTCTCTCAGAAAGACCTAGGGTTGGTCAGGGATGAGGATTGCAACAATGCTAATGCAGCACTCAATGAAGCCAGCCATGCTGTTCTGCAGGCCAACGCCATTCTTAGGCCACTTGAAGAGCTCAACAGAAAGGAGCAGGAATTGGTCAAGCAGAACCACGACCTGAGAAAAGAAATCCAAGAATTGGTCAGGGTGCACAATAATATCCAGAAAAACTTTGACTCACTCTCTGAAGCTTATGCTATTATGAATCAGTCATTCATGACTAAGGGGGAAGAAGAAGAGATGCCTCAGAAAGGCAGAGGAAGAAAGAGAAAACAACCTATGCCTCCCTCCTCAAGTCAACTAGTCATCAAGGACACTGGAGACGCCCCTGCTGAAGAAGTTGTTCCAGATCAACCAGCCAGAAGGCTGAGAAGTATGGTCACTAGGGGAACCAAGTCCCTTAGGATCTCAGAAGGGAACAACCAGAATAATCCTGAAAAGGGAGAAGACCAAGAAGAAGGAGAAATAAGAGGTCAAGAAAGCTGCAAGCCTCCATTGTTGAACTTCAATGATGATGATGAGGATGAATCTGATACAGATGAACATCCACTTCACAAGAGAAGAAGGCAAGCAAGCACCTCACAACCCCTCCGCGGCGTAACTCCTTCGGAAATACCAAGTCAATACAAGGAACTTCTACCAAGACAAATTTCAAGGGAAGAAAGGGTTAGAGGATCTCCTGACAGAAGGCCACCCAACAGAAAAGCAAGAAGGGATTCCTAGTTTGGCAGAACAAACAGAGAAATTGTTCAAGAAAGGCCAACTGATGCCCACATTGAATATGTAAAGACGAGTAATGAAGAGTCTTCCTATAGGTGCATTCTGAACAAGAGAGGGTATTGGATTCTGGAACTACAACATTTACTTGTTAATGATAAGTTTCCAACTCCCATCCTCGACCAGATACTAAAATGGAGAGAAGGTAAGCCAGAATTGCTAAAAACTGAGCACCTTCATGCCTGGCTAAACTTTGAAGTAGAGAAAAGAAATGATGCCAGAAAGATGGACCTCTCCTTTGCTTGTCCTTACCCAAAGCCCGATGATGTACACAAAGTACGAAAACTGGATGGTAGCTACAGCAAGAAGAACAAACTAGGAGTTTCTACATATGAGTCATTCTATATGACATTGGATGAATACCTAGATGATATACACTATCTGGAAGAAATATACAAATATTTCAACCTATCTCAGCTACAAGTAGACCATGCCTGGGTCTGGGGAAAATACTTCTGGGTCAAACATTTTCTGAAGAAAAATCATAAACATGGCAAGAGTTACCAAGAAATATGTGATTTATCCAGAAAGACAGAACTCTCTGTCAGAAGGACTCTTTATGATTATGTCCAAGAATGCAGAAAAGTGGATGCACATGCCAACTGATCCAGAAAGGATGCTGAAGAACTTGAGGTATCTAAACCCAAGTTACATTTCTGAAGACTTGAAGACTAGTAATTTTAGAATATTCTCTTGGAGCTTGGATCCTCCTTATTCTAATTTACTTAGTGTATTTTGTTACTTTTGTAATCTTGCTGATTGTTTCTAATTTTACTCTATCTGTAAAAGTTGCATCTCGTTCTGTAAACTGTACCTTTCTGAAGATCATACTCTCAGAAAACTTTATAATAGATGACAACTTATCAGCAAAGATCACTTCTTGTGATTTGGTTGATGTTAACTTTTTGCACTTAATTCAACCAAAATTGAATATCTTTTGAAATGATTAAGTGGCGGATTGTTTTCTCTTCCAGGATTACAAATTTGTAATAGGACCTTAAAGATAGTCATGGATGACTGATCAAAAAAGGGGGAAATTTGTTAGGAATATCTGTTAGTATTTTGATCATTCATCACATGTTCCTATCTTAGCCAGAAAGGTGATTAAGTACTCTTGGTTCACTTGAACATTGTAAAAGAGGAAATCACTGAGTATGATTAGTCTAGGAAATCTTGTATTAGGATTATAGGTCTCTGAGTGTAATTTTTATTTCAAGAAGACCATGAAGATCAATCCTAGCAATGAAGCTTATCTGAAGATTAGAAGACTGAAGATTGCACAAGATTTATGAAGACAACAAGGTTTAAGTCTAAACTCAGAAAGACTATGTTCTTAATCCGCAATTAAGTGTACTTACTTACATTTGAAATAAGGTTATGAACATATGACATCATGAGTAAGCAGCATGCTAGCCATAAAAAAGGCTCATGTATCCGTTGGACTTAAGGACAATGAACAAGTACTATGCATTAAATGCATTGGCAGAATTGCCACAGAAAGCAAGTCCTCTCTGAAAAATGAGATAGCGACTTCTGAGTACATAGTTCAAGATATAAACGGATATAATTTAATAGAGAGCACAACGGATATAATTCAAATGCCTCTCAAATTTATCTATATATATCACAAACTTAGATGCTGAGAAACACAACCTTAGAACGCTCTATCTTGCAAACTTAACATCAAGCAAAGTATTCTCTCAAGCACTCTACTTCTCTTTCTGAAAGCTTTCTGATTGCTTAAAGAATCACTAGTAGTTCTAAGTTGTCCTGAACCTTAACAAGAGATTGTTATTCGTGAAAGAGTTGAACTGTCAGATACCCTTTCTGAAGCTCATTCTCCAGAACGGACATCAATTACTTGGGTCAAGAAGAGCATCGCCATCCACTGAACAAGTGTATTAAGTAGTCTTGTTCTATCAGGCTCTCTGAAAACATAACTGAAAAGTTATACGAGAAGCCCCTCTGACAAAAACCATATAACCAAACACCAACACGGCGTGGAGTAGAGGAAGTACTTGATTTCGAAAATCAGTGAATAACTCCAAGGTTATCTGAGTAGAGGAAGTACTTAGCTCTAGGAGCTGGGGAATAACTCAGGGGGAACATTTGGTTGGGAACCATTTGTTTAAGAATCTTAGAATAGGATTATTGTAAGGTGAACTCAATTATCTGTTCTAGTGAATTCTAGGTCTCAGAAAGACCGAAGTGGATTAGTTGGAGGATTACGCCGTGTTGTCTACTAACCATTTGTTTACTAGAATTCTCCAACTAATCCACTTCGGTCTTTCTGAGACCTAGAATTCACTAGAACAGATAATTGAGTTCACCTTACAATAATCCTATTCTAAGATTCTTAAACAAATGGTCCCCAACCAAATGTTCCCCCTGAGTTATTCCTCAGAGCTAAGTACTTCCTCTACTCGATAACCTTGAGTTATTCCCCGATTTTCCAAATCAAGTACTTCCTCTACTCCACGCCGTGTGGTGTTTGGTTATATGGTTTTGTCGAGGGGCTTCGATAACTTTTCGTTATGTTTTCAGAGAGCGATAGAACAAGACTACTTAATACACTTGTTCAAAGGATGGCGCTCTTTATCGACCCAAGTAATTGATGTCCGCTCGAGAATGAGCTTCGTAGGGTATCCGATACTCAACTCTTTCACGAATAACAATCTCTTGTTAAGGTTCAGGACAACTTAGAACTACTAGTGATTCTTTAAGCAATCAGAAAGCTTTCAGAAAGAGAAGTAGAGTGCTTGAGAGAATACTTTGCTTGATGTTAAGTTTGCAAGATAGAGCGTTCTAAGGTTGTGTTTCTCAGCATCTAAGTTTGTGATATATAGATAAATTTGAGAGGCATTTGAATTATATCCGTTGTGCTCTCTATTAAATTATATCCGTTTATATCTTGAACTATGTACTCAGAAGTCGCTATCTCATTTTTCAGAGAGGACTTGCTTTCTGTGGCAATTCTGCCAATGCATTTAATGCATAGTACTTGTTCATTGTCCTTAAGTCCAACGGATACATGAGCCTTTTTTATGGCTAGCATGCTGCTTACTCATGATGTCATATGTTCATAACCTTATTTCAAATGTAAGTAAGTACACTTAATCATGGATTAAGAACATAGTCTTTCCGAAGTTTAGACTTAAACCTTGTTGTCTTCATAAATCTTGTGCAATCTTCGCCTTCTAATCTTCGATAAGCTTCATTGCTAGATTGATCTTCATGGTCTTCTTGAAATAAAATTACACTCGAGACCTATAATCCTAATACAAGATTTCCTAGACTAATCATACTCGGATTTCTTTTACAATGTTCAAGTGAACCAAGAGTACTTAATCACCTTTTCCGCTAAGATAGGAACATGTGATGAATGATCAAAATACTAATGATATTCCTAACAAATTTCCTTTTTGATCACCATCCATGACTATCTTTAAGGTCCTATTACAAATTTGTAATCCCGAAGAGAAAACAATCCGCCACTTAATCATTTCAAAAGATATTCAATTTTGTTGAATTATGCAAAAGTTAACATCAACCAAATCACAAGAAGTGATCTTTCGATAAGTTGTCATCTATTATAAAGTTTTCGAGAGTATGATCTTGAAAAGGTACTTACGTAATCTAGATGCAACTTTTACAGATAGAGTAAAATTAGAAACAATCAGCAAGATTACAAAAGTAACAAAATACACTAAGTAAATTAGAATAAGGAGGATCCAAGCTCCAAGAGAATATTCTAAAATTACTAGTCTTCAAGTCTTCAGAAATGTAACTTGGGTTTAGATACCTCAAGTTCTTCAAAGATCCTTTCGGATCACTGCATGTGCATCCACTTTTCGCATTCTCGACATAATCATAAAGAGTCCTTCTGACAGAGAGTTCTGTCTTTCTGGATAAATCACATATTTCTTGGTAACTCTTGCCATGTTTATGATTTTTCTTCAGAAAATGTTTGACCCAGAAGTATTTTCCCCAGACCCAGGCATGGTCTACTTGCAGCTGAGATAGGTTGAAATATTTGTATATTTCTTCCAGATAGTGTATATCATCTAGGTATTCATCCAATGTCATATAGAATGACTCATATGTTGAAACTCCTAGTTTGTTCTTCTTGCTGTAGCTACCATCCAGTTTTTGTACCTTGTGTACATCATCGGGCTTTGGGTAAGGACAGGCAAAGGAGAGGTCCATCTTTCTGGCATCATTTCTTTTCTCTACTTCAAAGTTTAGCCAGGCATGAAGGTGCTCAGTTTTTAGCAATTCTGGCTTACCTTCTCTCCATTTTAGTATCTGGTTGAGGATGGGAGTTGGAAACTTATCATTGACAAGTAAGTGTTGTAGTTCCAGAATCCAATACCCTCTCTTGTTCAGAATGCACCTATATGAAGACTCTTCATTACTCGTCTTTACATATTCAATGTGGGCATCAGTTGGCCTTTCTTGAACAATTTCTCTGTTTGTTCTGCCAAACTAGGAATCCCTTCTTGCTTTTCTGTTGGGTGGCCTTCTGTCAGGAGATCCTCTAACCCTTTCTTCCCGCCAATGTGGCCGTAGAAGTTCCTCAGATTGACTTGGTATTTGTAGGAGTTCACGCCAAAGGCATTGCCGAGAGGGGTTGTGAGGTGCTTGCTTGCCTTCTTCTCTTGTGAAGTGGATGTTCATCCAGACGATTCATCCTCATCATCATCATTGAAGTTCAACAATGGAGGCTGCCTTTCTTGACCTCTTATTTCTCCTTCTTCGGTCTTCTCCTTTCAGATTATTCGTTGTTCCTTCTCGAGATCCTAAGGACTTGGTTCCCTAGTGAACATACTTCTTCTAGCCGGTTGATCCGAACAACTTCTTCAAAGGGCGCTCCAAAGGTCCTTGATGACTAGTTGACTTGAGGAGGAGGCATAGTTGTTTTCTTTCTTCCTCCGCCTTTCCGAGGCATCTCTTCTTCCCCTTAGTCATGAATGATCGACTCATAATGGCATACGCCTGAGAGTGAGTCAAAGTTTTTCCGAGATTATTGTGCACTCGACCAATTCTTGGATTTCTTTCTTCACTGTGGTTCCGCTGACCGCCTCGCCCTTTCTCGCTGAGCTCTTCAAGTGGCCTAAGAATGGCGCTTGCGTAATGACATGGTCGGGCTTCATTGAGTGCTGCATTAGCATTGTTGCAATCCTCATCCCTGACCAACCCTAGGTCTTTCTGAGAGAGAGCTATGCTGGTTGCTCGGTTGAGTAACACAGCAGCCAATGGCTTCATCTCTTCTGGGACAGATTGTAGCACTTCTGTGTCTTGAGCAACTAGTGTCTTTCTGAGTTCCAAAAAGACACTGTTTCTGGAACGGTGCTCTTCATTCCTTGAGCTACTTGGTGCAGAGAAAATATGAGGAGCAAGTAGGGCTCTCTTGTGTTGAGTGACAAGTCTCTCATCTTTTGTGTCAGTAATCAAGTTTTGGTTGTCTTCAGCATTACTGTTATGATTCTTTTCTTGAATAGTTTGCAGATTTACAACCGTTTTCTGCTTTCTGTCAAGTATGCTGGTCTTCTGAGAAGGTCTTTCTGATGCAGTCTCAACATCATCTTCTTCATCATCATTGTCATCCATGGCATCTATTTCAGCAGCTGTGACAACAATGACATCTTTCAGAATTCTTTGCTCATCTAGGAGTGCCAATTCCAGGGTATTAGCTTCTTTGAGTTTTTGGATTTTGGCTTCCTTTTCATCAACAAGAGCTTGGCACTCTAAGTTGATTCTTTTCTCTTCTTCCAACACCTTTCTGAGTTGTTCAATTCTAAACTCAGCAGCATATATCTCTTCAAGTATATCGTTTTGTTCTGCCTGTTGGGTATTCTGATGAGACTTTGAGGGTGATGAAGATGGGGCTTTCTGAGCATTGGAGGGAGTAGCCTTTTCTCCACTTTCTTTGCTAGCTTTCTGAATCCCGCCTTGTCCAGGTTGGGGATCATCATTCTGATTATCATCATCATCCTCCTTCTTGTTCCCTTGACTTGGATGCTCAGACGGAGGTTCTTGATAGTCATTCTCATCCGTCTCCTCTTCATCTTCTGAAACCAGGTTGATCACATTTGGAAATGTAATCATCCTCCCATTTACTTTTTCTTGCTCAGTTGGGTAAGTAGTGAGCTTACTGGGCAAGGCAGGATGGGATACGATCTGCTCTTGGGTTTGAGCATCCGCAGATTTGAAGTCTGCAAGAAGTTTTTGTGCCACTTCATGAGTGAAGTCTTCATGCATCAGAGTGGCAAACGAATAAGACTCTGTTGAGAACAATGCATGGATGTAGTCCTCCAGATTTAGGGCTATTGCTCTCTTTTCTGGGACGTCGATTACTCGTGCTATTTCAGAAAGGTCAGCCTTTCTGAGTTTCTGCCATTGTCTGAAGCACTTTAGATGTTTCTTGAGAATGTGCTTCTGGAAAGCCTTGAGTAAATCAACTGGCACAAAACTTTGAGCCTGAAAGAAAGGGACCAAGTTAGTTTTGTTCAAACCACTTGAGTTGGTATCTGTGAGAAAAGGTAAGCTTTCTGAGTATACCTGTGTAGAAACACCAGGCTCATTTGCGTGGACTATCGCTTGCTTTGGCACAGAGGCCGCAGATACCTTGTTGTGAGGAGAAGTCTGATCCTCAACAACCTTTCTTTCTGCTTGAACCTGAGAAACAAAATCAAGTATGTTTAGAAACTATTATCAGAAAAGATAAGTAGAGAGATGCTTTCTGAGACTTCACTTACTTCCAAGTAAGGAAGTTCAGTTGCATCTTTCTCAGAAACCTTGGGGGTTTCTGGAACCTTTTCTGCAGATACTACTTGTTCAGCAGTTTCAGTTTCTATTGGAGGAGTTATTACGAGCTTTTCTCCTTCCAATTGTTCTTCTGACTGAGCCTGTAAGAAAAAACATAGTAGATTTAGTAGTGATATTTCCAGCTCATTCTTTGAAGAAGATTATTACTGAGTGCTTACCTTCTCATCAGAAGGCTCAGTAAATGCTTCTTCAGAAAGCTTTTCAGTTCCTGGATTATTACTGAGCTTTTCTTGTTGTTCTGAGGTTGGAGAAACCTCTTCTTCATTCAGAGGGGTGCACAAATTAACTTCCCCCTGAAAATGTGTCTCTAAAATGGCCTGTAACAAATGGAGCTTATGAGTAACAAGTTAACATTTAAATGTTTTCAAGTTAGATATAAACTACTTTTGTTACCTGAAAAGAGTCAGGCTGATCATTGATCTTTTGGACTTGTGGTGATTCCACAGTCTCTCTGTGCTCATTATTGTTCTCCACTGTAATATCATTCTGAGTCTCCATCTCAGTTTGATCCCTTTCTGAGAGTTGAGCTCTCTCAGAAGGTTGAGGAACCTGTTCAAGAACAGGGTTTTCTTCAGCAATGTTGAGTGCTGGTATTGTGAATGTGGAAGCAATGTCAATATCTTACATCATTCAATCTTCCTCACCCAGGCCTTCTTCTTCCTGCTGGGCAGAGGGGCTCTTTTCTTTCTGAAGAGCTAAGTTTGAAGCTTCTCCATGGGTCTCAAGCTTATGTCTTTTGAGTACAGTTGCGATTACTTCATCATCCTCAGAATTGCTGTTCTGTGTTGGTGCAGACCCATCTATGATATTTCTATCATCTCTGGAGATTTCTGGAGCAGTCTGTCTTGAGGCTTTCTGGAACTGCATTTCTGGGCGAACAACATCTTCTGAGATTTTATCTCCAGAAAGTTGTGCCTCTTGAATGTTTATGGACTTGGTGGTCCTTTTGTCTTGAGCTCTTTTTCTTTTGGCAGCTGGAGGTTTAGCTTGAGCTTGCTCAGAAACCTCCTCACCTTGCTGTGTAGATTCCTCAGCCTTTTTGAGTACTTGTTCAGCAGCAATTCTCTCCTTTTCTTCAAAGGCGTGTCTGAAAAGGGAGTTGGTGACAGGGATTTCTTGTTTCTCTCTAAGAGTAATCCCCATGGTTTCTAGAATGTGACAAATCCTGAGGCCAAAGTGCATATTGGCTTTTGGCTCAGCAAAGCCATTGATGATTTTGGGCTCAAATTCCTCAACATGTCCAAGGAATTTCTTAAAGGCGTACTTCCCCCAATTGAAGTGGGTTTCCTGCCCTTCATTCTTCTTGTTCAGAAGATGCATCATCATCCATCTCTCCATACTGATTTGGTCTACTCCACCTTTGTTGCCATCAAAGCAACGGACCAGGATGAGAGCCAAAGTGCTCTAGTGTTTCTAAAGGTGACTCGTTCTGATAGCTTTCAGAATGAAGTCTCCTGGGCAACCTTTTGCATTTTCCAACTGTATTGCCTCAAACAGTTCTTTGACGCCTTGGATCATTGAGGCGTCCTTGATGTTGATATCCTCAATTGTTCCTCGATTTTTCAATCGGAATATTTTGCAGAAAGCCTTGCAGTCTAGAACAATTTCTTGTCCTTGGACTTCTGCCTGCATGTATTTTTCTTCCTCATCATTCACAACTTTTGTGAAGATTTTGGAGTTGTTGTAGAACTCTAGTACATCCAGTGTGGATAGACCACTGGGTGCAGCAGATAAAAATCTGTAGATATGGGATTTCTTCAACATCCCCAATATCTGCTTCCTTTTTGGTTTTGAAGATATAACAGCTGGTACATATTTCTTCACTAAGAATGCTCCCCAATTCATTTTGTGGTTAGGGTTCCAGTCCGAAGGGGTGAATTCTCCTAGAAGGGGTTTATTCAACACCTTTAGTTCTTTTCCTCCTTGCTTTTCAGCAGGATTGGATGATCCGGCCTTAGGGTTCTTGGTGGTCATCTTCTTGGGTGCCATCTCTTTATATAGAGTTTTGAAATAGTGGTTTTACAGACGAATTTTGCACAAGTAATTGAGATTAGTCTATCTTTTCAGAAGACTAAGCACAAAAAGTTGAGTTTGTAGAAGGGGGTTTTGCAGAAATCTTGAGAGATTTTGCTATTTTGATGCAAGTTTGAAATTTCGGAATTGGTAAGAGTGTTTGTCTTTTACTCAATTCTCATATATATAGCAGACAAAATATATAGAGATACAACATACATATATCTGAATATGTATGCGTGTCTTTATATCTGCATAGACGTGGTACGTCCTTTGTACTTCATTAAATGCGTAGTGGGTCGTGTCTGTACTTTTCAACAGACATTACTTGCTTTGTTTTAATCTCAACCATTGAGATTTAACATTTATTCATCAGGGGCTTATATTGAATATCTTGTAATCAACAAATGGCATTGTGCCGACTTGATGAAATTTTAATATGCTACATTCATTGTGTCACTAAGTAAAGAGTGAGAACACTTTGATCATTTGATCTTACCATTTTGAGTGTCAAGTCCTTATCTATATATTGTTTATCATGGAAATGGTAAAAATACAGGACGTTTGGACATTTTTGACTTTCAGAACTTATACTTTTCAAGCTTAGTGTGTCTTTTCTCTTTATGACTTTATAGCTTTCTGAGTTTAAGTATCATAAGCTTTTAATTGATTGAATGTATTTGACCCACTTTCTGTAAGTAAGTTAGTCTTATTTACTTACTGAATGTGTACCAACCTTTGCCTTTCTGGATATCCATTCCAGAAATGTTTTGCCTTTCTGAGTGTTGCTACTCAGAAACCTTTGCATCACTTCTTATCAACTTGGCTTTCAAAGAACGTGTTCTCAGAGACCTACTTCTTTTCTTTCTCACTAATTCTGACTTTAGAGATTCAGGAAAATTTTTCAGTCCTTAGGCAACTCCATTAATCCAAGATTATATCTTAAGGTCAAGAACCAGCTTTCTTGGAGTGGCTTGGTGAAGATATCTGCAAGTTGGTCTTCTGTACCAATCTTGAGTATCTCTATATTGCCTTTCTCAACATGATCTCTGATGAATTGGTGTCTAACATCAATGTGCTTTGATCTGGCATGGAACTTTGGGTTCTGTGTGATTGCAATAGCACTTGTGTTATCACAGAAAATGGGATTTTTCTCTTCAATGAGTCCATAATCTCTGAGTTATTGTTGAATCCACAGAATTTGTGTTGCACAACAACCAGCAGCAATATATTCAGCCTCTGTGGTAGAAGTTGCAATTGAGTTTTGCTTCTTACTGAACCATGAGATAATTCTAGTTCCTAGAAACTGACAAGTTCCAGAGGTACTTTTCCTATCAAGCATTGATCCAGCATAGTCAGCATCTGAGTAGCCAGCTAAACTAAATCCACTTTCTTTTGGGTACCACAAACCTATATCTACAGTACCTTTTACATACCTTAATATTTTCATAGCAATGTTATAGTGTGATTGCATTGGATTTCTTTGAAATCTAGCACACACTCCAACTGCATATTGTATATCAGGTCTGCTTACAGTAAGGTAGAGTAGTGAACCTATCAACTTCCTATACTTGTGCTCATCAACACTCTTATCTGATTCAGTATAGGTCATCTTGGTTCCTATGCTCATAGGTATCTTAGCATTCTTTTCAGAAGGCTTTAGATTAAATTTTGTGAGCATGTCGTTTGCATACTTTGTCTGACTAATGAATATTCCATCATTGAGTTGCTTGACTTGCAATCCTAGGAAATAGTTCAATTCTCCCATCATGCTCATCTCAAACTTACTTTTCATGAGATTTGCAAAGTCATCACAAAGTTGCTTGTCTTTAGATCCAAATATAATGTCATCAACATATACTTGAACTAAAAGTAGTTTCCCATCATGATTTAAAGTAAATAAAGTTTTATCAACTTCACCTTTCTTGAAACCACTTTCCAGAAGGTATTTGGCTAATGTGTCATACCATGCTCTTGGAGCCTGTTTTAGTCAATATGGAGCTTTCTGTAGCTTATAGACCATTCTACTTTCTAAGGAAACTTCAAAACTAGGTGGTTGCTCAACATAAACTTCCTCAGCAAGTTCAACATTTAAGAATGCACTTTTGACATCCATCTGATAAACTTTAAAGTCTTTATGAGCTGCAAAGGCCAGAAAGAGTCTTATTGCATCCAATCTGGCAACTGGTGCATATGACTCATCAAAATCTAAGCCTTCAGTCTGGGTGAATCCCTTGGCAACCAACCTTGCTTTGTTTCTGGTTATTTCACCAGATTCATTCATCTTATTTCTGAAAACCCACTTTGTTCCAATCACAGATATTCCTTCTACAAATGGAACTAGTTTCCAGACTTTGTTTCTCTCAAATTGATCCAACTCTTCTTGCATTGTAGAGATCCAGTCTTGGTCTCCTAATGCTTCCTCTATAGTTATAGTTTTAGAATACAACATGAACTGATTCTTGAATCTTCTTTGTTCTTTTGTTGTAAACTCTGTATGCTTTGCTATTCATAGAATAACCAAGAAATACACCTTCATCTGCCTTTGGTTGAAATGTTCTCAGATACTATTTTCCATTGTTAAGAATAAAACATCTACAGCCAAACACTTTCAGATGTTTAATATTAGGGGATCTACCAACCAAGATTTCAAAAGGGGTCTTGTCATGGTGTTTGTTTATCAAACATCTGTTCTGTGTGTAGCAGGCTGTGTTTACAGCTTCAACCCAATAAACTTCACTTATTTCAGTGTCATCTAGCATTTTCCTTGCTGCTTCTTTAAGGGTTCTATTTTTCCTTTCTGCAACACCATTTTGTTGTGGTGTTCTTACAGAGGAAAGTTGGTGTTATTACAGAGGAAAGTTGGTGTTATATACCTTTGCAGGTACAGAACTCCTTTATGTACTGGTTGACAAACTCAGTACCATGGTTTGTTATGATTGCAGATACCTTGTCATTTTTCATGACTTCAAGCTTTTTCAGCAAGTTTGGTATCTCCACCCTAGCATCAGATTTGTGCTTTAGAAAGACAACCCAAGTGAATCTTGAGAAGTCATCTACGACAACCAGACCATACTTCTTTTCTGCATAACTAGTTACAGATGATTCAAAAAGATCCATATGTAAAGGTTGCAGTGGTCTAACACTAGAGTGTCTGGTTTTGGACTTGAAAGCGATCTTGGATTGTTTCCCCATCTGACAGGCAGAACATATACCATCCTTTCTGAAAGATGTTTTGGGAAGACCAACCACCAACTCTTTCTTGGCAAGTTTGTTCAGAGTTTTGAAATTCAAGTGACTAATTCTCCTCCAGCAAATCTGATATCTGGTCCTGTGTTGCAAGCTTTGTAGTCGACCAGATTTGCTTTGTCTCCTGTCATGTGCTTTCCGCATCCACTATCAAATAGCCATTGTGCTTTAGTCCAAGAGGCGTTCTGCACACAACAGGAAACAGGAGATTAGGTTCTCATATCAATAATGGAACCGTCTGGACTAAAGAATCTTCCAGTAGGAATCCATTTTTGAATGAATTTCTTTGAAACATTCTTTTGTCTGACAGGAACATAAGGAGGAATTCTAGTTAAATGATTAGTATCATTATTAAGAATTATTTTCTTCCTAGGTGTGTTCCTTGGTGCTCCATTTCGTGCTTTCAGATACCTGTCAGGTTTCTGAGTTTGCTTTTCAGCAAACTTAGCTTTCCTTGCCAGATTTCTTCTAGCCACAGCATTGATTTTCAGTGGTTTGATTCATCTTCCACTTCTGATAATTGCTGTGAGCAATTCGAGCCTTTAGCCATCGTTCTTGCTCCTGTTTGTATTCATGAGCAAGTTGTTTCCCGATGTCTTTATAGCCAATACCATTTCGAGCACCTGAAGCCATCTGAGATCTTTTCTCAGTAGCTTTGCTAGTCTCTGGTTTGTCTATTTTCTTCCCAGAAAACGTGACATAGGAGAATTTGCCAGCACCTGCAATTTTTCCTTTTTGAGAGACATAGCACTGTTGGTGTTTACACTTTTCAGTGTCATGTTTCTTTACAGAGACATACCCAACAACATTCCTTGGGACTTGTTTTTCCCACAAAGGTTTAGTCGCAACTGCCTTTCCTTTGTCAACAATATTTGTTTTCTGACCGATACTGTAGATTGTTTGGGAATCACCTTGCTGAGCACTGACAAATGTTCTTCTTTCTGTCTGTGTATTCAACCCAAGTTCTTTCTTTTCTGAAGGATCTCTTAAATAAGATTGTACTTCAGTAAGAGTGTCGCTAGCTTTGGCATAAGATTGAAAGGATAATTCTTTCTTTTTGAGTTCCTTATTCTCAGAAAGAAGATCTTCATATTTCTTTAGCAGTTCAGCCATTGCTTCTTTATGTGACTTTTCAGTCTCAGATATCTGAGCTTTGAGAAATGCATTTTCAGCATCCTTTTTCTCAGACATCTTATTTAGTTGAGAGTTTTCCTTTGCAAGAAAATTCTTTTCTTTTTCAAGATTTTCGGCTCTAGCTCGGATCATTAGAAATTCTCTTTCGTAGATATCAAGTTCCTTTCTGAGATTTTCCAGATCTTTTGTTTCTTCTTCATCACTTTCATAAGTATAACAAGAAGTATGTGTTACCTCATCAGCCATAAGACATATTTCAATGTTGGAGATATCTGGACCGTCAATCTCAGCTACTCCACACATTTCATTCTTCTTAAGGCCGAAGTCGATTATATCGTGAGTGACTCCACATAATTCTGGTGATGGTAATGTTGAGTCATCTGAATCATCATCTTCAGAATCTGTCTCAATGTCTAGAGCATCAAGTTGAGTTTGGATTTTCTTTCTTTCTTCAGTCAGTAAAGCCTTCTGGCTTGTTTTGAAGATTCTTCTATCTTTCTTGTCACCTGTCCTTAGTTTATTGAAGGCAGGACAATCCTTCTTAAAGTGACCAGGTTTCTGACAATAGAAACAGATATCGTTTCCAATTTCTGCTTCCTCAGTACTTGATGCTTTCTGAGCTGGCTTGTTCAGCGAGCTTTGCATATTTTTGTACTGGTGATAATTTGAGCCTAGATGCTTTTTCAGCTTCTCTTTGGCTTTTCTTCTCTCAATTTCTTGACTGACATATTTGCTCATTTGCTTTGCAGCAAGTGCTTCCTCAGTCTCTTCCTTGCTTTTCTTCTTTTCAGAAGTTCCTTGAGTAATTAGAGCAACCTTCTGCAACTTTTCAGTTGTTTGTTCTCTTTGCGTTGTTTCGTAATCAACAGTGGCAAGGTGAGAGAAAAGTTCCACTGGAGTGTACTTGGCGTTCCTTGGTTGAAATAAAAGAATTTAGTGTGCTCCCAGTTGTGATTAAGACTTCTGACAATAGTCTTAATCTTTTCTGATTGGGAATATCTGTTGCTTTCACTAAGTGCAGCCATATCGCTCATGAGAGTGGTAAATTTGAAATCAAGTTCTTCCAGAGTTTCAGTGGGTCCTTGTTTGAAATTTTGAAATTTCAATTTGAGAACTTCGAACTTGTTTTCCTTGGTTTTCTGGCGGCCGCAGATTTCTTCAATCACCGCCAGCAACTTTCGCTTTTGGCACTTACTTATTAATCAGATGCTCAGGTGTCGATCTGATGATGATATTACGAGCTTGACCATCCAGACGATTTCTCTTGGCATCTTCCGATGTCCAGAGTTCTCTGGGCTTTGGTTCATAAATAACTTGACTAGTATGTCTCCCACTAGTTGACGCATCAGATTGTGAAGACCCATCGCTTTGATCTCTGTCTCTACCATTAGAAACCTCCATGACTTGCTTAAGTTGTTGAATGACTATTGGGCCATTCTTTATCACGTCGATCATTTCATCACTTATGGCTTCTAGGTGGAGCATCATGTTATTTTTCCATTTCTCGTAGTTCTCTGGTTTGAGAACGGGTGCATCACTCAGAGACATACCTGCACACTTAACACACAAATTACATAGTCCTCAGAGAGGGACAATGTTTCTTCACCTATCTGGGGATCTAGGTTCAGTGTAGAAGGCTTGTGAACATCCTTCTCTGATACCACTTGTTGGTCCAGATAACGACAAAGTATAAGACTAGAAGGGGGGGGGGGGGGTGAATAGTCTTTTAATAGTTTTGTCGATAAACACAGTTTCTCAGATATCTGTGAAGATATCTGATACTTAGATTCAGAGCGCAGAAGACTTAAGATAGATAAGTGCAGAAAAAATGAGTGTGTGTGTGCTTTGCTGAAATGTAAATACAAAAAGGTAAAATACACAGCAAGTATAGTGGTATCTGGAGGTGGTGTAATCCTCCAACTAATCCACTTTGGTCTTCCAAAGACCTAGAATTCACTAGAACAGATAATTGAGTTCACCTTACAATAATCCTATTCTAAGATTCCTAAACAAATGGCTCCCAACCAAATGTTCCCCCTGAGTTATTCCCCGGCTTTCACAGCCAAGTACTTCCTATACTTAGTAACCTTTTTGAGCTGTTCCTTAGCTTCCCAAGCTAAGTACTTCCTGTGCTCAACAACCTTGGAGTTATTCCTTAGTTTCCCAAACTAAGTACTTCCTGTACTCCACGCCCGTTATGGTGTTGGTTTTTGGTTTGTTGTCAGATGAGCTTCTTTATTAACTTATTCAGTTAATCAGATAGCTCTGTGAATCAAGTATACTTAATACACTTTTCAATGTATGGTATCTTGTTCTTTTTACTGACCCAAGTCTTATGATAATTGTTCAAGAGAATGAATCTCAGATATTTGATCTTTTTATTCAACTCTTTCACAAATAGCAGTGCTCGTTTAGGATCAGGACACTTAGAACTTTAGTGCTACTTAAGATCAAGAGGTTTGGCCGCAACAGAAAGCTTGAGGATAAGTAGTTTGCTTTGAGAGAGCGAGCTGGGTATATGTTCAGTGTGTTCTTAAGTCATGTCTAAGGTGTCTTCTCAAGTAGTCTAAGTGTTGATATTTATAGATGAATTTGAGTGCCATTTGAGTAGTATCCGTTAGGCTTAAATCAAATTCAAACTATTGATATCTCGTATAGATCAGAGGTGTTTGTCTTCTTCTTCGAAGTTACCGCTTTGTCTGAACATCTCTCTCCGCATTTAATGCATTGTACTATAGTTTGTCCTGTAGTGCCAACGAACTATGCATTATCGTAGATCTTTATTGACAGATTTCTCTTGAAGTTTTGCACATCCTTTTCCACAACTTCAGATACCACTTTATTGAAGCAACTTTGTTGCAACATATATTTCTTTTTCAGAAATGTGGTTTAAGCACAAGGTATCTGAGTGCAGATATCTGTGGGCACTTTCCTTGTTTTTAGAGAGACCTTTTAGTTTCTCAGATATCTTTTGTGACAAAGTTTGTTTAAGACCATTTGTGTCTTCAAGATATCTGGACATCGGTATCTGTAAAACCATTTCAATAATCTTGTGCAGTCTTCAAATCTTCAATGTCGTTGAACTTGTTCTGCTGGATGTCTTCTTCTTGTTCTTCTCTTCATAAAATAAAAATTACATTTTGAGACCTAACATCCTATACAAGATTAGCTAGACTATCATTGTAACGCCCCGAAAAAATTACACTAATTTTAAAAAGAACATGGGTGTTAAAACAATAACGAAGAGACAATCTAAAAACTTTGAGAAGCTAAAATCTAATAATTGACATGCGAAAGACACTGTTTTTGAAAGCAGCGGTAATTAGACAAGTTTTTCACAAGCTAAAAGGTACAAAATCCCAGTTTAAATCCCATCTCTCACTCTAGTTGCTGAACGTCTACCCGACTCGGTCCTCCACTAAACTCCGAAATCTACAAGGAAGGAAAACGAAAGAGTGTGAGACAAAAATCTCAGTGATGTTCGTGTGTGACAGTGGGAATTAACATATCAATAGGAAATTCATAACACAATCCAAAAATAATAATCATATCTATAACGAAGCAATAACAATGCAATCAATCGTTCGTTGGTGCCGCTCCTTATAACCCCAATCCGATCCCTTATCTCTCCACTCAATCAATCAATACCCTCCATGGTACGGGGTGGTACACTACTACCTCTAAGACCTCAGCGTCTCCTGCCTCGCGTCAAATAGAAGTAAGCCAGAGCAACCCACAAACACATTGACAGTCACCACTGCCCGAAAATGCAATGAGTATACCCTAACCGAAAACTTGACCAAAACAATCAATCAATCGAAGCAATATCATATACAATATATACATATTTTTATTTGAGCAGAAGCGATGCCAAATCAACTTTGATGCAATGTTTGAAAAGAATGAGTCAGAATCTTTGATGCAATACATATACATATACAAGCAAGTACTTCCTTGGTTTTCGCAAACGGTTTAAGAACACTCACCTTAAAAGTTCCTTGTAAAATCTCAGAGTACGGAGTTCCTGAATAAGGTACCGACTTGTAAGAAATCAATCTAAAACTATAAGAACCAAGTACCCCTTTAAAACCCACGACTCTCGAGTCTAACTAAAACGACCAAGAACATAAGCGTAAATAAGCACCACATATTAGATAAAAAGAAAGATAATTGCAAAAGAGCAAACCATGTGATAACATTTAATTATAACCAAAGGATTGTCAATTAATTAAATATTTAATCTAATTAGTTTTAACAATTTTGTGAATGAGAAACAAAACAAACTGAAGACAAACAAAATAAAATGGGTAGCAGGGGTTGGATACCCAGAACTCTAACCAGCCTGCTCCTTCAGCAGACCACTCGGCTACAAGGAATTTGTTCACAGAAGTTGCAGACACAGCCAAATAATTTCGCTAACAGTTCATAGACCAAAATAGAAAACATAAAACATAAAACAGAGCATGCTAATACATTCATGCGGATCAGATTCAGAGAAGTCACATATTCCTGGATTTACATGGATGCTTAGAAAAAAATAAACTATACTCTAAAGAACTCAATTTTATGCAAGCACCAAATCACGTAATTACTAACTACTAAAATCAAGTACAAAACTCAAAACAACTATACTTCACTCCAAACACTAACCAGAAATCAAGAAAACAGAGCATGCTGGACAGAAAATAGAGTACGACTATGGCCACCAAAAAAAACAACTCAAATTATCAAGAAACAACATGATCACATAACCCAAACCTCCCAGAACTGAGAAACACGAGGAATGGAAGATTCGATGCTTACCCGAAGATGAAGGAAAGCAAGCTAGAATGCGAACGAACGGATCGAAACTCTCAAACCTTTGCAATTGATTCTAAGTAGAAGCCAAGAACAACGTTCTTTAGTTAGAAAGTGATATAGGGACGAAGGAAATCAAAGGTTGAGGTCAAAAGCTTACCGAACGAAATCGATGGGCGAAGAACGGAGATGAATGGACAAAGATTGACGAATTTCTGGCTGCTAGGTTTAGAGTGGATTACGTTTGAGAATTATGAGTGTTGATACGAAAATATGTCCAATCCGTCATAAAGGACCTTGGAACGAATTCTAAGGCGACCTAAATCATCCAATGGATCCGAGACACTTTAGTCCGATCCGACGGTCCGATCCGGGCTGACCAACCATGGTCCGGACCACCTTAAATAGGAGCAAAAGGATCTGGAGCCTACTAAGGTCCGACCCAGTTACCTCAGGTTCGACCCACCTTGGTCCGAGCCTCTCTGGGAAAGGAGACTTAGTGCTTGGACAGTACTTTCTCCGACCGAAGACCTCTGAAACGGACGACCATTCGGATCAGACAGGACAAGTCTCACAAGTAACCAAGCAGGCAGGCACCAGAGAGTAGGATATCTGAACCTTGGGCTCCAAGTCGGAAGTAATGGACAGACTTAGGATAACTTCCTCATCTGACAACCCAATGTGGTCCGGACCTGGCATCCGGACCAAACTCTCCGAACCGGGGATCTCGGCAGATCTTGTCACATCCTCTAAAACTCTCCCAATAATGACTAAACTACCCCTAAAGCCCAACATTGGCATGGGCTAAGCATAATTATTGGGCTATGGGCCTAAGACATGCCTTGGTGGCTCAATCGTAGCCCTACACTTGGCGCAATCCTAGCAAGACCTCCCATTTTGATGATAGCCTATAAATAAGGCACACATCCCCATACAAGAGGTAAGTCACTTCACGAACCTAATCCCGAGCATTATACAGAGTAGATCTTCAGTCACTCTCGAGTAAAGTCTCTAACCTGTTTGACGCTTAACAAACCGGGTACTAACCCCCCCCCACTCAAGTCACTTGTGCAGGTCTTTATCCAAGTAGTTGGTCGCTGGTTCTTACGGATTGGCTCTTATCGCATACGGAGCTTCTTACCTTGGCGACAATCGTGATATCTTTGCCTGGAGCACAGATGATCTCAAAGGGATAGACCCGAGGATCGCAGTTCACCGTCTGAACATGGACCCGACGGTAAAGCACATCCGGCAAAAGAGGAAGGACTTTGGACCAGTTGAGGACGCTATCATAGCAGGAGAGGTGGACAAGCTAATGAAAGCAGGACATATTGAAGAAGTCAGATACTCTGACTGGGTTTGTAACGTGGTCTTGGTGGAAAAAGCTCCGGGAAAGTGGAGAATGTGCAACGACTTCACCAGACTCAACAAATTTTGTCCAAAGGATCCTTATCCATTACCACGCATAGACTAACTGGTTGATTCTACCGCAGGATGTGCGCTCCTAAGTTTCATGGACGCATATCAAGGCTTCTACCAGATCAGGATGGCTTAAGAAGACATAAAAAAGACAGCCTTCTTTGCGGCGGGAGGAGTCTACTGTTTCAAAGTCATGCCTTTTGGCCTAAAAAACGCAGGAGCCACGTACCAACGGTTGGTGAATAAGATGTTCAAAGAAGAGTTGGGTAAAACCATGGAAGTCTACATGGATGACATGCTTGTGAAAAGCAAAACTGAAGAGGAGCACATTGAACATCTCAATAATTGTTTCTCCATCCTTCGGAAATACGGAATGAAGCTGAACCCTGAAAAATGTACATTTGGAGTAAAAGGAGGAAAGTTCCTTGGCTACATGGTCACGGAAAGAGGCATCAGTGCTAACCCAGAGAAAATAAAGGTGATCCTAGATCTACCACAGCCAAAAACCATCAACGAAGTTCAGAAGCTTCTGGCAAAGGTGATGGCGTTGAGCCGTTTCATCTCAAAATCCGCCGAGAAGAACTTACCTTTCTTCAAGATTCTAACAAAGGAAACAAGTTTGAATGGACAAAGGAATGTGAAGAGGCCTTGGAAAATTTGGAAAAGTACCTCCTCTCACCACCCCTCTTGTCTAGACCACTAGAGGCTGAACCCCTCTACCTTTATCTGGCTACCACTGATGAGGCAATAAGTGCAGTACTGGTGCGGATACAAGGCAACGAGCATTTACCGATCTATTACCTGAGCAAAGCCCTCGCGGGCTCTGAGGCCAGATATGTTAAGATTGAGAAGCTCGCCTTCGCACTGGTATACACCGCACGACGACTGAAGCCATACTTCAAGTCTCATCGAATTGTGATCCTCACAAACGAGCCACTCAAACACGTTCTAGGCAAACCAGACCAGTCAGGACGCCTGTCCAAATGGGCTATCGAGTTGAGTGAATATGACATTGGGTATCAGGCCCCATCTGCCAAAAAAGCACAAGTTTTGGCCGACTTCCTGGTGGATTATCCAGAGAAAGCAGAGGAAGAGATCAACAGTTTCCAAAAGAATGTCAATCATGTCATGATTGTCCAGAACAAAGATTCAAAGGGGAAAGAAGAAGCGGAAGAAATACACGAACATGATTTCCAGCTTTTGACCAAGTATCAGCAACCCATGGATGATTCACTGAGAGTAAGGCACATGTTTCTCTTAGAGGAAGAACCCAACACCTCAGCGCCTGCATCTTCCGACAAGAAGCAGGAGAATGAGAAGATGCCCACTACTAATGCGGAAGGCGAGATAGGAAACAAAGATTGTTGGACCTTACAAGTGGATGGATCCTCCACTGGGCGATTGGGAGGAATAGGAATCCTTCTTGAAAGTCCTGAAGGAGCCAAGCTAGAGTACGCCATCACCCTTAATTTCAAGGTGACAAACAATGAGGCCGAATACGAAGCGCTCATCACCGGGTTAAGGATGGCGAGAGCTCTTCAGGTGAAAAGAATCAAGGCCTACACAGATTCACAACTTGTGCAATCCCAATTCTCTGGATCCTTTGCCACTAAAGGACCTAACATGATCAAATACTTGGAGCTTCTCAAGGAAGAGGTTAAGCACTTGGAAGAATTTACTCTTGAACAATTCCATAGAGAATGGAATGAGAAAGCCGACGCCCTCTCAAAGTACGCCTCAGCCTTAGGGGCTTTGGACACGAGAAGTGTCATCCTAATGACCCGCGCGGAATCCTCCTTCCAAACTCCAATGGACAAGTATTCCTCTTGAGCACAGAAAGAAACTGGATGACTGATATATTCCGTTACCTCAAGGATGGTACTCTACCTTCGGATCCTAGAGAAGCAAGAAAGATCCTATGCCGGGCCAACATATATTTTATCTTGGAAGAGGACCTTTACAAAAAATCGTTCACCGGCACTCATATGAGATGCTTAGATCCCCAAGAAGCAAAAACTGCGATGGAAGAAATCCATGCTGGCAGTTGTGGAAGTCATTCTGGAGGAAGAACCTTGGCGCAAAAGATCATAAGACAAGGATACTACTGGCCAACTATTGACGCTGATGCCGCCAACTTCGCCCGCACCTGTGAAGACTGCCAATACTATGCCAACATACCTCACCGCCGACCAACCCTATGATTCCGTCAATCATAGCGTGTCCATTTGACCAATGGGGCATAGACATAGTTGGTCGTTTTCCACGAGGAACACATCAGAAGAAGTTCTTGATCGTAGCAGTGGAGTATTTCACTAAATGGGTCGAGGCGGAGGCAGTATCAACCATCACGGAGAGCAGAGTTCGGACATTCATCTGGAAGAACATCATCTGCCGTTTCGGACTTCGAATCACGGTGTCGATAATGGAGCAGCTTTTCCGACAAGATCAAGGAATGGCTTCAATCCTTCAAGATAGAACAGCGTTTCACTTCCGTTGGCCACCCCCAAGCCAATGGACAAGTGGAAGCCACCAACAAGTCCATTGTCAAGATTTTGGAGAAAAGATTGAGAACTTCCCAAGACAATTGGGCAGATGACCTCGATGCGGCTCTTTGGGCACATAGGATAACGGCTCGGACTGCCACACAGGAGACCCCCTTTTCTCTTGTCTATGGATCTGAGGCAGTCATTCCTTCGGAAATAGTGGTGGCCACCCAGAGAATCCAGCAGTACAACCCAGCAGATAATGAGGTAGCGAGGATCTATGACCTCGAACTCCTTGAAGACAAACGAGATAGGGCACTGGCCAACGTCCTCCGATACCAAGCTTTGACTGCTCGAGCCTACAACAAGCGTGTCTTTCCGAAAGATATACAAGTTGGAGACTTAGTCCTTAGAAGAGCCGGTATACTAAGTCATGTTGGGAAACTCAAGCCCAAGTGGGAAGGACCATACAAGGTTACTGGCGCAAGACACAATGGAATCTTTGAACTAGAAGATGACCAAGGGAAAGCCTTGAAGAAAACTTGGAATGCCAAGAATCTCCAGAAGTTCTATACTTAGAAAAGGAGAGTGGCAACAACTGTCACCCTTAACTGTTTTTTTTTGTTTCTGAAAAAGGCTTCGTAGCCCTCAAGTTGTAATTCGATTTCCATCAAGTCAATACAACTTTGATTTCATAAAACATTTTCTAAGATTGAGTCCTTCGGACCTTATAGTTCGAATAAGTCAGGAAGGGAAACATTTAGCTGCTCATTTCGACTCTAAATCGTACACATGTCCGAATCGGATCGACACGATGAAACAGAAGCAAACAATGAAAAGCAAGCGGGAAAAATCCATAAATGGTACCTTATGTTGTACCATTTCACGTTTTGGTACCTTTCTTTGACATAGTACAATTTTTATACCTTACGTTAACTTTCCGTCCAATTTTACTACTCTGTTAGTCGAAATTGACGGACCCGACGCGTGAATTACAATCGCCGTTAATTTACTCGAAAAACGTCATGGTGACGTCATTATATTCGCGTGAGTGACACGCGCCCGTTTAAATTTAAAAAAAAAACATAAAACAAATTAAGAAAACATAAAACAAATTAAAAAAAGAAATGAAAATAAGAAAGACTAAACAACACAACTGGCCATTAATCAAATCAAAACTAAAACCGGGAACAGAAATCCCCAAATTTGTGTGAAGAACCCTAGTCGTCTCACATAGAACGAATTGGTGTAACTAATCAAACTGGATGAGTACTCCGTTGAAGTCGACTGGAAAAGGGAGATCGAAGTCGACGGAGAGTCGTCTGGGCAAACCACCTGATAAGGAGAAGACGAGTTGTTTGAAATCTCCATTGAAGTCGTATGTAACGGAGAAGACGATTGGAATGAACACTCCGTCGAGGATTTTTACAGCGTTGGACAAGAGAAACGGTAAGTGCTTGGTGTTTCCTTTTTCTTTACTTTGTTTTCGAATTGACTGAGTATAATGGTGTTTGCCGAGATTGATGGGTGGTGGATGATTTCTATGATTTATGTGTATAGTTGTGTTTATGGGTTATGTTATGGGTGGGTGACTGATTTATGTGTGTCAAGTGAACTCTTGTACGTATAGTGGGAAAGTTGGTGCAGATAGTAAATGTTGGTTTGGTGAGAATATTTCGAATATTGAATGTATTGATGTTCAGTTTGGTCCCCCTTCAACAGTACATGTTATCTCTTTGATTTGTCTGTTTTGGCTTGAAAAGATTCTAAGTGTGGTTTGTGCTCTTTTGTTGACTGAAAAAGGCATATGTGGATTAGTGTGTGTAGTGGCTTTATTATAATGCTAATGATAATTAGTTGACTTAGTTTAATCTTAATGACATAATTAGTAGTTTATTAAGTAATTTCAGATAGTTAGTGGGGATTACATAGTTAGTTTATCTTAATACTTGCATTTGTTAATTGCAGTTGACACAAGCGATGTTGAGTTTGAGCTGTTCTTGTGGTTTGGTGGCTCATTTGTTCAAATGCCAGTGGGTGCATATGTTGGTGGGTTCTCTGTTCAAATACCTAAGATGGGTGGAACTCATGCTAGTTTGGAAGGCATGATTGACATTTGTTCAAGAATTGGGATTTCTGGTGTTAAAGGATTTTATGACCTTAATGATGGGGGTTCATTATGCTTACTACACCAATGCAGTGGATTAAAACATGGATGAAAGGAGTTAATAAGGGAGAGTTGGATTTGTATGTGGATGCTAAAGTGTGGCCAGATTTGACTGAGGTGGAGTTAGAAGATGACACTGAACCTACACAAGAACCAGTTTCTCAAGTGTGTAATACACAAACACAAACTCAGAGTGGAGTCAAAGCTGGTGAGACTGCAGTGAAGGGTGATGATGATTTGATGGCAGAAGGATTGGAGACTGATTGGGAAGATGAGTCTAGTGAGGAACCAGTTGGACCTAAGAAGTCAACAGTGAAAGGGAAAAAGTCAAGTGGAGATGATGAAGACTTGAACTTAGATGAGTTCTATGATCCTATGTATGAGTTTGAGGAAGATAGAATCAAGGATAAGGTACATACTGGGAAAGGGATAGATGACAATGAAGATGATGATTCAACAGATAGTGGAGAGGAGGAGGAGGATGAAAGGCTGAAAAGGGATTCAAAAGGTAAGGCCAAAGTTGAAGATAATGAAGATGGTTACTCATGTCCTGAAATTGAATCACCTGATGAGAGTGATTCTGATAGTGATATGCCGTATAGTGGAGAGGAAGATGT
This sequence comes from Plantago major, assembly GCA_026545765.1. Classification (NCBI taxonomy): domain Eukaryota; kingdom Viridiplantae; phylum Streptophyta; class Magnoliopsida; order Lamiales; family Plantaginaceae; genus Plantago; species Plantago major. The sequence goes on from CM048841.1 coordinate 61,866,032, forward strand.
CTGTTTGGATAGTGTGGACTTCACTAGTTGCTCCTCTGATGAAGAAGAGGGTACTAAAGAGGGTACTACTAGAAAGAAAAGTCATAGGCAGCTGTTGAGGGATTTTATCACCAAGCATGGGAACAACAAGAAGGGCAGACCAATTAAAGAATCTGTATTCCAAGAGAAAGACTTGTTCAACCCAGAGTTCAGCTTGGGTACACTTTTCACTAGCAATGGAAGAAAGGAATGGTGTAGACTTGTCTATTTGTTTGCTTGTTTGACTAGCCTGCTGTGGTTCCTATCAATGGAAGAAAGGAATGGTGTAGACTTGATGTACCAATTGTACCACCATTTGAAGTGAAAAAGAGAGGCAGACCAAGAAAGGCTAGGAGAAGGGAGCCTGATGAGCCTGCACACCAAGTCAAAAGGAAGTCAAGGCCAAGAGGAGGTGGACCACCAGCTATCTCCAAAAAGAGCAAGTACCAAATGAAGAAGCAACAAGACACAGTCAAGTGTGGATACTGCCATGAACTTGGCCATAATCAGAGGGGGTGTGATCTTAAGAAGAACCTGCAATTGATTGATGAAATGGAAGCTCAAGACAAGGTATATATCCCCATTTGTATGTTGTATTTGTTTGGTGATGTATGATGAAACTAAATTAGCTATATGACACAGGTAAATGATGTATCTAAAGTGCAGAAGGAACTTCAGGGAACTTCTGGAACTTCTGGAACTTCAAGCAACATTAATGTACACACTTTACCTTTGTTATATATTCTGAGTAGTTCTAGTTTGATTTAGACTCCAATTTGATTAGTTGTTAATAATGTAGGATGGTTCATCAAGCATTGTTCAAGAACTGAACAAGTTGAAGGAAGCTGACAAAGAAAAAAGACCAGCTGCATTTTATGCATTGCAGTAAGGAGGAGTTGATTTGGCCAATTACTCCAAAACTCTGAAGATTGATGGGGGAACAGTCCATATTCAAACCCCTGGAGGTAATTTCATCACAAGTGATCAGTTGATGAAAGTGAAGCAAGATAAGGTAGAACAAGCAAAACAGAAGCTGATTAAAGTGAAGAAGGAGAAAGTTGATCAAGCAAAGAAGGCAGGAAAGAAGAGAATTGAATTTGTCACTTGAATGTGATTTGCTTTAGAATTTATGTTCTTTTGTCTAGTGTTACTCATACTTTGGCACACTTTTGCTTTAGAATTTATGTCCTGAATTTGAGAATCCATTTGCATATTTTGTTGGATGAAATTAGAAGACCTGTTTCCAGTTTATTGTTCCATGTTTCATTGTTCATTTACATTAACATTAACAGTTCAAGTATCTACCTTGAGTCAATATAAGAAACTGCCAAGTTGAATATTGATTTCAGGGATCCCAATGCCCAAAATTCCATAGCCAGAATAGCAAGATCAACTACATTTTTTGTGCTTGATTACATCAATTACATAGCCAAAATTACATAGAGCACATCTTGGACTACTCCAGACTCCACCTGCTAATTCTTTTCTAATACAGATTACATCTTATTAGCCTAATACCACAAACCATAGCATCTACATTACATAAAACAACAAAAGCTAAATGATCACCACACAAAGCAGTCCAATTGCCTTAACCAGTACCCTAATCTTCTTATCAGATGCTTCCTTCTCACTCTCCAGCATCTTAAGCTTCTCCTCCAGCATTTTGTGTGAGACTAACAAATTGTCATTTGCAGCAATCATACTGTCCAAATCAGTGCTTAACTCTTTCACTTGAGCATCAAGTCTCACAGACATCTCCTCTGCCATACGTTTACTATTAACCAGGAAACTTAACACGCCACTCAGTCTACTATCAAAAGGATCATCAACCCAATCAAAATACTTACACCCACATTTTTCAAACTTCTGCAGAAACAGTAAACATATATCTATCAATACACCAATTAACAGACAAGTTTCATATCATCCAATAAACCGGGCAAATTACCCATACCCATACCCATACAAACGAAAATCCTTAACTTCCCAAAAATACCAAACTTACATTATAGTCGGGACATCCAAAGAATCGACGACCAACAGTTGCTGCCTTCCATGAACAATATTGACGAGGAATCTTCCCGCAACGACATTTGCGGTTTGTTACACCACTTGATTCACTTCCAGACGATGCCATTCGACCAAGTCGTTGTTTTCTTCAGACTAGGGTTCTTTCGATTTGATTTGGGGGTAAGAGAGAATGATTTAAAGTCGGGTCGGGTAAAGTGATTTGCAGAAGAAATTGTAATGGTTTTTTCATTTTTCGTTTTTTAAACGTTCTAAATAAATAAACATAAATTTTATAAAAAAAAAAAATTTAATCAGGCGCGTGTTCGACACGCGACTTACTCACGGAAAATTCGACGAATCCGTTCTAATTCGTGCTAGTTCGGTCCAAATTGACGGGTCCGTCAATTTCGACTAACGGAGTAGTAAAATTGGACGGAAAGTTAATGTAAGGTATAAAAATTGTACTGTGTCAAAAAAAGGTACCAAAACGTGAAATGGTACAACATAAGGTACCATTTAGGGATTTTTCCCAAAAGCAAGCACAATTTTATTAACACAGAGAGTACAGAATTACAAAGCCAGGATTCGAAGAGCCCTAATCAAGCTTACAAAGACAGATACCTAGTCTAGTCCTTTCCTACCCTTACAAAGGAGCTTCGTATTTAATCTTATTCTACCGAACCAAGCCAAGTTCGAGCATGCTTGACTCTACTTCTGTGAACACTCCGAATGCAGAAGGAATATCACCATCGCAACTCGTACATTGATCACTATCGAAGACTGCAGAAGTCGGATGACCTGACAACTGATAGCAACCGACCGAGTTAATCAAGGTCATTCAAAACATTCACACAGAATGCTTTGTAACTTCCAATTGAAAGAGCTAACTCCGAAGCAAGCAAGTATCGCCACAACAATCCGGATCATCTCCTACCAGATACTATAAACGAATCTTTTAGATTGCTAAAGTATCTGGAAGGGGACCTCCCGGATAGCCGGAATGATACAAGTCACTCCCGAGAACCCCATTGGTCCGAATCCCAACGAGACCGGCATTGTCAGGAACTGCCTGCACTGCGTGAGCTCCCTCGAGCCTACAATTCTGGAACGAAGCCACCAGCAAAGCCGACCTGCTCGGACAAAGAACCTTCAGGGTAAGCCAAAAAGGATACTTCCGGAGCCCCCACTGGCCCGGATCCCAAGCAGACCGGCAATGTCGGGGACTCCTTTCCAGAATTACACGTAGCCCTCTCGAGACTTCAATTCTGGAGCGAAGTCACCAACGGAACCGAGCTGCTCGGACAAGGGCCCTTATGGATGCACTGAATGACTTACCATTAAGGATACTTCCGGAGGCCCCCACTGACCCGACTCCCAACAAGTCTGGCACTGTCGGGGACTCCATTCCAAAATAGCTCCCTCGAGCCTTCAATTTTGGAACAAAGTCACCAACGGAACCGAACTGCTCGGACACGAGACCTTAGAGGCAATCCAGACAACTTCCTAAGCAAGTTAGTTACAAAGGCCAGTTTATCTGAACGACGAACAACTCAACACAACAGGCTTGATAGAAAGCCTCCCAACATTTCGGGCGAATCCCACACCGGACCTCGAAATACTGGAAGGGTTTCTACCAAACCAATGCTGCCGACTTTTCGCCCACCGGATATGGAACCAAAGTGGGATAACTCGGACTTGCCAAGGATCAAGAGCGGATATGTAGAGATCCCCGAACCCTCCGGCTAGTCTACCTCTCCGGGGCTAAAGTCGTGACCATCAACCACAGCCCCGGAGAAAGAAGACTAGCCCGACGATTCGAGGAGATACTGTTGTACTTGAAAGATATCAAGGTGAAGTTCAAGTGCCAAGCGCGTCAATGGTTATGGATTACGGATCCGAAGATCCGGGCGAATGGATATCTGAGTAACTTCACTTCATCATCCTCGGCATCATTCGACCTGGGAAGATTCCCGAGACATTGAGGAACCACCCGACTTGATTACACACGAAGGTGTTGATGTTATGCCACTCGACAACCGTCCGGACTTAGACTCCGAACCGACCATTACTATAAAAGGAAGAAGTGTTCAGACGAAAAGCCGTACAATCCAAGGGTATATATAGAAAGGGAGGACCAATCAGAAGCAGCCACGTGTCCCACATTCGCCGGTAGTGGGCTTGGGCCGAACATGGGCCTGACGCTTGGGCTTCTATTGGCCCAACCCAATAATCCATTCACATGGTCGGTCACTTTGAGTAAATTACTCATTCGGACGTACTAGCTCGAGGCTGCCATATTAATATCCGTACCGACTACGGTTTGTATTGAATCACCCTAACTCTCTCCACTGATTATCCTTTTAACCGATCACAAGCCAGCATGATTCGGAACAACACACCAAGTTCACATCCGAATCAACACTACTTGCCACAATGTCGGGAAATTCTTTTCCTCTCGCACAATCTGTCACTCTAATACGTGGCTCCGAACCGTTCCTGATCGAGGCTACTCATGTTAAAAGTTGTGATTCGGATGGATGTTATGCCCGACCAACCAGCAGGCCAGTAAAGGGACATTCACTTAAAGCAATTAACGCTTAGGCACTTCGGGCCTCAAGAGTTCGGACCCATTATCCGAATTTACGAGAGTTGATGAGCTAAAACAGATATATGGAATTCAACGCGCAAGTATGTAAACAGGAGCATTAGCAATTCAACAACAAAAATAATTCCGAGCCACCAATAGGCCCGGACCAATAACATTCATCGAATCAAGTATATGGTTTTACAAAAAGATGATGAGCAAAAAGGACAACATTGTTTCCAGGACCAAAGGCGCACTATTACACAAGATCCGGGGCATACCCCGTCTTCACTGCCTACGTCGTTCGGACGAACCAGGCTGAGATCAAGAGGGACCTCCAACATCCCTCTCCGGAGGAGCTTGACTTTGTTCTTTGGATCCCTGAGCCATCCTCCTTTCTCTCCGAGCTTGAACCTCCTTCAGGAAGGCCGGACATCGCTGCATCAAATCCAGATCGCGATCGAAACCACGAACAGGCCCAGGCAGGGTCATCCAGTCTCGGTTGTGCTCCAAGTGATCCTCCAAAGGAATGAAGACACTGGACATGAGCACCCGAGGAACAAAGTGGGGAAGGTACGGACCGCCATGATTATACTTCTTGCTCTCCGTCTCATCACACACCAGCTCCACAAACTCGCATTGGAGCAAGTCTTCATCCGAGACGCCCTCAGGAGCAAAGTCCGCACCATCGCTTTCTTTGAAGGCAGACACTCCTTCAGCCTCCAAGTCATAATCACTCGAAATCACACCTTTACTCCGGAACTGACCCACAGCATCATCGAACCCATCCTGCCGAGCCTCGTCATATTTGGACTCGAGCACAAACTTGTAGGAGTCCGACGCCAGGAAATCTTGAACAGCTCTTGTCCGGACCCCAAGCAGCTCGCTGAGCATCAGATCTTTGAACGTCCGAGAGACGCCAACAAACTCGTCCAAGCTATCTTGTTAAACTTTTAAGTCAGTCTCCAACGATAGTATGGCGCTCTTCATTTTGGCCGTCTCCGCCTCGTCCTCCTTCTTGGCAGCTACAGCCTTTTTTAGACGCTCGGATGTACTGTTTAACCGAGCCGTCTCAATCGCCCGTGCAGCCTCAGCCTTTGCCAAATCCTCCTCTAATGTAGCCCTCCGACCCGCCACCAAGGAGCACGCTTCCACAACAGCAGTAAGCTAACAAGACAACCAGCATCGGAGAAGTTAGATGTCTCCGAACCACATGAAGATGCAAAATAATTAAGGAATTTATTACACTCACCTTGCGTTGAGCAGCAGCTAGCTCCGCGATACGCTCAAGCTCCGGGGCAGCAGCCAACCGAGCAACTTCAGCATCCAACTCCAGCTCGGGCGCATCACTCACCTTCTCCTTTCCCTTCTTGGCTGGAGGGATCGGCCCTTCGGAAGCACGCTTTTGCCCCACTGCAGCGCTCGAGCCACTGGCAGGCGGATCTCGAGATACGGATCTTGGAGGTTTCCTTGAGCCCTTTGAACCAGCCACCTTGCCCTTGTCTGGCGTCGGTATGGTTTGGGCTTCCTCGCCCGCAGCGGCCCTCCGGGACTCTTCCACTCAGAACGTAGCCACGTTCCTCGGCTCTTCCATTGGGAGCACGGTGGAGGTTTTGATGATCTGGGTCCGAGAACCGTCTTCCATCTCCCTACGCTGCGCAACATTTTGTTGTCGCTTCAGCTCGCGCATGGTGGCCATCGTGTACTCGAACCAAAAAGCTACACATCCGAATGTCAGTAAGTTGCAGAATACACAAGAATTTACAACATAATTACAAACTAGACAAGCTACGGACCGACTCGGACAACCGAGCCCGTGTCAAAGACAGCGCACTTACTCAAGTCCTCCATATTATCGCAAAAACTGGGCTCGGACAAACCAGCCAAGTACGGAAGAGGCTGACATATCAACCCTCGGAAGAAGTATTTCTCCGGCTCCTGATTTCGATGGAGAGCTTGCATCCACAAAGGGACGTTCCGGGCCGGTGGCTTCCAGTTTGGCAGCTTGCCTCGGAAGAACTTTTTCTCAAACTGCCACTTCGGCCTCTCCGCCTCGGATTGCCCTTGTTTCAGAGCCGGCCGGACAAAGATGTATCTCTTCCACCAATGGATTCCCAATGAGGAGAGAGGATCAACAAAAAACGTGTATGCTTGACGACATACGAACGTATAGAACAACGTATTCCTATTACTTACACTAACATTAAAAGCTTTCGGAAATTATCAAAAGTCAGGGGGATTCCCTTATATCTACACAGGACCCCGAAGCACATGATATTTCCGAGCGAGTTGGGGATTATCTGGTGAGGGCTCAACCCCATGTGGTTCAGGATCTCAACGAATTCGGACGATACTGACAGTCGCCAACCACAATGTAGACTTATCTCGTGGACACACATGTATCCTGGCGGCGGATTGTAGAATGTGTGTGCCTCGTCCGGGATAAGGATCTCCACACACTCCGGAATTTTATACCTCCTCCGGAGCTCGCCCACCTCATCGGCCCGGATGATTGAAGGACAAGTGGGCAAGAAACTTTCCTCATTCAACTCTCCTTCCGGGTTGGGGTGAGTCACTTCATCCCTTGACCGAGGAAACTTTACATGGTATACGTCCTCGCCCCTCTTAAGCCCCTCAGGCAAGTCCTCCTCCGTGTGTTGATGGCTCGGACCTGCTTCACCAACAGAGGCCCTCCGATAAACATGCGCAGACAGCATTGCTTCTTCCTCTTCTTCGGAACCAGCATCTCCGGCCCGATGATCTTCTTCTGCATCATCTTCCTCGGACGAAGAGGCCAACTCTACGACGGTCCGAAGAGGTATAGCAATTTGCACCCGATCCTCTTCACCTTCCTCAAATGTACCTAGCTCAGGAGGTACCTCCGAGGTATCATGCACCTCCTCGATGTTCGGCTCCTGTGGATTCGGAATGAACGGAATTCGGTTAGGGTTACTCCTAAAATTATAACCTAGGTTGCGAATGAGGGATCGGATCTCTACTGGCAGTTCGGATCCTTGTCCAGCACGACCCGGACGACGAGTTCCCACAACTCGCGAGCTTGTTTCTTGAGCCGCACCAGTACCCTGCACATTAGACACTCGCAGGTAATCCCGACGCTTCGGAGACCCTGAACCCGGAACAACTAACCGAAGTAAGGAACTTACCTCGGGCTCTTCCTGGCTCGGATGAGGTGATTGTTCCAGCTCCACTACTTCATCGTCATCTACAATCTCAATCTCCTCGGAGCTATCGGATAAAGATGTCGCTTCAGAGACGTATCCCTCGGCCTCGGATCGGTTTTGGCTATCACTCTCGGACATCCTAGGGAAAGGAGAGAGCAATTTCGTAAGCTTTAAGATGGCAGTCCGAGAGGCCGTTTATGTATATTAAAATTGTCGAGCTTATGGCCCAAACCAGTAGCTTTACCAGACGAAGTTAGTTCGGAGTCAGTACGACGCTTATTCGGTGTTCGTCAACATCAAGGACGTATTGGTTATCAACTATACTACACATCATGAGCATGCATCCGAGCAACTTGAAGATGAAAGACAACAGAGAAAATTTAATCATAAGACGAGACAACTAAACTTACTTGGACTCGGATGATTGGATGGAACTGACTTGACTTCGTACGGGATCACGCGCTTCGAACCTCTCGTTGCTCGCTTCGGATTGCTGGTAGTTGCTTCGGAGATACTAAGAACGCAAAAATTCTCTCTCTAAACGGTGAGAAAGTGAGACGACCAAACCTCTATTTATAGGGGGTCATATTTGGAACTCCAACCGTCGCAATTTTTCGGGATTAAATCTCAATCGTAGATTGAAGTCCATCCAACGGCATAGTACAATTATACCAAGTGAAATGACGAATTGGTACAACGAATTTACCTCGCCGATAGACGAATACAACAACTCTCCCACTTTCGGGCGAAACTCTCCCACTTTCGGGCGAAAGACAACATGAGAGTCCCGGATGATCCTCTCATCGGACGTATCGCAGCTTTTCAAACAATCATAACTTGCCCACACAAGGAACCTCGTACACTCGAGCGATTATCCTTCGGACCTCCTCTTGACTACAGAGCTTGGTTGGGATGGGACAAGTACCTACGGTCTAGCTCGTAGCTTTTCAAGGGCACTTTACCGATGTTCGGAGCCTGGACTTGGTCTCGCTTACAAATACCCTTTTTTCTTTTTCAAACATTGTTGCACTTCAGACCCTGTCCCTCGGACGGCAACAGCGTTGAAAAAAGAAAAGGGGGAGGGGGGAGAGACTAAGTCAATGGCCACCCGAAGTACGGATTACACCTTTTTTCAACTCATTGAAACGGATTGGACTGAAGAAACGGATCCTTCCTCAACAGCTTCCCAAAACCAATAGTTCCACAACTATCTTCTACTAAAATACTTGGAAACTAGGGGGACATATGTTGATACAAAAATATGTCCAATCCGTCATAAAGGACCTTGGAACGAATTCTAAGGCGACCTAAGTCATCCAATGGATCCGAGACACTTTAGTCCGATCCGACGGTCCGATCCGGGCTGACCAACCATGGTCCGGACCACCTTAAAGAGGAGCAAAAGGATCTGGAGCCTACTAAGGTCCGACCCAGGAACCTCAGGTTCGACCCACCTTGGTCCGAGCCTCTCTGGGAAAGGAGACTTAGTGCTTGGACAGTACTTTCTCCGACCCTAGACCTCCGAAACGGACGACCATTCGGATCAGACAGGACAAGTCTCACAAGTAACCAAGCAGGCAGGCATCAGAGAGTAGGATATCCAAACCTTGGGCTCCGAGTCGGAAGTAATGGGCAGACTTAGGATAACTTCCTCATCTGACAACCCAATGTGGTCAGGACCTGGCATCCGGACCAACCTCTCCGAACCGGGGATCTCGGCAGATCTGGTCACATCCTCTAAAACTCTCCCAATAATGACTAAACTACCCCTAAAGCCCAACATTGGCATGGGCTAAGCATCATTATTGGGCTATGGTCCTAAGACATGCCTTGGTGGCTCAATCGTAGCCCTACACTTGGCGCAATCCTAGCAAGACCTCCCATTTTGATGATAGCCTATAAATAAGGCACACATCCCCATACAAGAGGTAAGTCACTTCACGAACCTAATCCCGAGCATTATACAGAGTAGATCTTCAGTCACTCTCGAGTAAAGTCTCTAACCGGTTTGACGCTTAGCAAACCGGGTACTAACCGCCCCCCCCCCTCCCCCCACTCAAGTCACTTGTGCAGGTCTTTATCAAAGTAGTTGGTCGCTGGTTCTTACGGATTGGCTCTTATCGCATACGGAGCTTCTTACCTTGGCACTCATTAGTGGAGTTGAATAATATCTAAGTAGTTGGGGAGTTACACCCTCAACAATCAGTGAGGAGAAGGCTTAGATATATGGATTTTTTTGTGGTAGAGTTCGGAAGGAACAAGGAGATGAAGAAGAGTTCGAATAGGAAGAGGAACTGAAGCGCAGAAGAACAATAGAGTCGAGTCTGTTTGAACTTGGCAAGGGTATATTGGGTATTATATACAATTATAAACCCAAAATACTCTGGACTCTAGTTAACTCGTAAATAAATTCTAGAAAAATACGAAATCGATTCCTGGGGTGATAACCGAACATGGTGATCGTACAAAAAATATAATTTTCAATATTTTTTTAATAATAAAATAATAATAAATAATAAAACGAAAAAAAATTTGGGGTTTTACATTCTCCCGTCCTTAAAGGAATTTGGTCCCCAAATTCTAATCTACGAAATAAAAAGTACACAAATTTCTTGGCATGCGCAACTATAATGCGCAATTAACAGAACAAACATTAGCATAAAAAGAAACACATTCTAGTAACCTTTAATCTGTAGACAGGGAGAAAATATAACTATATAATCCACCAAAATCAATTTTGAGTTCATGCGATATTCATCATCAAAGCTCAAATTACGTAAAATGCGCAAATACCTAAGCGTGCAATCAAGTAGCGATCCTCTATTGACTATAGTTAGAATGTTCACTATGTAGTCGGCCGCCTACAAGAGATCTATACTAACTCTAGTCAAATATTGGTCCCCTAATTGATAACATGTAACATGCAAAGTTTACGCTATAAAGCACAAGCAAGTAACACTTTATCATATAATAGCGAATATCAGAAGCAATTAAGTCATGCAAAAATTAGAGTCATATAAGTGAGGTACACAAAAACTTGTAGTATTTGCACATCAATCACTTTCATGGAATAAAAACATGGCGACATCTCGAGAACCACTCAACAAGATAGACACATCCTAGGTTCAGCAACTTGAGACACCTCACTCACAATCCCGAGGTCCGAAAATCATATCCCGGTATAGCTCGAGTAAAAACTCAAGCTCTGATACCAACTGTAACGCCCCGAAAAAATTACACTAATTTTAAAAAGAACATGGGCGTTAAAACAATAACGAAGAGACAATCTAAAAACTTTGAGAAGCTAAAATCTAATAATTGACTTGCGAAAGACACTATTTTTGAAAGCAGCGGTAATTAGACAAGTTTTTCACAAGCTAAAAGGTACAAAATCCCAGTTAAATCCCATCTCTCACTCTAGTTGCTAAACGTCTACCCGACTCGGTCTTCCACTAAACTCCGGAATCTACAAGGAAGGAAAACGAAAGAGTGTGAGACAAAAATCTCAGTGATGTTCGTGTGTGACAGTGGGAATTAACATATCAATAGGAAATTCATAACACAATCCAAAAATAATAATCATATCTATAACGAAGCAATAACAATGCAATCAATCGTTCGTTGGTGCCGCTCCTTATAACCCCAATCCGATCCCTTATCTCTCCACTCAATCAATCAATACCCTCCATGGTACGGGGTGGTACACTACTACCTCTAAGACCTCAGCGTCTCCTGCCTCGCGTCAAATAGAAGTAAGCCAGAGCAACCCACAAACACATTGACAGTCACCACTGCCCGAAAATGCAATGAGTATACCCTAACCGAAAACTTGACCAAAACAATCAATCAATCGAAGCAATATCATATACAATATATACATATTTTTATTTGAGCAGAAGCGATGCCAAATCAATTTTGATGCAATGTTTGAAAAGAATGAGTCAGAATCTTTGATGCAATACATATACATATACAAGCAAGTACTTCCTTGGTTTTCGCAAACGGTTTAAGAACACTCACCTTAAAAGTTCCTTGTAAAATCTCAGAGTACGGAGTTCCTGAATAAGGTACCGACTTGTAAGAAATCAATCTAAAACTATAAGAACCAAGTACCCCTTTAAAACCCACGACTCTCGAGTCTAACTAAAACGACCAAGAACATAAGCGTAAATAAGCACCACATATTAGATAAAAAGAAAGATAATCGCAAAAGAGCAAACCATGTGATAACATTTAATTATAACCAAAGGATTGTCAATTAATTAAATATTTAATCTAATTAGTTTTAACAATTTTGTGAATAAGAAACAAAACAAACTGAAGACAAACAAAATAAAATGGGTAGCAGGGGTTGGATACCCAGAACTCTAACCAGCCTGGTCCTTCAGCAGACCACTCGGCTACAAGGAATTTGTTCACAGAAGTTGCAGACACAGCCAAATAATTTCGCTAACAGTTCATAGACCAAAACAGAAAACATAAAACATAAAACAGAGCATGTTAATACATTCATGCGGATCATATTCAGAGAAGTCACATATTCCTAGATTTACATGGATGCTTAGAAAAAAAATAAACTATACTCTAAAGAACTCAATTTTATGCAAGCACCAAATCACGTAATTACTAACTACTAAAATCAATTACAAAACTCAAAACAACTATACTTCACTCCAAACACTAACCAGAAATCAAGAAAACAGAGCATGCTGGACAGAAAACAGAGTACGACTATGGCCACCAAAAAAAAACAACTCAAATTAGCAAGAAACAACATGACCACGCAACCCAAACCTCCCAGAACTGAGAAACACGAGGAATGGAAGATTCGATGCTTACCCGAAGATGAAGGAAAGCAAGCTAGAATGCGAACAAACGGATCGAAACTCTCAAACCTTTGCAATTGATTCTAAGTAGAAGCCAAGAACAACGTTCTTTAGTTAGAAAGTGATATAGGGACGAAGGAAATCAAAGGTTGAGGTCAAAAGCTTACCGAACGAAATCGATGAGCGAAGAACGGAGATGAATGGACAAAGATTGACGAATTTTTGGCTGCTAGGTATAAAGTGGATTACGTTTGAGAATTATGAGTGAGGAGAAGGCTTAGATATATGGATTTTTTGTGGTAGAGTTCGGAAGGAACAAGGAGATAAAGAAGAGTTTGAATAGGAAGAGGAACTGAAGCGCAGAAGAACAATAGAGTCGAGTCTGTTTGAACTTGGAAAGGGTATATTGGGTATTATATACAATTATAAACCCAAAATACTCTGGACTCCAGTTAACTCGTAAATAAATTCTAGAAAAATACGAAATCGATTCCTGGGGTGATAACCGAACATGGTGATCGTACAAAAAATATAATTTTCAATATTTTTTTTAATAATAAAATAATAATAAATAATAAAACGAAAAAAAATTTGGGGTTTTACATTCTCCCGTCCTTAAAGGAATTTGGTCCCCAAATTCTAATCTACGGAATAAAAAGTACACAAATTTCTTGGCATGCGCAACTATAATGCGCAATTAACAGAACAAACATTAGCATAAAAAGAAACACATTCTAGTAACCTTTAATCTGTAGACATGGAGAAAATATAACTATATAATCCACCAAAATCAATTTTGAGTTCATGCGATATTCATCATCAAAGCTCAAATTACGTAAAATGCGCAAATACCTAAGCATGCAATCAAGTAGCGATCCTCTATTGACTATAGTTAGAATGTTCACTATGTAGTCGGCCGCCTACAAGAGATCTATACTAACTCTAGTCAAATATTGGTCCCCTAATTGATAACATGTAACATGCAAAGTTTACGCTATAAAGCACAAGCAAGTAACACTTTATCATATAATAGCGAATATCAGAAGCAATTAAGTCATGCAAAAATTAGAGTCATATAAGTGAGGTACACAAAAACTTGTAGTATTTGCACATCGTACAAAAAATATAATTTTCAATATTTTTTTAATAATAAAATAATAATAAATAATAAAACGAAAAAAAATTTGGGGTTTTACAATCATACTTAGTGGGTTTCCTTTCATACAATGTTCAAGTTAACCAAGAGTACTAATCACCTTTCTGAGCTAAGATAAGTCATAAGGTTGCTGATCAAAATCTAAACAGATATTCTTAACAGAATCTTAACAATTTCCTAACACGTTCTTAGTTGAAACAATTCTCCTTTGTACTGTTGCATGCCAATTTTATTGCCAGTATCCTGTTGATTCATCTCGTGTGTCATGCCCTCTGTAACCAAAATTTGATTATGCAGGCTTATCTGGTAATGTGTTGGTGCCAATTGGCACAGTCTTCAGAATTGGCCCGCTTAGCGTGCGGGTAGGGTAGACGATAGTCTTGATGCACGTTCGGTCAATGCAAGGTTAGTGCCACTAGTGACGAGACTAGACCTCATGCAGAAAAACCTAGTTAAGTAGAACTTCGTAGGCTGTCTTTGACTTAAGAAGATACCTAAATGAACTCTCGGACAATCACCACTATCGTTTCTGACTCGTTTCCTTATGCCCTAGGATGTCCGGGAGCGATAGTCGAACGAAGACGAGGCGCCAGCTCTGATGATCAGATGACTTAGGGACTGGGTCCGTGGATTTAACCTTGTCCGTGGGAGATTTCCTTGTTGTGGACCTTGGGTCGTCCAGGACTCGATCTTTGCAAGGAGTCCGTGGTGCTGTGACACAGACGTTGCGGTGGTCAGGGTGATCTTGCTAGGACTAGGTCGTTAGTCCAATCTCAGACTATAGGCGGTGTTGGGTCGTCCAGGGATCCGAACGAACTGCATGTGGAGCGGGAAGGCGACAGCGGTCGGGAGGCTGATGAAGTCGAGATGTTCGAGGCTGGGGTGGAAGACCGTGTTGTAGCGGAAACAGGTCTGTTCAACCCAAGCACGTCTGGGAGACCCGAAGGTGTCGATGAGGATGAGGAAGATGGTGAGGAAGAGGAAGACGAGGAGGAGGAGGAAGGAGAAGAAGGATCTCCTGTCGCTCGCCCTCCTAGACGCACTGGTCGACGGATTGCATTACACCCTGTTGTGCCCGTGCAGTCCAGTCTTCCATTAATTGAAGGACGTGGAGCGAAAGCTGCCCGAATCAAGTTCCCCCGTCCTGCGTCCGCTGTTATGATAGCGGATGAATTTGGAGAACTAAATACAGACGGACTTCTTCCTACATGTCCATCAAGGGTTAAAGCGAAGGACATTCCAGAATGGAGGCGGAAGTGGGAGATCCCCGACTCCGTAGAAATCATGGTTCCCGAGCCCGGACATGCATTTTACAACCCGCCCGCCGGGTATATGTGTGTGCACGAGGTAGCTTTTGCTTGTGGGTGGAAGATCCCCATTGCAACGGAATTGAAGCATGTTCTGAATCACATTGGGATTGGTCCGAGTTAGGTTATCCCAAAGTCCTTGGGTAATCTTATCTACTTCGTTGTTTTTTGTAAGAAGAAAGGGCAGCCAGTAAATTTTGAGAACTTCAGACAGCTCTTTCATGTTTCGTTCAGTCCGGGGAATCCCCTCTTCTATACTTTTGTGAATAGGAAACCCTATAACTTCATTTCGGACTCCATTTCGTCGCTGGGATCGAAGTGGTGGGATAAGTACGTTTTCGTACGGATGGCTCTGAAACCAGGGGCGCCCGAGAGACAGCGGGAACAATGGGGACTGCCAACAAAGTTCCTAAGGGAGAGCATCCCGGATTGGCGCCCCCTTCCAAAGAACGTGGCTCCATGGGTAGCTCCTATCCACAAAAAGCATAACACACCTACTTATCCGTTCCACGAATTAATCTGTCAGCCACTTCCCTATCTGTGCGGACTAACAGGCACAGTGGAGGTTGGAGGGAAGACGAACTTTAGTAAGGATTTGTTGACTTGAAACATTGTGCTCTTTCTTCGTCGGGATACTCTGTTTTGATTACGTATTTCCACAATTCTGGTAATTCTTCGTTAACATATCTGTATCTGACGCCTTTGGTTTATTGTGCAGCTCACTGGTTCGACTACATCATGTCGACGCTCCGTGAAAAGAAAAGGTTGCAGAGGGAGCAGCAAGCCTTGGAGGTCGCCGCTGGTCAGAGGACCAAAATCATCAACACTTCCGCGGGTCTTCCTATGTCGGATCCGAAGAATGCCGCAGTGTTTTCCGCGGAGGAAGAAAGGCGGAACAAGGCTGGAGAGGATTCTCAGGCCTTGGCGGTGCCCGACAAGGGCAAAGCCCCTGCCACTCGGAGCGCCATTGCTTCAAGGTCTCAGGCTTCTGCTGCTCCAGCGCCACAACGGGAGGTGTTGATGCTGGACGCTATTACCACGGGACGTAAGAGGGGAGCAACCTCGGAGGCTCCCCCTGCCGCAAAGAGACAACAATTGTCCGCTGTCCTGCCAGTTGACCAAGCTGCTCTTGACAAGGAGTACGAGCAGGCTTGCGGACTCCCTGAGGTTGAGCGGGTCGGAGGGCTGGATGGGCTATACCAGCGGGTAAGTAATCTTTCCATGGTCTCCTTGGCTTGTTCTTAGTATAATAGAAATGCAACTTATATCCTTGCGGATCTATCCCAGCTTGGATGTTTCGTCAGGGCCATGCAATGGAAGGCCGGCGAACGCGCTAACATTGAGGAGGACCTGCACAAGGCTGTGGCCACATCTGCGGATGAGGCGGAGAAGGTGAAGCAGCTGGAGATGCAGCTGAAAGAGCATGAAGTGAAGTTCAATAAGCTGAATGCCAGCTGGGAAGGAATCAAGGCGGACCTCGACTGGCAAGAGAATTTTGTCGACAATTCGATGAAGGCTTTCCCGGATTTCAAGGATATACTGCTCGGAGGCCTCCAATATGCCCGTCTTCAGGCTGGTCATGACTTCATGGAGTCTGACTCCTTCAAGTTCTTGATGGCGGACAAATATGATGCCTCTCGCCTGAATGGGTTCGTGTCCGCTATCGGGCAGCTGCAGTCCAAGGGACTACTTCCACCGGACTTCGACTGGAAGGCGGAAGGGTTAATCCCTGCTGCGGATGCTCATGGTTTGGAGGTCCCTGTCGACAGTGTCTCGGATGAACAGTTGGCTGCGTGTGAGTTTACGGAACTAGTCACCAAGGAGGGTGAGATCGAGATTCAAAACGGCGGGCCCTTCCTCCAGAGGTGGGTCCCGGACGCCCTCCGAAAGGTATGCTTTGTACCTTTCGATAATTACCGAGCTTTCCTAAAGAAGTGGTTTTTCCTGCCTGCCCGTTTCGTTGGCCTTCCTGCGGATTTCAACTTGTTCAATCTTGTTGAATCCCTTGCTGCGCAAGCCGTCTCCGACGCGCCCCCTGTCGATACGCCCTAAGCTGGTGAAGCTGGTCCGAGCCAAGCCGGACCTTAGTGAGAAGTCCGGGGTATGCCCCGTTGAAATTCTGTACTTCCTGAATTTGTATGTTTTTGATGACGCGGAATGTCGTTATGTACTATTGCTTTGATTCGTATTTAATCCGAGGAGTTAAACCTCCTATTCTTTCGAATTATTACTTGCTCGCTTCATTGTTTCCTTTTTATCTGTCATTCATATGCTGAGTTATCATAAATTACACCTCTTAAAGCACGGATCGCTGTAGATGGCGTATGATGTAGAAATCAAACCATCATCTTTCCAATCCTCGGACCGTTCGCTCTTTGGGATGCGTAATTCTTCTAGAAGGAGGAAGGTGAAACAGTGAAATAGTCATTATGACTGCGTCTTTTCATCTTCCCAGTCGTCGGATGATCGACAAGAGGCGAGATCTTAAGGACTCGTCGCGACTATAAATAAGGGTGTGGTAATTCTTCCTTTTTCACTGCTGTACCCTTCTCCACTCTGTATTTTGTTTTATCCACTCTAGCCTTCCACAAAAGCCGGTGTTCTCCAGGATGTCAGAATCTGATGACAAGGAATATCAACATTGGGTGAACTGCGCTTGCGGGAATATGCATCTGCCAATTTACCCGAGTACAGGGACCGCGGATGACCCGATCATCCTTGATTTTGAAGGCGATCCCCCTCGATGTCCGGGAATAGCTAGGAGGTTAGCTGAGGAAGAGAGGGAGCGGACGCTGAAGTTGATCAGTAGGAGGATCCGTATGCAACATCAAGCTCGTCAGGCTCGAGGCGGCAGATCAGTGTCCCAAGGCTCCATGTCCGGCATCCACTGAAGGAACAAGGCGGGGTATGCCCCGTTGAAGTATGTACTGTCCTTGGACCTTTATAGACTGTAGCTTCCGTGTGTAGATGCTCAGAAAATTTTGTTTATAAATATTGGGTCATGTTCATTAGTGGGAATCGCCACTCTTTTCTTATTCGTACTTCGTCGGACCATATCGACGCGCGTAACCTTGTAAGATAAATGCGAACTTTCAACAGCAGCCGTGAGGTATTCCTCAATCATGGCACCACCCCAAATCATCCTGTGATTTGAAGTCTAATGATCGGGATTAAAGTCTCCTACCAATCGATTGTTCACAATAACCAACTCTGGTGCTTGCTTTTCAGCAGTACCTGTAGAAGATTGGGTTATCTGTGCAGATGAACGCTTAGGAGCCATCTCTTTATATAGTGCAAGTTTTTCGATGTTTGAAAGAGATTTGGGTTAGGGATTAGTAATTCTTTGCAAAAAAACTAACAGAGATTTGCAGATGTTGAAGAAATTTGCAGAGAAATAAAGGAAGGTAATTTTGCTATTCTTGTGCAAGTTTGTATGTTGGATTAGGCGAAAGTAATTTCTTTTGCCAAAATCCCATATATATAGCAAAGTAAACTTCAACAGATATATACATACAAACTGATTTTGTGTGTAAGTATCTGTGAATTGCAGCCAGGCGTGAGTAAAAGCTTGTTCGGCATTAAATGCATAGTGGGCCTTGTCGGAATTTCAACAATCCACTATTTACTGAGAGTTAATCTCTGCCGTAAAAATCAATCGCCCAATTCATCAAGGGTCACCATTGCTTCTTCAGCAATGATCACAATCAACAAATGTAATTGTGCCCATTTAATGAACTTTGGCTAGTAGCTATCTGAATCACAATTCTCTGTGTGACTAAGAACACTGTTTGCATCTGAGTCTATCTTACACTTAGTATTTATCCAAGTTAGTTGACTGCAGACAGTTGTACTATTCTCTTTTGTGTTCCCCCTTAGTGAGTGATCTAGATATCTGAGTACCTGTCTCAGAGATCTTCAAGCAGCCATTTTACCCTTTAGCCTTTGATTTCTGGATACTCATTCTAGATTCTTCTTCTCTGGATACCCATTCCAGATTTCTCTTCTCTGGATGCCCGTTCCAGATTTCTCTTCTCTAGATACCTGTTCCAGATTCCTCTTCTCTTTCCTTTGATATCTTCTTCAGATATCTGAACTTTTTCAGTTCTTTGGTAGCTCCATTAGTCCAAGACTATGTCTTAAGGCTAAGAATCTACTTTCTTGTAGTGGCTTAGTGAAGATATCTGAAAGTTGGTCTTCAGTGCCAATCTTGAGTATCTCTATATTGCCTTTTTCAACATGGTCTCTGATGAAGTGGTGTCGAACATCAATATGCTTTATTCTGGCATGGAACTTGGGGTTCTGTGTGATTGCAATAGCACTTGTGTTGTCGCATAAAATGGGAGTTTTCTCTTCATTGAGTCCATAGTCTTTGAGCTGTCGTTGAATCCACAGAATTTGTGTTGCACAACAACCAGCAGCAATGTATTCAGCCTCTGTGGTAGAAGTTGCAATTGAATTTTACTTCTTGCTAGCTTCCAGAAACTAACAAGTTCCTGAGGTACTTTTCCTATCAAGCATTGATCCAGCATAATCAGCATCTGAGTAACCAACCAAACTCAATCCGCTTTCTTTAGGATACCACAAACCTACATCTATTGTACCTTTCACATACCTTAATATTTTCATAGCAATGTTGTAGTGTGATTGCATTGGATTTGTTTGAAACCTAGCACACACTCCAACTGCATATTGAATATCAGGTCTACTTGCAGTAAGGTAAAGTAGTGAACCTATCAATTTCCTATATTTATGTTCTTCAACACTATTGTCTGATTCAGTATAGGTCATCTTGGTTCCTATGCTCATAGGTATCTTAGCATTCTTTTCAGAAGGCTTAAGATTGAACTTTGTGAGCATGTCTTTTGCATACTTTGTCTGACTAATGAATATTCCATCATTGAGTTGCTTGACTTGCAATCCTAGGAAATAGTTCATTTCTCCCATCATGCTCATCTCAAACTTACTTTTCATGAGATTTGTAAAGTCATCACAAAGTTGCTTGTCCTTAGATCCAAATATAATGTCATCAACATATACTTGAACTAATAGTAGTTTCCCATCATGATTGAAAGTAAATAACATTTTATCAACTTCACCTTTCTTAAAACCACTTTCCAGAAGGTATTTGGCCAAAGTGTCATACCATGCTCTTGGAGCCTGTTTCAGTCCATATAGAGCTTTCTGTAGCTTATAGACCATTCTACTTTATGAGGAAACTTCAAAGCCAGGTGGTTGCTCAACATAGACTTCCTCAGCAAGTTCACCATTCAAGAATGCACTCTTGACATCCATCTGATAAACTTTAAAATCTTTATGAGTTGCAAAGGCCAGAAAGAGTCTTATTGCATCCAGTCTAGCAACTGGTGCATATGACTCATCAAAATCTAGACTTTCAGTCTAGGTGAATCCCTTGGCAACCAATCTTGCTTTGTTTCTGGTTATTTCACCAGATTCATTCATCTTGTTTCTGAAAACCCACTTTGTTCCAATCACAGACATTCCTTCTACAAATGGAACTAGTTTCCAGACTTTGTTTCTCTCAAATTGATCTAACTCTTCTTGCATTGCTGAGATCCAGTCTAGGTCTCTTAATGCTTCTTCTATAGTTTTAGGTTCAATGTTTGAGATGAAACATCCAAAGAGAGAATTAGCATTTTCAGCTATTGCTCTCTTAGTCCTAACATCTTGATTAATTGGTCCAATTACATCTTTTGCAGGATGATCCTTGATCCATCTCATCTTGGGTGTAGGGCTAGTAGGATCAATATCCAAGTGATTTGAATGTGAATCACTAAGATTATGACTTGATACTTTTTCAGTATCTGAGACATTTTGCACCTCAGAAGGGCGGTGAATGTCTGACACTTGCTCAGTGTGAGAGCTTTCTGGAACATGTCTTTCAGAGAGATCATTTCCAGAGTTAGCTTTCTGATGAACATCTTCAATTTCCATTTCTGGAAATCTCATAGGAAATTGTTCATCATGTCTGAGAGTCGTCTGGTTGTTACTAGGCATTTCATGCTTTTCTTCGTCAGAGTCATCCTCACTTTCCACAATGATGTTTTTCCTTTCTGAGGGTTCTTATTCAGAATCCTTTACCATTAGTTCCTGGAACCTTTCTGAGAGTTCATCAGCAAGGGGTGTTTTCTTGCTTTCTTCATAGAATACAACATGAAATGTTTCTTCAATCTTCTTTGTTTTTTTGT
This sequence comes from Plantago major, assembly GCA_026545765.1. NCBI lineage: Eukaryota > Viridiplantae > Streptophyta > Magnoliopsida > Lamiales > Plantaginaceae > Plantago > Plantago major. The sequence goes on from CM048841.1 coordinate 61,887,324, forward strand.
TGTAAGCTCTGTATGCTTTGCTATTCATAGAATAACCAAGAAATGCACCTTCATCTGCCTTTAGTTGAAATGTTCTCAGATACTCTTTTCCATTGTTAAGAATAAAACATCTACAACCAAACACTTTCAGATGTTTGATATTAGGGGGTCTTCCAATCAAGAGTTCATAAGGGGTCTTGTCATGGTGTTTGTTTATCAAACATCTATTTTGTGTGTAGCATGCTGTGTTTACAGCTTCAACCCAATAAACTTCACTTATTTCGATGTCATTAGCATTGTCCTTGCTGCTTCTTTAAGGTTTCTATTTTTCCTTTCTACAACACCATTTTGTTGTGGTGTTCTTACAGAGGAAAGTTGGTGTTGTATACCTTTGCTGGTACAAAACTCCTTTATGTACTGGTTGATAAACTCAGTACCATGGTCTGTTCTGATTGCAGATACCTTGTCATTTTTCATGACTTCAAGCTTGTTCAGCAAGTTTGGTATCTCCACCCTAGCATCAGATTTGTGCTTCAGAAAGACAACCCAAGTGAATCTTGAGAAGTCATCTACAACAACCAGACCATACTTCTTTCCTGCATAACTAGTTATAGATGATTCAAAAAGATCCATGTGTAATAGTTGCAGTGGTCTAACACTAGAGTGTCTAGTTTTGGACTTGTAAGAGATCTTAGATTGTTTCCCCATCTGACAGGCAGAACAGATACCATCCTTTCTGAAAGATGTTTTGGGAAGGCCAACGACTAACTCTTTCTCGGCAAGTTTGTTCAGAGTTTTGAAATTCAAGTGACTCATTCTTTTGTGCCATAACCAGTGCTCTTCTGTGTGACCTGATTGACTCACCATGAGACACTCTTCAGTTGTGGCAGAGGCCCAATCGGCAACATAAAGACTACCTTTCCACCGAGCAACCAAGACTGTCTGCTTTGACTCATTGTCAATAAGTTTGCAATACTTTGCTTTGAATTTCACAGTGAAACCTTTGTCTGCAAACTGGCTCAGGCTAAATAGATTATATTTTAAATCTTTAACATGTAATACGTCAGTTATTGTTAATGATCCCAATTTGACGTTACCAAATCCCAGAGAGGGATTTAATTCTCCTCCAGCAAATCTGATGTCTGGTCCAGTGTTGCATGCTTTATAGTTGAACAGATTTGCTTTGTCTCCTGTCATGTGCTTTCCGCATCCACTATCAAACAACCATTGAGCCTTAGTCCAAGATTCGTTCTGCACACAACAGGAAACAGGAGATTAGGTTCTCATACCAACAATGGAACCGTCTGGACTAAAAAATCTACCAGTAGGAATTCATTTTTGAATGAATTTCTTAGGAACATTCTTTTGTCTAACAGGAACATAAGGAGGAATTCTAGTTAAATGATTAGTATCATTATTAAGAACTACTTTCTTCCTTGGTGTGTTCCTTGGTCCTCCATTTCGTGCTTTCAGATACCTGTCAGGTTTCTGAGTCTGCTTCTCGGCAAACTTAGCTTTCCTTGCCAGATTTCTTCTAGCCCTGGCATTCAGATTTTCAGTGGCTTGATTCATCTTCCACTTTTGATAATTGATGTGAGGAATTCTAGCCTTTAACCATCGTTCTTGCTCCTGTTTGTATTCATGAGCAAGTTGTTTCCCGATGTCTTTATAGCCAATACCATTCTGAGCACCTGATGCCATTTGAGATCTCTTCTCAGCGGCTTTGCTAGTCTCTGGATTGTCTATTTTCTTTTCAGAAAACGTGACATAGGAGAATTTGCCAGATCCTGCAATTTTTCCTTTTTGAGAGACATAGCACTGTGGGTGATTACACTTTTCATTGTCATGTTTCTTTTCAGAGGCATACCCAACATTTTTTCTTTTGACTTGTTTTTCCCATAAAGGCTTAGTCGCAACTGCCTTTCCTTTGTCAACAACCTTAGTTTTCTGACCGATACTGTAGATTGTTTGGGAACCACCTTGCTGAGCACTAACAAATGTTCTTCTTTCCTCGCTCTTATTCAGAGTGGTAGAACTTTACATCTATGTCCATTTAAGTCCTCTCTTTTCTGAAGGATCTCTTAAATAAGATTGTACTTCAGTAAGAGTGTCACTAGCTTTGGCATAAGATTGAAAAGATAATTCTTTCTTTTTGAGTTCCTTATTCTCAGAAAGAAGATCTTCACATTTCTTTAGAAGATTAGCCATTGCTTCTTTATGTGACTTTTCAGTCCCAGATATCTGAGCCTTGAGAAATGCATTTTCAGCATCCTTTTTCTCAGACATCTTATTTAATTGAGAGTTTTCCATTACAAGAAAAATCTTTTCTTCTTCAAGGTTTTCGGCTCTAGCTCGGACCATTAGAAATTCTCTTTCGTAGAGATCAAGTTCTTTTCTGAGATTTTCCAGATCTTTTATTCCTTCTTCATCACTTTCATAAGTATAACATGAAGTATGTGTTACCTCATCAGCCATAAGACATATTTCAATGTTGGAGATGTCTGGACCGGCAATCTCAGCAACTCCACACATTTCATTTTTCTTAAGGCCAAAGTCGATTACATCGTGAGTGACTACACATAATTCTGGTGATGGTAAAGTTGAGTCATCTGAATCGTCATCTTCAGAATCTGTCTCTATGTCTAGAGCATCAAGTTGAATTTGGATCTTCTTTCTTTCTTCAGTCAGTAAGGCCTTCTGGCTTCTTTTGAAGATTCTTCTATCTTTCTTGTCACCTGTCTTTAGTTTGTTGAAATGTTAAGGTTTCTGACAATAGAAACAGATATCGTTTCCAATTTCTGCTTCCTCAGTACTTGACGCTTTCTGAGCTGGCTTGTTCAGCGAGATTTGCATATTTTTGTACTGGTGATAGTTTGAGCCTAGATGCTTTTTCAACTTCTCTTTAGCTTTCCTTCTCTCAATTTCTCGACTGACATATTTGCCCATTTACTTTACAACAAGCGCATCCTCAGTTAATTCCTTACTTTTCTTCTTTTCAAAAGTTCCTTGAGCAATTAGAGCAACTATCTGCAACTTTTCAGTTTTTTTTTTTCTCTTTGAGTTGTTTCATAGTCAACAGTGGCGAGGTGAGAGAAAAGTTCCACTGGAGTGATATTTAGCATCCCTTGGTTGAAATAAAAGAACTTAGTGTGCTCCCAGTTGTGAATAAGACTCCTGACAATAGTCTTAATCTTTTCTGGCTGGGAGTATCTGTTGCTTTCACCAAGTGCAGCCATATCGCTCATAAGAGTAGTAAATCTGAAATCAAGTTCTTCCAGAGTTTCAGTGGGACCTTGTTTGAAGTTTTGGAATTTCAATTTGAGAACTTCGAACTTGATTTCCTTGGTTTTCTCAGTTCCGGCACAAATTTCTTCAATCAGTTGCCAGGCAACTTTCGCCGTTTTAGCACCCCACAGTTTACACTATATGTGCCCAGGTGTCGATCTGATGATGATATTACGAGCTTGACCATCCAGTCGATTTCTCTTGGCATCTTCCGATGTCCAGAGCTCTCTAGGCTTTGGTTCGTAAATAACTTGACTGGCAAGTCTCCCACTAGTTGACGCATCTGTTTGTGAAGACCCATCGCTTTGATCTCTGTCTCTACCATTAGAAACCTCTATGACTTGTTTGAGTTGTTGAATGACTATTGGGCCATTCTTTATCACGTCGATCATTTCGTCACTTATGGCTTCTAGGTGGAGCATCATGTTATTTTTCCATTTCTCGTAGTTTTCTGGTTTCAGAACGGGTGCATCACTCAGAGACATACCTGCACACTTAACACACAAATTATATAGTCCTCAGAAAGGGACAAAGTTCCTTCACTATCTGGGGATCTAGGTTCAGTGCAGAAGGCTTGTGAACCTCCAGCTCTGATACCACTTGTTGGTCCAGATAACGGCAAAGTAAAAGACTAGAGGGGGTGTGAATAGTCTTTTAAAACTTTTGTCGATAAACACAGTTTCTCAGATATCTGTGAAGATACCTGATACTTAAATTCAGAGCGCGAAAGACTTTAAGATAGGTAAGTGCAGAAACAATAAGTATGTGTGTGTGCTTTGCTGAAATGTAAATACAGAAAGGTAAATTACACAGCAAGTATAGTGGTATCTGAAGGTGGCGTAATCCTTCAACTAATCCACTTTGGCCTTTCTCAGACCTAGAATCCACTAAGACAGATAATTGAGGTAACCTTACAAGTATTTTCTCTCGATTCCTAAATACACTAGGTTCCCAACCAAGTGTTCCCCCTGAGTTATTCCCCGGCTTTCACAGCCAAGTACTTCCTGTATTCAGAAACCTTTTTGAGCTGTTCCTTAGCTTCCCAAGCTAAGTACTTCCTGTGCTCAGTAACCTTGGAGTTATTCCTTAGTTTCCCAAACTAAGTACTTCATGTACTCCACGCCAATTATGGTGTTGGTTTTTGGTTTGTTTGTCAGGTGAGCTTCTTTAATAACTTATTTAGTTATTCAGATAGCTCTATGAATCAAGTATACTTAATACGCTTTGCAATGTATGGTATCTTGTTCTTTACTGACCCAAGTCTATGATAAGTGTTCAAGAGAATGAATCTCAGATACTTGATCTTTTGATTCAACTTTTTCACAGATAGCAATGCTTGTTTAGGATCAGTACACTTATAACTTTTGTGCTACTTAGAATCAAGAGCTTTGGTCGCAACAGAAAGCTTGAAGATAAGTAGTATGCTTGGGAGAGCTTGTGAGAGTATTCAATGTAAGTTCTGTGTTTGTTCTAAGGTGTGTTCTCAAGCAGTCTAAGTGTTGATATTTATAGATGAATTTGAATGCCGTTTGAATAGTATCCGTTAGGCTCAAATCAAATTCAAACTATTGATATCTGTGTATAAGATCTTATGTGAGTTTGTCTTCTTCTTCAGAAGTTACCATTTTTGTTCAGACATCTCTGTCCTGCGCATTTAATGCTTTGTACTATACTTTTTGTCCTGTAGTGCCAACGGAACTATGCATTGTCACGCCCCAAAACCAAAATAATTTGGCGCGACCAGCCGCCTATCGTGAGATGGGCTCACGCCAAGACGAAGCCTTCCTTTAATACTCAAATACATAAAATCTCAGAGTGGTACAAACAGAGCATCTAAAATCCCATATACAATAATATTACATGTCCTCAATACAAAACGACAATCCCAACAGTACTAATAATCCTATACAATACAAATCTCAGAGTTGCAGCAGCTACTAAACAGCCTTCACGTATCCGTCATCTGACTACCGTCTCAACTCCAAAGTATAATCGTCCAACCACTTACTAAATATCTAAAAAAAAAGGTGTAAGGGTGAGCTCCTGGCACTTTTACCCGGATCAAGTACATATGAAAAGTTTACATACATATACATTCCATTTTTATATCAAACATTGTCGAAAATCATTTGCATGGAACACATGTCACAATACACTATTCACATTTAGCTCGAATCAAATATACTTCACACAAACCGTAGTGGTGGCACAGTCATTTTCACATAACATATCCCCTAACACAATAGGGTCACAAACATAACACTGGGAGTACTCCAAAGCACGACATTCCCCCCGAAAGGGTCACACACTTCATAGGCATATCGACGAGCATAAACGTACGTACACATAATCCATGCTTTCACAAAATAGCTTTCGCAAATCGCACACACAACAAATACATTTTATGGGATATACATACTTGATCCTTTTTTTTGAATAGACTATTATATCAATTCCTATAACATGATATAATAACCATAACTTATTTGTCAATCGAAAACTATACATATAGATTTATATACGGAAAAATAGAAGTAAAAGTGTTAAGAGTTCCCCTTACCTCAAGGACGATACGAATCCAAGTCAACTTAAATGATCCACAAAATCCTCCAATAGCTTAGCATCGAATCTCCAAAAGTCACCTTAACCCATAAATCATCCAAAGAACCAATCACAAACTCTGTCTCGTCTCTACTATAGTTTTATAGGTCAAAATTGGGGAAATATGGTAACAAGGGCAAAACGGTAATTTTCTGGTGATAGAAAAAATAGGATAAAAATGTAGAAGGGCAAAATTATGATTCTATAACGTTCAGGGGCAAAACGGTAATTTAAACGGGTCGAAAAACAGGCTGGAATAATAGGAATACAAAATCCACCTCCATCGAAATTCGAACACTTGACCTCCAGTTCACTATCCAAGGTCCTTACCGCTGCACCACAGGGACTGCTGAGTTCAATTAAACACACACTCGAACTAATACAAATTGAAGTCGCTGATTAACTAATTAATTTGCAATTCAGCCCCTGGCAGCTTCAAATTCTCAAAAGTCCAGTCCTTTAACTTTCTGCAAAACTTCGATTAGGTCCCTGCGAATCCGAAAGGTTTCCAAACTTCCTAAAATCGAACCAAACTCCTCCAAATCCAAGCAAGGGCTACGGAAATCGTTTACCCATCATCTCCTCCATCGAAAACCATCAAGAACAGTCCATTAACAAGACAAATCCATCCGAGCCTATTCCCGAATTCATCCTCATGCTTCTGATCCGGTTTCGCCCAAACCCAGTCCGATCTTGGTCCCAACTACTCGACTTCAGCATACGGGGCGACAATAACATGTTCGAATGAAACCAGAAGAAGAAGAAGAATGGAACGGCTCCAGGAAATAAAAGAAGAGGAAAGAAATAACCTAATGGGGGTTTACAGGAGAAAACGAATTGGACTTTTCAACTGGGCCTTTTTCTTTCTCTGGTCCATAATTAAACTAATAGGCAATAAGAATCATCTTAGCCCGATTCAATTTCTCGATCCATATAAAAATAATGACTAGTAAAATCCCGTAATCAATTCAAGTCCAAATAATTTCTCCTTTCGAAATTAAATTCAAATAGACGGTCCAAAAATAAATTCCGGGTTTTTACATGCATTGTATCAGAGACCTTAATATCATCAGATTTCTCTGAAGCTTTGCACGTCCTTTTCCATAGATTATCACAACTTCAGATACCATTTGTTGAAACAACTTTGTTGCAATATATTTCTTTTTCAGAAATATAGTTTAAGTGCAAGGTATCTGAGTGTAGATATCTGTGGGCACTTTCCTTGTTTCAGAAACCTTTTAGTTCTCAGATATCTCTTGTAACACAGTTTATTTAAAACTAGTTGTGTCTCCAAGATATCTGGTCATAGGTATCTGAAAAACCATTGTCTTCAGCAATCTTGTGCAGTCTTCAAATCTTCAAATTCGTTGAACTTGTTCTACTGGATGTCTTCTTCAAAAAATAAAAATTACATTTTGAGACCTAACATCCTATACAAAATTTGCTAGACTCTCATACTTAGTGAGTTTCCTATTTTACAGTGTTCAAGTGAACCAAGAGTACTAATCACCTTTCTGAGCTAAGATAAGTCATAAAGTTGTTGATCAAAATCTAAACAGATATTCCTAACATCTTCTTATTTTTAGTCCGTAATTTGACGGCCGATTAATCTATTGGTTCTTGCTTGAATTTTGTAATGTATGGATCAAGTGGTTTTGTGATCTATGAACGTAATTTATATATATTTATATATATATATATATATATATATATATGTATGTATGTATGTATGTATGTATGTATGTATGTATGTATGTATGTATGTATGTATGTATGTATGTATGTATGTATGTATGTATGTATGTATGTATGTATGTAGATGCACATGATTAAGATAAGTCTTAACACAAACACTATTTTTAATCATGAATGTGATTAGAAGAAAAGATACTGTTAAAAACAGTAGACGAGAGGACTATGATATCCCTCAAAATTTAGACTTATTAAATAGATGGACAATTCCTAGAATTGAACCTAAGGTTATTTACCAATTAGGAACTTTTGAGAAATTGGGTTTAAAACAGGTAGTAAAAACTACTGAGGAATCTGTCTCCCTAGATAATGATGAATGAGTAATAAAATTACTTAGTGAGAAAGATATAGCTGTTTACAAAATCTTTACAAATTTCTCCATATAGGTTTAGTGCAAATTGCTTTTAAACCTTTAACCTTAGAAGGATTACCTGAGAGTTTTATAGCTGCTCTTAGAGATGGTACGAACTTAGACTGGAAAAAATCTTTAATAGGTATTATACAGTCTAGTTTGGCCCATGGTCCAGTTTATTTTGTTGTCTATCCGAATTTACAATTATCTTTATCAGATATTAATATTCTAAACTCCTTAACATTAAATGTTAAGACTAATGGTTATAATTATATTGCTGGCACATAAACTATATGTATCTGTTATAGGATTTATTATAAACCTTTGTTTACTTTAAATCAACACTGCCGAAGGGTTGATAAACCTTTAAATGAAACTATTTTAATTGAGACTAATTTTAGCAAGTCTATGATTACTACTCGAAGATCTATTAAATGGGAAGAAATAGATTTTCTCGAAAATTTGACGATTCAACAGGTTGTGCCCTCACAACCTGTTATTCAAAAATAATTTAATAGATGTTATAACCTGGTAAAAACGCAGTTTGAAAATAATAACGATTTAATAGAATCTTCTTCAAGACTTGGTAAGTCTTCATCTTTGAGATCTTTTATATCTCCTATAGACTATGTAGTTGATACTCCTTCTAGGATGTCAACCTCTGCTAAAAGCATAATACAAAAATCTTTTGAAACCATACAAGAGGATCATATTGACGAACTTAGAATAGACAAAGATCGTGATAATATTGTGAAAGGAGTTAACTATACTCAGACTGAAGCAGATATAACTGCTTCAGAAATGGAATTTCGTTATTAATGAATAATCTAATTGATTTTAGTCCTGGCTCTCCGGCTAGGCAAAATATTAGGACTGAATTTAATTTACCCAAATGGGAACCTTTTAAAAATAGGTTTTTTACAAACTTTTCTCAAAGAGAAAAAACTTCTATTCAAGAAGAATTTTATAAAGATTGTGAAAAATATAATACTATGATTCCATTTGTTCCGTGGTTTGTTTCTAAATATGTGGAACAATATATTTCAGGTTTAGAAAGAAATTATAAACTTTCAACGGGGAAAACTTTACAACAAGTTTATCCTCCACAACAGTCTTTTCAAATTGAAAAAGGAAATCATAGTTTCCTAGCTTTTGCAAAATTACTAGAGGATGAAACTCTACCAGTAATTTGTAAACAAATAAATAAAATGATTGAACAACAGAATTATACAAATTTATTTATAAATGTCCTTGGAGAACATTTAATCTCTTTGAGTGAAAGGGTGGAATTAGTTTTAAAAACTATTAACCCTAATCTTTCTCCAAACTCCAATCTTCCTTTAAAAGAAAAGGAAAAAGAACAGGATTCAGCCTGTCCTAATATTCAGCCACCTCCCGAAATAGCAGACTTTAAATTAAAGTCTATGAAGGTGCTCGAAAAGTTTTTAACTGAAAAATTTAAGGATATGAAAGTTACAACTCTTCATGATGTTGTACAAGAAAATCCTAATTACAAAAAAGTAATTAATGATGAAATCAATAAGCTGGGAAAATGGGCTGATAGACCTACCCATAGAATGTACTATTATAGGAGACCTTCTCCTATAGATACTTTACACGAAGAACAGGAATATATCTTGAATAATAGCTACAATGGCAAAAACATCTATGAATGGAATTTAGATGCTTATGCTGATAGGCAAATTTATAATATGATTCATAGAATGCTTATGTACTCTACGATTTGTAAAACAAATAGTAACACTGATAAAAATGTTGCAAAAATGATTGTTGCTGGTTTTACAGGACAATTAAAAGGTTGGTGGGATAATTATCTCTCTCCTGAGAGAAAAAATCATATTTTTAATACTGTAAAACAGGAAGATGAAAACTCAGTCCAAAGCGCAGTTTACACTTTAGTAGTTACCATTATTGAGCATTTCACCGGAAGATATTCCGATAACAGCGAAAATATCAGAACTGTTTTGCAGAATTTAAGATGCAAAACTTTGACTGATTTTCAATGGTATAAAGATACTTTTTTAAATAGGGTAATGGAATTACCTGAATGTAATAGTGCACATTGGAAATCAAAATTTATTGATGGACTTCCTGCATTATTTGCAGAAAGGGTTAGAAAAAATCTAAGAAAAGATAAAGTTTCTATCCCTTATGAAGATTATACTTATGGCAAGTTAATTGGAACTTGTATACAAGTTAAACCAACAAATTAAAAGACAGAACTTGAAGGAGAAAGCCCAGTTGGGACAGTTCTGTGACCAATTTGGTATGGATGTACCATCCACATCAAAACCTCATAAGTCAAAAGATAAGTCGGCTTATAAACCAAAAAAGAAGAGACATTACTCTCCTAGAAAATTAGAAATCCGTAAACACAGAAAAGAAGATAGAGAAGAAAGAAAGCGGATTACGAAGAAACTTATAGTTTGCCGACAATGTGGTAAACTTGTTCACTTTGCAACAAATTGTTGGACCAAGCGAAAAATAAATAGAATAAAAGCTAATGATGATTTAAAGAAACTCTTTCAAAAATACTTTTGAATTCTGATGAAGATAAGAGTATAAACTCTTCTGAAGATTCAGATACTTCTAACAGTACTGAAGAAGAGAACTTAAAAGTTCTTGAGCAAGAATCAATATTGTCTGATTCAGAATCAGATTGTGAACCTTGTATACTTGGACAACCATGTATTAAAAAACAAGGAGACACAGATAATGATAAATTCTTTAATAAAGAATTTTACAATATTCTTTCACAGTTTCAAGGAACTGATTTAAATGTTTTGGATGGTAATAATATTATCGAGTTTCTGAAAACAATTAAAGATCATGAGTTAAGATCTAAAATTATAGATCAGATGGAAAATATTCCTAGTACTTCTTCGACTTTGCGTAACCAATGGTTCTCCCGGAAGATTTTAGAAAAATGAGCCTTACTCATGTCAAGTTTATAAACTTCTAAAACAATGAAGGATGCTTGAAACTCCTACTTCTACTCATGATTTAGAAATAGAAGTTGAAAATCTTAAAAAGAAATACAAGTTTTAAAAGAGAAAGTAAATTAATAGACTATCGAGTTTCTAAACTTGAAAATTATACAAAAGAAATCGATCATTACGCTACTAGTGGATCAAGTCGTAGTAAACCCATAGCTCAACATTTTAATTCACAAGTAGATGATCATTTTCTTTCAACTTTAGAAATGGTTATATCCCAAAAATGGTATATCAAAGTTACCTTATTAATTGATAACTATTTCTCAAAAGAATTGACTGCTCTCATAGACAGTGGTGCAGAATTAAATGTCATACAGAAAGGACTAATTCCTACAAAGTATTTTCATAAAACTACGCATACTCTTTCTCATGCTGGAGGAGAAAAATTAAATGTAAAATATAAGCTTCCCAGAGCCTATATTTGTATTAATAAAAATTGTATTCAAACCAGTTTTTTACTAACGAAAGATATTTCTAATCAAGTAATACTTGGTACCCCTTTTATTTCAAAAATTTATCCTTTTACTCACGTGGATAATACTGGTATTACTGGAACTTTTCAAGGTGGGAAAATCCACTTAAATTTTATTACAAAACCAGTTAATAGAATGTTACATGAGATGTATGATCATCTGACCTTAAAGAAAAATCAGATGAATTTCTTAAAACAAGAAATAAATTCTTTGACTATTGAAGAAAAATTACAAAATCCCAAATTACAAGGAAAAATTAAAATGATTGAGAATCAGCTTTCTTTAGAAATTTGCAATGATCATCCTAATGCTTTCTGGAACAGAAAGAAACATGTAGTCAGTCTCCCTTATGAGGAAGACTTTGATGAAAAAAGGATTCCGACAAAGGCAAGACCTTGTCAGATGAATTCAGAGTATTTAGAAATTGATTCTTTATTACGAAAAGGTCTAATAAGTCCTTCTCAATCTCCTTGGTCTTGTACAGCCTATTATGTTAATAAACATAGTGAACAAGAAAGAGTAGTTCCTAGATTAATAATAAATTACAAGCCCCTTAATAAGGTTTTAAAATGGATTAGGCATCCTATTCCAAATAAAAAAGATCTTCTAGAAAGACTTTATGATTCAATACTGTTTTCAAAATTTGATTTAAAATCAGGTTATTGGGTGTACAAATTGAACAAAATCATAGGTATAAAACAGCCTTTAATGTTCCAATAGGACATTATGAATGGAATGTAATGCCATTTGGTCTAAAAAATGCTCCTTCTGAATTCCAGAAAATTATGAATGATATTTTTACACCATATAGTGAATTTATATTGGTTTATATTGATGATATCTTAGTATTTTCAAAAGATATTGAAGCCCATTTCAAACATTTGGATATTTTAAAGAAAATAGTTATACAGAATGGTTTAGTTATATCAAAACCAAAAATGTCTTTGTTTCAAACAAAAATAAGATTTTTGGGACATTATATATGTTGGGGGTCTAACTCCACAATCACTTAGATTTATTTAACTCTTCCAAATGGTGCCAAGATGAGAGGCTCCTTGCTAGGTGATGATCGAAGCGTAAGAACCAGCTGCCAACTACTCCGGTAAGGACCTGCACACTTGAGTGGGGGGGGGGGGGGGATTAGTGCCCGCTTTGTTAAGTGTCAAACCGGGATGAGACTTTACTCGAGAGTGACTGCGGATCGACTCTGTATAGTGCTCGTGATGTGACTAGTGAGAAGACTTGTTCGAAGTGACTTACTTGGTCCCTTGCTTATTGGGATAAGTGCCCTATTTATAGGCTACCATTGAGATGGAAGGCCTTGTTAGGATCGCGCCATGTGTACGGCTAGGATTGAGCCACCAATGCTAAGATGAGGCCCATAGCCCAATAATGAAGCTTTAGCCCATGCCATCTTGGGCTTTAGGGGTAATTTGGTCATTTTTGGGAGAGTTCTTGAGGATGTGACAGAGTCTGCCGAGATCTCAGGTTCGGAGGGGTCGGTCCGGATGTCTGATCCGGACAGTACCTGGTTGTCAGCTGAGGAAGTTCCTCTGTCTGTCCAACTCTTCCGATTCGGAGCTCATGGGTTCGGACATCTCACTCTTTGGTGCCCACTTGCTTGGTAGCCTATGAGATGGTCATGCTGGATCCGAGTTAACATCCGTATCGGAGTCTTTGGGTCGGAGAGGGTGCTGACTTAGCACTATGCTCCTTTCCCAGGGAGGCTCGGACCACAGTGGGTCGGATCTAGGGTTCCGGCTTGCTTGAGTCCTAATCCTTTGTCCCTTTCTTTCAGGGTGGGTCGGACCATAGGTGGTCTGCCCGGATCGGACCAATGGCTCGGACCTAAGTGCCTCGGAACCATTGGATGACTTGGGATGCCTTAGGATTCGCTCCTAGGTCCTTTATGACGGATTGGACATATTTCCGTATCAACAATATAGAAAAAAGTAATATTATCCCAATAAATAGAAGCATTGATTTTGCAGATAAATTTCCTGATGAAATAACTAATAAAACCCAGTTACAGAGGTTTTTAGGAAGTCTGAATTATATCTCTTCTTATTATAAAGATATAGCCCAAGATACCGCTATCTTATATGATAGACTTAAAAAGAATCTGAAGCCTTGGTCTGAAGATCTTACTCATTTGTCATAGGAAATTAAAAGAAAAGGTTAAGACATTGCCTTGTCTTATGCTTAGTAATCCTTCATGGGATAAAATTGTTGAGACAGATGCTTCAGATATAGGATATGGGGGTATTCTTAAACAGGTTGATCCCCATAACAAACAAGAATATCTTGTTCGTTTTTATTCTGAAAAATGGAATAATAGTCAAAAAAAATTACGCTACTATTGCCAAAGAGATACTTGCAATTGTTAAGTGTGTTTTAAAATTTCAAGATGATTTATACAATCAAAAATTTATAATCAAAACAGATTGTAACTCTGCAAAGTTTATGTTTAACAAAGATTTTAAACATGATGTTTCTAAACAGATGTTTGCAAGATGGCAAGCTCATTTAGCTCCTCTTGATTTCGAGATTATTTATAAAAAAAGAGAAGATAATAGTCTTCCAGACTTTTTAACACGTGAATATATTTCATGAATTTTACAGGAATGTACTCGCGAGGAAGAAGCTCTCCCTCTTATAGAGGAAGAGGAGGACGGGGATCAGAAAGAATTCGCCCAAATCGGGAAGGAAAACTTATAGCAATGAATTTGCCATCACAAAAATCTGAGGCTCAGAGCTCAGAAGAATACCAAGAATTTATTGAGTACAAAAGAAATAAGGGAAAAATCCCATCTTTTGCTAAAATAGTAGCAGAAGAAGAGTCTGAAAAAAGTAAGACTGAATATGTTGAAAACATAAATCAAGAAGTAATACTTCTGTTTGAACTGAGGGATATGCGATGGGCAAATAATCCCTGGACTTTAATGGCCAAATATTTAGATAAAGCATCATATGCTTTAGGATCTTATAAAACAAGATCTTTCTATGAAAATATTCTTTCAAATACAGAGTCATGTGAAATAACACATTTCTCAGGAACACAAAAGGAAGTTTATAACTTCAGTAAGATTTATATTAAAAAGATTATATCTTCTGAAGAATGGGGAATAGCACCTTTAAGAGAAAGGGAATTTTACTATCCCAGTAATAGAAATCCCATAAAGTATAACTACTGGGATTATGTTGAAGCATTCAATAAAGTGCTACTCTATGAAAATCATAGGAAAAAACACTCCTGGTTTATAAAAATCAGCAGTGAAGCTTGTTGTTACGGACATGTGTCCAATCCGTTAAGGGCGCCATAGAGCCTGTCCTAAAGCGCATCACGGCTTAATTAGCCAATTCAGTACTGGTCCGACCTCACATGGTCCGTCCAAAGTGAATCGACCAGTACGCTAAAGTCACTACACCCTTATAGCTAGTCCGAGCTAGCTATGAAAAAGACTTCTAAACCTAGCTACGTCAGTACAGAGATGCCAAACGGACCGGACGAGAGAATCTCGGACGCCACCATCACATCAAGACCAAACGTATAACAGAACTACTGAGATACTTCCGTGAGACTCTTGGCTCGGACATCCAGAGTTACCCAAGGGCAGATCAACCAAGCAGACAGATCTGTCCGAGGGACTAACACGGACCCAACAGGCGGAACAGTACTCTCAGAGGGGAAAGGTCCAAACTACCCTCCCAGGCCCACTAATCGGTATTGGATTACTGTTCACTAATGGGCCATGGGCCAAAGGTAGCATTGGTGTCCAAATCTGAATCATACATTTGGCATCATCTTATGAACCTCTTCATAAGTATACGATAACTACAAATATGGCTTAAGGTCCAAGACCTTAAGGTAAGTGTTTTTGGACATAATAACCTTCATCATAACTATTACATTGGGAGCTTCCAACTCTCTTTCGAGTAAAGTCTCTAACCGGATTGACATAGGCAATCCGGGTATCCCGTTCTAACCCCCCCCCCCCACATAGTCCTTTCAGGTGCTCTAGCTCGGACAAGTACTGCTTCGGACTTCAAGTAGGAGGCGGGACCTAGACCAGGTTGTTTGTAATAGTTTAGTCAGTTAGTGTTCGAGGTTTTACCCCTCAACATTTTGGCGCCGTCTGTGGGTAGCAACAAGAAGTTTTCGTGTTTTGATCGAGCTGATGGCAAGAACAAGACGAACAGCGCGGGCTGGTGCTGCAGGAATGGGGACTCCACCACCGCGCCCACGAGGTCGTCCGCCCACCCGGGGACGTAGAGCCGCTATAACCGGAAGGAGATATCGAAGTGAGGGACGCACGACCAGTCCGTCCTCGGATGAAGTGGTTGTACGAGCTTCTCCGATAGAAGCTCAAGGCCCTGCAGCAGGCCAACAATTCACTATGCCTGATGGTCGCATTGTCCGCACTAATGATCTCGGACTAAGCGAGATGCAGTTCGATAGGTTGCTCACAATCATTCAAGGGTGCCCGACTGCCTTTGGAGTTGGAGAAGAGGTGGGAAACGTCCGTGAAGCTTGGGAATGTTACATTATGTCCACAAGAAGAGCTTTTGCGCCCGTGCTGGCAGTCACCCTGACTTCCGACCCGCACGTTATTCTTCCGGCCAAAAAGGAGGACTCGTAGATTGGAGTAGGGAGCCAAAAGGAGAAATTTCCTAGAACGGTACGAATCGAGCCTCATGAGACTCTCAAGGAAATTGAGATTGTTACTGGAAATCCGGACAAGAAGCAAGGATCGGAACTGAGATGAATGCGGAAGTGGAGATGAAGCTCATTGCTTGTCTCCGGGACAACAACGATGTGTTTGCTTGGAGTACGGATGACCTGAAGGGAATAGACCCGAGGATTACTGTTCACCGGCTGAACATGGATCCCTCGATTAAGTACATCCGACAAAAGAGGAAAGACTTTGGTCCGGTCAACGATGCCATCATATCCGCCGAAGTTGATCGACTCCTGAAAGCAGGAAACATTGAGGAAGTCCGTTATTCCGATTGGGTTTGCAACGTGGTTCTGGTAGAAAAATCGCCGGGCAAATGGCGGATGTGTAATGACTTCACCAGGTTGAACAAGTTCTGCCCAAAAGATCCGTACCCACTACCACGGATAGATCAACTAGTTGCTCCACGTCTGGATGTGCATTACTGAGTTTCATGGACACGTACCAAGGTTTTTACCAAATTCGAATGGCCAAAGAGGACGTCAAGAAAACAACTTTCTTCGCTGCCGGGGGGGGTATACTGCTTCAAGGTAATGCCCTTCGGATTGAAGAATGCGGGAGCCACTTACCAACGCCTGGTGAACCAGATGTTCAAGGAAGAGATTGGGAAGACAATGGAAGTGTACGTGGACGACATGCTCGTCAAGAGCAAAACTGAAGAGCAACATGTGCATCATTTGAACAAGTACTTCGCTATCCTTAGGAAGTATGGAATGAAATTGAATCCAGAAAAATGCACTTTCGGAGTGAAAGAAGGAAAGTTCCTCGGATACATGGTCACAGAAAGAGGAATAAGCGCAAACCCCGAGAAGATCAAGGCAATCTTAGATCTGCCACATCCAAAAACCCTCAATGAGGTACAACGACTCATAGGAAGTCTCATGTCCTTAAGTCGTTTTATTTCACGTTCGGCAGAAAAAAACCTTCCGTTCTTCAAAATCATCAAGAAAGGAGAGAACTTTGTGTGGAATGCGGAATGTTCCGAGGCTTTTGAAAAATTAAAAGAGTACCTCCATTCCCCTCCACTGCTCTCCAAACTCGTCGAAGGAGAACCACTCTACCTCTACCTAGCAATCACGGAAGAGGCAATGAGTTCCGTATTAGTACGGATTCGGGCTAATGAACATTTGCCGATCTACTATCTTAGCAAAGCCCTTGCTGGGGCGGAGACAAGATACGTGAAGATTGAGAAACTTGCATATGCTTTGGTTTACACCGCAAGACGGTTAAAACCTTACTTCAAATCTCACAAAATAGTGGTACTAACTGCGGAACCTTTGAAACAGGTCTTGGGGAAGCCCGATCAGTCTGGCCGACTCTCTAAGTGGGCGATTGAGCTGAGTGAATACGACATTTGCTATCAGGCTCTGTCAGCCAAGAAAGCTCAAGTTCTCGCTGATTTACTAGCGGAGTATCCCGAAGCGGATTCAGAGAAAGTCCCTGACAGACAAACATTTGAATGTCTGATCACCAAGCAGATCGTACGAAAGCCAATTCCGCTGAAGTTCTACCCAGAAAACCTCGAGGATGTTCAATTCATTAATCATTCCTTGCTTGCGTCATATGAGGAACCTCGGGTCAACCAAATGTTCCTTCTTGACAATATTGCGAACAGATCCGATATTAACAACTCTGGATCGGAAATCAAAGGAAAAGAGGAACAGCGGTTGGAAGCCCAGAAGCTTCAAGAAGACCTCCAAACCAAAAAACATCCTTCGGATGTTTGGACATTGGAAATGGATGGTTCCTCCACTGGAAGAGTGGGAGGAATTGGAATCTTTCTTAAAAGCCCTGATGGCGCAGAACTCGACTACGCGATATCCTTGGAATTCAAAGTCACCAATAATGTGGCTGAGTACGAAGCATTGTTAGTCGGGCTACGTCTGTCCAAATCCTTGCAAGTCCGGAAGCTCAAAGCTTACACAGACTCACAACTAGTTGAAGCTCAATTTTCAGGAACCTTTGTCACCAAGGGTCCTTCGATGATTAAGTATCTCGAGCTACTCAAGCAAGAAACCAGCCTCTTTAAAGAATTTACCCTGGAAAAGTTTGACAGAGCTTGCAATGAGAGAGCGGATGCTTTGGCAAAATATGCATCCGCAACAGCGGCCCTGGACACGAGGAGAGTAATCCTACTCACTGTCACTCACTCATCCGTCATGAGTCCCAATTCAACTGTCATGATAACGAACAGAGAAATAAATTGGATGACTAACATCTGGAACTATCTCAAGGACGGATCTCTACCAGCCGATCCGAAGGAATCAAGGAGTGTGAAATGCCAAGCGAACATATACTTTATACTAGGTGAAGACTTGTACAAAAGATCTTTTGCCGGAACTAACTTGAGGTGCTTGAGCCCGCAAGAGGCTAAAACTGTGCTGGAAGAGATACACAACGGAAGCTGTGGAAGTCATTCCGGGGGAAGAACTCTTGCCCAGAAAATCATACGACAAGGATATTACTGGCCTAGCATCGATAAGGATTCCACTAACCACGCTCGGAAGTGCCCTGATTGACAATACTATGCGAACGTTCCACATCGTCCGACGTGTCCTATGATTCCGTCAATCATAGCGTGTCCATTTGATTAGTGGGGAATTGACATTGTCGGACCGTTCCCGAGGGGTACTCAGCAGAAGAAGTTCCTGATTGTCGTCGTGGAATACTTCACCAAATGGGTAGAAGCGGAAGCTCTTGCGACCATTACAGAGAGTCGAGTATGGACCTTCATCTGGAAGAACATCATTTGCCATTTTGGCTTGCTCAGATTTCTCGTCTCGGACAACGGTGCCCAGTTTTCAGGCCATAGGCTCAAGGAATGGCTGGAGTCCTTCAAAATCGAACAACGTTTCACATCTGTTGGACATCCACAAGCAAATGGACAAGCCGAGTCCACAAACAAGACAATAGTCAAGATCCTGGAAAAGCGGTTGAGGACTTCCCAAGAAAGCTGGGCGGACGACCTAGATGGCGTGCTATGGGCTCATCGCACCATCGCACGGACAGCGACCAAAGAAACTCCATTTGCACTAGTATATGGCTCGGAAGCAGTTATACCAACAAAAATTGTTGTTGAGACTATGAGGATCCAAGCATTCGAAGAGTCCACCAATCGTGAAGCACGGATATTCGATCTGGACATCCTGGAACAGAAATGAACTGATGCGCTGGCTAATATCCATAGTGTTGTTATGGACATATGTCCAATCCGTTAAGGGCGCCATAGAGCGTGTCCTAAAGTGCATCACGACTTATTTAGCCAATTCAGTACTGGTCCGACCTCACGTGGTCCGCCCAAAGTGAATCGACCAGTACGTTAAAGTCACTACGTCCTCATAGCTAGTCCGAGCTGGCTACGGAAATAACTTCCAAACCTGACTATGTTAGAACAGAGATGCCTAACGGACCGGACGAGAGAATCTCGGACGCCACCATAACGATAAGCCCAAAACGTATATAACATAACCACTGAGATACTTCCGTGAGACTCTAGGCTCGGACATCCAGAGTTACCCAATGGCAGATCAACCAAGTAGACAAATCTGTCCGAGGGACTAACACGGACCCAACAGGCAGAACAATACTCTCAGAGGGAAAAGGACCAAACTACCCTCCCAGGCCCACTTATCGGTATTGGGTTACTGTTCATCAATGGGCCTTGGGCCAAAGGTAGCATTGGTGTCCAAATCTGGATCGTACACTTGGCATCATCTTATGAACCTCTTCATAAGTACACGATAACTATAAATATGGAGCAAGGTCCAAGACCTTGGGGTAAGTCATAAGTGATAAGCAATACGTACTAAGCAACACCTTCCTCATAGCTATTACATTTGGAGCTTCCAACTCCCTTTTGAGTAAAGTCTCTAACCGTATTGACATAGACAATCCGGATATCCCGTTTTAACCCCCCCCCCACTTAGTCCTTTCAGGTACGCCACCTCGGAGAAGTAGTTCTTCGGACTGCAAGTCGAAGGCGGGGCAAAGTTCAGGATATTTGTAGTAGTTTAGTCAGTTAGTGTTCGAGGTTTCCCCCTCAACATTTTGGCGCCGTCTGTGGGAAGTCTTACAAAAAGATCTCTGTGTTTCAAGTTGAACCAATGGCGAGAACGAGACGAACAGCAAGGGATGGTGCTACAGGAGTAGGAACGCCTCCACCACGCCCACGGGGACGTCCGCCCAACCAGGTACGTAGAGCTGCAGCGACAAGAGAAAGATATCCTAGTGAAGGACACACAACTAGTCGGTCCTCAGATGAAGTAGTGCGAGCTTCTCCGGCAGGAGCTCAAGGCCCACCAGCAGGCCAACAATTCAGTATGCCTGATGGACGCACTGTCCGCACTAACGACCTCGGACTGAGCGAGATGCAGTTCGACAGATTGCTAACGATCATTCAAGGGTGCCTGGGATCCAACAATGCTCCTCCACAGCAAGCCACTCCGCCAGTGGTTACCCTTCCTCAGGCAGAGCCAGCATTGTCCAGGAACATGCAACGCCCAATCCAGCAGAGGTTAGGGGATTAGAAACCTCAGGAGGATTTGCGAGATCTTTTGGATAGGCGGGCCTCAGCTTATCAAGTCCGAGGTGAGGGAAGCCAGCATGGAAGGAGAGAACATCAGGATGGGAACAACAGATACCTAGAAGTTCCACTGCCAGCACCTCCAAGAGACAGGGATCAAGTGGCAGAAACTGTTCCGATGGTCCGCATAAATGAGCTCCCAGCGGATGTAACCATACATCCAAGGACAGGGGAGATCATGACGGCTGACGAGATCTGTGCACAGCAAAAGGCTCTAGAAGCTCAAATTCTGAATCTCGGACGTCTTGTGAAGGACTACGAGCAGATAACTACTAGTGCACCTAATCCCCTGTGCGACAGCATTATGAGAGAAAAAGAAAGAAACCGGAACTCGGATCAAGCGATCCCGAACCTGGAATATGATTATGGGGATGCTTGTCCCGTGGGTCACCTAACGAGGTACAATAGCAAGATGGATTCCAAAGGGATGAGCGACAACACGAAAGCCCTTACCTTCTCGTCCACTCTCTTCGGAACCGCCATGGATTGGTACACCTCCCTGCCAAATAAGTCAATACAGTCGTACGCGGATCTGTCCTCCAAGTTTTTGGCGCGATTCGGGAAGTCAAAGAGGAGAAGGCGTACCGTGGAACATCTGGCAGGCGTCATACAAGGAGAGCAAGAGGATCTAAGGACTTTCTTAGATCGATTTCACACAGAGGCTCTTCGAGTTGAGTCACACAGTATTAAAGAACGGGTCCAACACCTGTATGCTAATACTCTCAACTCGGAACTCCGAAGAAAACTCTCAAGTCAAGAGGTAAGGAGCGAAAAGCATTTAGAAGACATCTGTGAAGAAGTAATGTATGGCGAAGAATACAGGAGGAACATTCCAGTCAGAGTCAGCTCCAAGAAAGGACAGGATCCGGAGAAGCAAGAGCAACGCCCGATAAAGTTTGATTCTAGGAAGGATCATAGAAATAGAGGTTTTTTCCGGGAGAGAAGTCCGCCGAGGCGATACACGGACTATACCCGTCTCAATAGGCCAAGATCCGACATCTTGGCAACTATCATTGAGAAGAAACTGGATGTCCAGTGGCCGAAGCCTCCTCACAACGGACGTAAGAGTAAGAACGCAAAGGGCTACTACAAATTCCACAAGTGTCGCGGACACGAAACTGACGATTGCATCCAGTTAAAGACAGAAGTGGAGTACCTAATAAGAGGTGGAAAATTGAAGGAACATATTTATGAGGACGGATCTGCCCGGCAAGATAGAACGGAGCAAAGGAGAGAGGAGAGGGTGGCGGAACCATCACCCCACTCGTTGCCTTTGCCTCCTCCGCCATTCGACTATCCGCCCCGGCCAAACCGACGCTCCTACATATATGTTGATAACATCGAGATGGAGAACGCCCCATACAGCGGAGTAATCAACACTATCGCTGGTGGACCAACTGGAGGCGATAGCAGAAATGCAAGAGAGCGAACTGCAAAGAATCTTCGGAATAATGACCGAGCATATGCTAATCCAGCAATCCCGGGCACCAACGCCATATCTTTTGATAACAGCGAAATCCCTCCTCCTACGGCAAGAGGAGAAGACATCGAAAACCCGGATGTTCCGCTGGTGGTCTCATTGACCATTACAACCTACCGAGTCAATAAGATTTTGGTTGACACCGGAAGTTCCTCGAACATCATCTCTAAAAGAACGCTGGATCAGATGGAGTTGGGAAGAATTCGATACGTGAGAGTGCACACCTCCATCTTAGGATTTGGAGGAGGAACCGTCCGACCCCTCGGAAGTGTCATGCTACATGTTTCGCTCGGGACCTTTCCGGCAAGGGTGATGCAGGAAGTCCGCTTTGTAGTGGTCGACCAAACTTTTGACTACAATGCCATCTTCGGACGACTGGGCCTCAATCAGTTCCGGGCTATTTCCTCTACTCTCCATAACAGGATGAAGTTCCCAACGGCCTTTGGAGTCGGACAAGAGGTCGAAAATATCAAAGAAGCTTGGGAGTGTTATGTCATGTCCACAAGGAGAGCTTCTGCGCCCGTCCTGGCAGTCACCATGACTCCTGACCCGCCAGTTATTCTCCCACCCAAAAAAGAAAACTCGCAGGTCGGTGTAGGGAGCCAGAAGGAAAAATTCCCTAGAACGGTACGAATTGAGCCTCATGAGACCCTTAAAGAGATCGAGATTGTTGCGGGCGATCCAGAAAAGAAGACAAGGATCGGAACCGAAATGAATGTGGAAGTGGAGATGAAGCTCATCGCTTGTCTCCGAGAAAACAACGATGTGTTCGCTTGGAGTACCGACGACCTGAAGGGAATAGACCCAAGGATTACGGTTTACCGTCTGAACATGGATCCTTCCGTTAAATACATCCGACAGAAGAGAAAAGACTTTGGTCCGATCAAAGATGCCATCATATCCGCTGAGGTTGATCGACTTCTGAAAGCAGGACACATTGAAGAAGTCTGCTATTCCGATTGGGTTTGCAACGTAGTTCTGGTCGAGAAATCACCAGGAAAGTGGAGGATGTGTAATGACTTCACAAGGTTCAACAAGTTCTGCCCAAAAGACCCATATCCACTACCACGGATAGATCAACTGGTGGACTCCACGTCCGGATGTGCATTGCTGAGTTTCATGGACGCGTACCAAGGTTTTTACCAAATTCGGATGGCCAAAGAGGACGTTAAGAAAACAGCTTTCTTCGCGGCCGGAGGAGTATACTGCTTCAAGGTAATGCCTTTTGGACTGAAGAACGCGGGAGCCACTTACCAGCGCCTGGTGAACCAGATGTTCAAGGACGAGATTGGAAAGACAATGGAAGTGTATGTGGACGACATGCTCGTCAAAAGTAAAATAGAAGAACAGCATGTGCACCATTTGAACAAGTGCTTTGCTATCCTGAGGAAGTATGGAATGAAATTGAATCCAGAGTAATGCACCTTCGGAGTGAAGGGAGGAAAGTTCCTCGGATATATGGTTACGAAAAGGGGGATAAGCGCCAATCCTGAGAAAATCAAGGCAATCTTAGATCTGCCACATCCAAAAACCCTCAATGAGGTACAGCGACTCATAGGGAGTCTCATGTCCTTAAGTCGTTTTATTTCCCGATCAGCAGAGAAAAATCTTCCGTTCTTCAAAATCCTCCGGAAAGGTGAGAACTTTGTGTGGACCGCGGAATGTTCTGAGGCTTTCGAAAAGCTGAAAGAATACCTCCATTCCCCTCCACTGCTCTCCAAACCCGTCGAAGGAGAACCACTCTACCTCTACCTAGCAATCACGGAAGAGGCAATGAGTTCCGTCTTAGTACGGATTCAGGCTAATGAGCATTTGCCAATTTACTATCTTAGCAAAGCCCTTACTGGGGCGGAGACGAGATACGTGAAGATCGAGAAGCTTGCATATGCTTTGGTTTACACCGCCAGACGGTTAAAACCTTACTTCAAATCTCATATAATTGTGGTACTAATCATGAACCTTTGAAACAGGTCTTGGGGAAGCCCGACCAGTCTGGACGACTCTCTAAATGGGCGATTGAGCTAAGCGAATACGACATTTGCTACCAGGCTCCGTCAGCCAAGAAAGCTCAAGTCCTCGCCGATTTCCTGGCGGAATATCCTGAGACGGATTCAGAGAAAGTCCCTGAAAGGCAAGTACTAGAATGTCTAATCACCAAAGACACTGTGCAAAGGCCAATCCCGCCGAAGTTACAACCAGAAAACTTTGAGGAGGCTCAGTTTATCAATCGGCCCTCGCTTGCATCATGCGAGGAAACTCGGATCAACCAGATGTTTCTCCTCTACAATATCGTGAACAGATCCGATATTAACAACTCCGGAGCAGAGATCAAAGGGAAGGAAGAACAGCACTCGGGAGCCCATGAGCTGAACGAAGATTTCCAAGCCAAAAAGCACCCTTCGGACACTTGGGTGCTAGAAGTAGATGGATCCTCCACCGGAAGGGTAGGAGGAATTGGAATTTATCTTAAGAGCCCTGATGGCGCGGAACTCGACTATGCGATATCCTTGGAATTCAAAGTCACCAATAATGAGGTTGAGTATGAAGCTTTGTTAGTCGGGCTACGCCTGGCCAAAACCCTCCAAGTCCGAAAACTCAAGGCTTACAAGGACTCCCAGCTAGTTGCGGCTCAGCTCTCAGGAACCTTTTCCACCAAGGGTCCCTCGATGATTAAGTATCTCGAACTACTCAAGCAGGAAACCAGCCTCTTTGAAGAGTTTACCACGAAAAGTTTGTGAGCCTATAATGAAAGAGCAGACGCTTTGGCAAAATACGCATCCATGACAATTTTGGACACAAGGAGAGTCATCACCTCAATGTCACTCATCCGTCATGAGGCCGGATACAACTGTCATGATAACTAGCACGGAGAGAAATTGGATGACTGACATCTGGAACTATCTCCAGGATGGATCTCTTCCAGTGGATCCGACAGAATCAAGGAGAGTGAAGTGCCGAGCTAATCGATACTTTATACTAGGAGAAGACTTGTACAAGAGGTCTTTTGCCGGAACTCATTTGAGATGCTTGAACCCGCAAGAGGCTAAAACTGTGCTGAAGCAGATACACAACGGAAGCTGCGGCAGTCATTCCGGGGGAAGAACTCTTGCCCAGAAAATCATACGACAAGGATATTACTGGCCAAGCATCGAGAAAGACTCCGCCAACCACGCTCGGAAATGCCCTGATTGCCAGTACTATGCGAATGTTCCTCACCGCCCGACGAGACCTATGATTCCGTCAATCATAGCGTGTCCTTTTGACCAATGGGGAATTGACATTGTCGGACCATTCCCAAGGTGTACCCAGCAGAGAAAGTTCATGATCGTTGCTGTGGAATACTTCACTAAATGGGTGGAAGCTGAAGCCGTCGCGACCATCACAGAGAGTAGAGTACGGACCTTCATCTGGAAGAACATCATCTGCCGTTTCGGCCTGCCTAGGGTCCTTGTCTCGGACAACGGTGCCCAATTTTCAGGTCATAGACTCAAGGAATGGCTGGAGTCCTTCAAAATCGAACAACGATTCACATCTGTTGGACATCCGCAGGCAAATGGACAAGCCGAGTCCACCAACAAAACAATAGTCAAAATCTTGGAAAAGCGGTTGCGAACTTCCCAAGAAAACTGGGCGGACGACCTAGATGGCGTGCTCTGGGCCCATCGCACCACTGCACGGACAGCAACCAAGGAAACTCCATTTGCCCTGGTATATGGCTCGGAGGCAGTTATACCAGCAAAAATTGCTGTCGAGACCATGATAGTCCAAGAGTTTGAAGAGTCCGCCAATCTCGACGCACGGATATTTGATCTGGACATCTTGGAACAAAAAAGAACTGATGCATTAGCCAATATCCATAGATATCAGGCAACGGCTGCTCGAGCGTACAACAGGAACGTCCGAGCAAACAACCTGCAGGTCGGAGACCTCGTGCCCATGTGGACATTCTGACAAACGTTGGCAAACTCAAACCCAACTGGGAAGGACCCTACAAGATTATCGGAGCAAGATCGAATGGGAGCTATGAATTGGAAGATGAGCACGGGCACCCACTCAGGCGTACATTGAATGCTAGAAATCTCCAAAAGTTTTACGCATAGTGATGGCTACTCGAATCTCCGACAGATTGATTAGTCATTTGGACTCCAACTATCTACCTCATAGAACTACGTCAGTTCTATTTCTTGCTTACTCTTCGATCATTGGCCATGCAGCCCGAAGGTTGTAATTGAATTTCCGACAAATCAATACAACTACTATCTTTTGTCTTTTCTATTTTATGCCTTTGAGAGTTAACATTTCGTTTCACGACGAGAAAGAAAGCAGGGAATTTTCATTCTTACAAAGACAGATTACACATCATACTGTCTATGCAACTTACAGTCTCAGATCATTATCCGGACTTAAGGACGCAATATGAGGGCACAGGGAATATCTATGGGGATACGTCATCTCCCAGCACCCATCTTTCCTTCTACGGGACAGACTTCAACGCTACTGCCGCGGGCTCCGCGGACACACGGACTTCCATCTACCTGCACATAGGAACATGGTTAAACATGGCGAACTTCGTCAAGATGTCACCAAAGCGTGGCATCACCAAATTCCTGGTCCGTGGAAGCCACGGGGCACACAGCAAAAGATTTCTGCCTAACCGGCTTTAAAGCCTCAAACTCTATTGGAACTTGGAAACCATTCCCAAATTAAGAGAGATTTGAGCTATTAAAGTTGGATCGGAAGAAAAGAGGAGATCTGGCTTTAAGGATCTACAAGCCCTGGTCGTGCAGACGAAACGACACGAGTTTGCATCAACTCATCTAGGTTTGGCATGGGGGTCGTGCCTTTTTCTAGGACACTCCAACCAATCCCCGTCCGCCACACAAACAGCTTGATGCCAGATCTGACCCAACTGCTCCCGTACTATAAGGATGAGTCAAATTTGTGTTTGACCACATCCAACCGGGCCCAACAATAACGTTCGGGATTTGAATTTGTTCAACCGCCTTATGGCGATTACGAGTGCGGGAAAAGTGGCGATCTTATCTGATCAAATAGTTCGAATTTTATAAGCAAAATTATCCGAACATTGACATACGGATGTTACAGTCCAACAAAAGCCAAGAAAAAGTGCATACTACTACGGGGCATACCCCGCCTTGATCCTTCACCATTGCCCAGAAGTCGAACCTTGGGATTCCGAGCCACCACCTCGGGCCTGACGAGCTTGCTGCTGCATCCGGATCCTCCTGCGGATCAACTTCAGCGTCCGCTCTCTCTCCTCTTCAGCGTCCGCTCTCTCTCCTCTTCAGCCAATCTCCTAGCTATTCCTGGACATTGAGGGGGATCGCCTTCAAAATCTAGGACGATCGGGTCACGCACGGTCCCTCTTCCCGGATAAATTGGCAGATGCATGTTCCCGCAGGCACAGTTCACCCAATGACTATATTCGTCATCTTCTGAGTCCGACATTCTAGAAACACTAACTTCCGTAGAAGGACAGAGGGGATAAGACACGAGAAAGAGTAAGGGAGAGTACAACAGTGAAAAAGGGAGAATTACCACACCCTTATTTATAGTCACAACGAGTCCTTCAGATCTCGCCACCTGTCGATCATCCGACGACTCGGAAGACGAAAAGACGTAGTCATTATGACTATTTTTACTGTTTCACATTCCTCCTTCTAGAAGAATTACGCTTCCCGACGAGCGAACGGTCCGAAGATTGGATAGATGAGAGTTTGACGTTTATGACATATACCAGCTACAGCAATCCGAGCCCTTAAGAGATGTCATTTGCGAAGTGACTCAGCATGTGAACGATAGATAATACGGAAAAAAGGAAGCCAGTAAGCAAACATGCGGAAGCATAGGAAGATTCATTCCTCGGAATAATTAAGAATTCAACAAGAGTACATAGCAATATGTTCCGAATCAAACAAACATCCAAAAGATACAGAATTTCAACGGGGCATACCCCGGACTTCTCACTCAGGACCAGCTTGGCTTGGACCAACTTCATCAGCTTCAGGCGGATCGACTGGACGATCATCGGAGGTGACTTCCGCAGCTAGGTCCTCAGCATGATCGAACAAGTTAAAATCAGCGGGGAGGTCAAGAACGCGAGCAGGCAGGGAAAACCACTTCTGCAGGAAGGCCCGGTAATCATTGAAGGGCACAAAGCCCACCTTCAGGAAGGCTTCTGGGATCCACCTAGGGAGGAAAGGTCCGCCGTTTTGGATCTCAACCTCACCTTCCTCGGTGACTAGTTCCACGAACTCACATGCGGCCAACTGCTCGTCCGAGACACCGTCGACGGGCACTTCCACACCGTTCGCATCCGCAGAGGGGATTAACCCCTTCGCCTTCCAATCAAAGTCCGGTGGAAGAAGCCCCTTGGACTGCAACTGCCCGATCGCGGACACGAACCCATCCAGACGGGAAGCATCCGATTTGTCCGCCATCAGGAACTTGAAAGAGTCAGACCTCAGGAAGTCACGACCAGCGTAAAGACGAACATATTGGAGGCCTCCGACCAGGAAATCCTTGAAATCCAGGAAAGCCTTCATCGCCTTATCGACGAATCTCTCTTGATAATCAAGATCCGCCTTGATTTTTTCCCAGTTGGTCTTCACCTTGTGGACTTCACTTCTTCCTCTTTCAGCCTCATCTCCAGTTGCTTCACTTTTTCCGCCTCGTCGCGGATGTGGCCACCGCCTTGTGAAGATCCTCCTCAATGGTGGCGCGTTCGCCGGCCTTCCACTGCATGGCCTTGATGAAACACCCGAGCTGGGGAAATATCTGCGAGGATACAAGTTATATTTATATCACATTAAGAACAAACCAAGTAAGCCACAGACAGATTACTTACCCACTGGTATAGCGCATCCATCCCTCTGACCCGCTCCACTTCAGGGAGTCCGCAAGCGCGCTCATATTCCTTGTCCAAGGCAACTTGGTCCACGGGAAGGACAGCGGACAGCTGCTGTCTCTTTGCGGCGGCTGGAGCCTCCAAGGTTGCTGCCCTTTTGCGCACCGAGACAATAGCGTCTCGTGGTGGGGCTTGGGCAGTGGACGCTTGGGACCTTCTAACAGTGGTGCTCCGGGTAGCAGGGGCTTTGCCCTTGTCAGGCACCGCCAAGGCCTGAGTGTCCTCACCCGCCTTGTTCCGCCTTTCCTCCTCAGCAGCGAACACTACAACATTTTTCGGGTCTGGCATCGGAAGACCCGAGGAAGTATTAATGATCCTGGTCCTCTGACCAGCGACCACCTCCAAAGCTTGTTGCTCCCTCTGCAGCCTCTTCTTCTCTCGGAGTGTCGACATGATGTAGTCGACCCAGTAAGCTGCATGATAAACCAAAGGCATCAGATACAACTAGATTAACAAAGAATTACAAGCACTGCGAAAACACGTCATCAAAACAAAGAGTCCCGATGAAGAAAACGCATAAAGGATCAAGTCGTCGAGTTCTTACTGAAGTCCGTCTTCCCTCCAACCTCGACTGCGTCCGTTAGCCCACATAGATAGGGCAGTGGCTGACAGATTAATCTGTGAAATGGATAAGTTGGGGGATTGTGCTTTTTATGGATTGCAGCCACCCACGGTGCCACATTTTTTGGAAGGGGGTGCCAATCCGGGATGCTCTCCCTTAGAAACTTTGTGGGCAGCTACCATTGCTCTCGCTGTCTTTCGGATGCTCCAGGCTTCAGAGCCATCCGTACGAAAACGTATTTGTCCCACCATTTCGATCCCAGCGATGAAATCGAGTCCGAGATAAAGTTGTAGGGTTTCCTATTCATGAAAGTATAGAATAGCGGATTCCCCGGACTGAAAGACACGTGGAAGAGCTGCCTAAACTTCTCAAAATTCACGGGCTGCCCTTTCTTCTTACAAAAGATGACGAAGCAGATAAGGTTTCCCAAGGACTTCGGGATGACCTGACTCGGACCTATCCCATTATGGTTTAGGATATTCTTCAGCTCCGTGGCAATGGGGATCCTCCACCCACATGAGAAAGCCACCTCGTGTACGCACATATATCCGGCAGGCGGATTATAAAAAGCGTGTCCGGGCTCAGGGACCATGATCTCTACGGAGTCGGGGATCTCCCACTTCCGCTTCCACTCAGGAATATCTTCTGCTCTTACTCTGGACGGACATGTGGGGAGAAGTCCGTCGGCATTGAGTTCTCCAAATTCGTCTGCTATCACAACAACGGACGCAGGACGGGGAAATTTGATTCGGCGACTTTACGCGCCCAAGACTAAATGGTTGGACCGCACGGGACCAGCAGGATGAAGTGCAATCTGACGCCCACCGCATCTTCGAGGATGAGCAACAGGGGACTCTTCACCTTCTTCCTCCTCTTCATCGTCATCATCCTCTTCGTCTTCTTCCTCATCATCATTGACGACTTCAGGTCTCCCGGATGTGCTTGGATTAGACGGACCTATTTCTGCCACGACACGGTCTTC
Organism: Plantago major; assembly: GCA_026545765.1. NCBI lineage: Eukaryota > Viridiplantae > Streptophyta > Magnoliopsida > Lamiales > Plantaginaceae > Plantago > Plantago major. The sequence goes on from CM048841.1 coordinate 61,918,053, forward strand.
CATCCCCTCCTCGAACATCTCCACCTCATCAGTTTCGCGTCCGCTATCGCCCTCCCGCTCCAAATGCGGCTCACTCGGATCTCTGGACGACCCAACCCCTCCGATAGTCCGAGATTGGACCAATGATCTAGTTCTGACAAGATCATCCTGAGCAGTCTCAGCCTGTGCTCCTGCGGAACCACGGACTCCGTGCCCGGCATCAGAATCCCTGGACGATCCAAGGTCTACAACAAAGAAGTCTCCCACGGACAGGGTCATATCTACGGACCCAATACCTAAGTCTACAGCATCATTGTAGCTTGGTGCCTCAAGTTGATTCTGACTATCGCTCACGGACATCCTAACGCAGAAGGAAACGAGTCAGAAACGATAGTGGTGATTGTCCGAGAGTTCGTTTAGGTATCTTTTTAAGTTTGAAACAGTCTGCGACACCATATTTAACCAAGATTGGCCTGCATTAGGTCTAGTATCGGCGTTCATGGCACCAACCTTGGCACACTAAGATGTGCCACCGGCACCAACATCAACACTACCCGGCACGTTAAGAGGGACCAGTTTACAGAGGCTTATGTGCCATTCGGCGCCAACACACTACTAAATAAACATGCCCATTTGACTTTTGGTTGCAGAATATTATGCAACAGTACGAAGCAGAGCAATGTAAACACCTAGGAAAGCAGCATATCACAAAAAGGAAAAATACTCGAGCGAAGTAAGGGTATACTTACTTGATAACAGTCAACCGTAGAAGTTTGTGCGTACGACTAAGCCTTGATGATCCTCGGAAGGAACAGATTCGAAAGCAGAAATCTCCGAAATTGTGCGAGTTTTACTTGCTCGGATGCGCCTTTAATTGCTCGGATCACTATATGATTGAACTGAGTTTTGATATTGCTAAAAGTGTGAAAGCGACCGATGAGCTGACTATTTATAAGGGCAATTTAGAGAAAGCTAAGAGTCACATCACCTGGATTTGAGTCCCAACCGTCAGATCTTTCTAATCCAAAGGATGCACCGTTCCACGAATGGGTTGCCATCAGTATGTCGCTTTGAATGCGTGATAGACGCGTCGCATCAATTGGGCCTCGAATCCTAACCATTGATGGTGTCCTGATCCAACGGTCGTGTCGCTTCATTCGGGATCCCTCCCCAGTGGGCCGAACGGACAAATTGTTGGGCCTCTTTGGCTTACGGATCAGCGACCCAGGAAGACCAGTTCAGCAAGCTGTCTAACGGATAGCCTCCAGAAGGCTACACTACATCCTAACCGTACTCGGATCCATATATCTCGATTACAAATACCTTTTCCATCTACAGTCCGAGCACTTCCGCTAACTCGGACTGTAGAAGAAAAGGGGGGGAGAGAGATATATTGAATTCATGAACACGGAACACGGATGATAGATCTAAACAGAGCGAATTTTTTCCTCTCCAGTTAACGATTCGGACACGCTCCACAACACACTTGTTCTCTTCATAGTTACCATCTATCTTCTACTAAGATACTTGGAAACTAGGGGGACATATGTTGTTACGGACATATGTCCAATCCGTTAAGGGCGCCATAGAGCGTGTCCTAAAGCGCATCACGGCTTATTTAGCCAATTCAGTACTGGTCCGACCTCACGTGGTCCGCCCAAAGTGAATCGACCAGTACGTTAAAGTCACTACGTCCTCATAGCTAGTCCGAGCTGGCTACGGAAAGGACTTCCAAACCTGACTATGTTAGAATAGAGATGCCTAACGGACCAGACGAGAGAATCTCGGACGCCACCATCGCGATAAGCCCAAAACGTATATAACAGAACCACTGAGATACTTCCGTGAGACTCTAGGCTCGGACATCTAGAGTTACCCAAGGGCAGATCAACCAAGCAGACAAATCTGTCTGAGGGACTAACACGGACCCAACAGGCGGAACAGTACTCTCAGAGGGAAAAGGACCAAACTACCCTCCCAGGCCCACTTATCGGTATTGGGTTATTGTTCATCAATGGGCCTTGGGCCAAAGGTAGCATTGGTGTCCAAATCTGGATCGTACACTTGGCATCATCTTATGAACCTCTTCATAAGTACACGATAACTATAAATATGGAGCAAGGTCCAAGACCTTGGGGTAAGTCATAAGTGATAAGCAATACGTACTAAGCAACACCTTCCTCATAGCTATTACATTTGGAGCTTCCAACTCCCTTTTGAGTAAAGTCTCTAACCGTATTGACATAGACAATCCGGATATCCCGTTTTAACCCCCCCCCCCCCACTTAGTCCTTTCAGGTACGCCACCTCGGAGAAGTAGTTCTTCGGACTGCAAGTCGAAGGCGGGGCAAAGTTCAGGATATTTGTAGTAGTTTAGTCAGTTAGTGTTCGAGGTTTCCCCCTCAACACATAGGTATCAAGCAACTACTGCTCGAGCATACAACAAGAACGTCCAAGCGGTAAACCTGCAGGTGGGAGACCTAGTACTTCGTCGGGCGGACATTCTGAAAAATGTTGGCAAACTCAAACCTAAATGGGAAGGACCCTACAAGATTGTCGGAGCAGGAGCAAATGGGAGTTATGAATTGGAAGATGAGCACGGGCACCCACTCAAGCGTACATGGAATGCTAGAAACCTCCAAAAGTTTTACGCAAAGGGATGGTTACTCGAATCTCCATCAGATTGATTAGTCATTTTAGATTCCAACTATCTATTACACGGAACTCCGTCAGTTTTGTTTTTTGTTTACCCTTCCATCATTGGCCATGTAGCCCGCACGTTGTCATTGAATTTCCGGCAAATCAATACAACCTCTATCTTTTGATTTGTGATTTTTCGATTTATGCATCTGAGATTTAACGTTCGTTTAACGACAAGAAGGAAAGCAAGGGATTTTATTCATACAATGAAAAATTATACATAATCCTGTCTGTGCAACTTACAATCTCGGATCGTTATCCGGACTTACGGACGCAATGTGAAAAATGCAGAAAATGTCTCCGGGGATACGTCATCTCCCAGCAAAAATCATTCCCCCGTCGGGAAAAGCTTCTTGCATATCAAGCGGCAAGTATGGTTTCTGTGGAGGCACGGAACTCGATCTACCTGCATACAGGAAAATGGTTAAACGTGGTGGAATCCCTCATGATACCACCAAAACGTGGCAACGCAAATCCTGTGTCCGGGGAGAACAAAGTGCAGACAGAAATAGATTTCCGCCTAACCGGCTTTAGAGACTCAAACTCTCTTGAAATTAGGAAACCATTTCTAATTTAAGAGAGATTTGAACCACTAAAGTAGGATGGGAAGAAAAGAGAAGAGATCTGGCTTCGATGATTTACAAGCCATGATCCCGAAGACAAGAAGAGAAGAATTTGGGATCAGTTCACTTGGTTTTGGCACTGGGGTCGTGTCTTTTTATAGAACATTCCAACCAATCAGCGTCCGCCACGCTAATTGATCGACGTCAGCATTGGGCTTCAGTCACCCCTTTAGAATTCTACAATAATTCCAGGATCATATCCTGCATTTCTGAAGGCACAGCAATAGTGTCTATAAAAACTTCAGTCCAAGGAAAGGAAATCCTTCTGGACACAACAACTTTCTGCAAGTTGTTTGACCTTCAAAATCTTGGAAAGGATTTTGAGATAAACACTAAGGATGATGATCTCCTTGAAGGTGTAAATCAGCTGTACAGTGACGTGTGTGATCTTGAAAAATTAGATACACCCACTGATTTCAAGATTGCTGACATCAGAACTAGACATCTGCTGGTTCACTGGGATGTGTTGGCATGCATTCTTCACAGATGCTTTCATGGTCTACAAGGAGGTGCTGACCAGATAAGCCAAGAACGCTGGATAATGATGTTCTTGTTGATTCAACAAAACAAAAGGCTGGAAAACCCTTTCAATTGGGGAAAGTACGCCTTTATGAAGTTTGTGAAGAAGATTCAAGGCTTTGAGCATAAAATCGCTAAGGGACTTGCTGAGCCAAAGACCACAGTGAGCTATGGTCTAAAGATATGCTACTTGCTGGAAAAACTTGGCATTGAGCTCATAGAGAAGGCTGACATAGCCAACAGTAACCTGCTCTACAAATATGAGTATACAAACATGATGAAAAAGGTTACTGGATCTTAGAAAGGTTCCAAGAAGCGAAAGACTGAAGAGGTATCTGAGGGAAAGATTGCGACCAAGAAGCCCAGAACTTCACGAAAGAAGTCTGCTGGCAAATCAGAAGGAACACCCATTGAGGTTGTCGATTCCCAGATACCTGCAGCCACTGCCGATAAACTCATAAATTCAGATGAACTCATCAATGCTGCAAAAGAGGTATCGACTACTGAACAAGTAGACTCAACAAGAGAAAGTGCTTTCAGAAATGTCAAGACTATTACAGAAAGCCTTGCTGATGAACTCATAAATGCTACCAAAAATAGTGAAAGTTACCAAGCCTTATCTGCAGAAACCGCAGGAATTATGGACCAATCAGTTCCTAATGCTGATGAGAGCTCTGACGATGAAGATGATGAACTAGTCATCTCTCAAGTCCTAGAAAAATAAAAAAGGGCTAAGGTTACTGAAATAGTAACTGGTGTTGAGGTATCTGAAGAAGAACCTACACCACAGGTTGCTGAACAAGCACCTATAGCAAAGGCTGTTGATGCAAACACACCATCAGGGAAAGTCACGTATGAACAACTTCAAGAAGCCCTGATGAGTGGTGACTTAGTGTTGGCAGATGCTGATTTCAACGCCACACTTAAAAATCTGGAAGAGCTATCAAATGATCAATCTTCTACTTCCAGAAAACCACAACAACCACAACCACAACAGCCACAAGTGGTTGATGAAATGGTAAATGAACTCCATTTCGACTTACCATCAATGCAATATGCTGAAGAAAATCCTGCAAAAGAGCAGGTTCCCCAACTCAATGAGAGGGATCAAACTGAGACCTTCACTCAGAATGATCAACCAGGGGAGGCAACTGATTTGCACACTCAGGAAAGGTGTGAAGTACCTGAAACTTGAAACAAAGAAGCTGCAATGGAATAAGAAGACCAAATCATAGAAGGGTCACAAGTTCCAGAGACCAATCAGCCTGACACTGCTCAGGTAGCTGAATGGTTTAACTCTCTACTTGTGAAATTTTATGTTTATAAATCTTGTTACTTATAAAAAATTTCTTTGTTACAGGCTGAATTAGAAACAAAAGAACAAGAGGAAGCTGCAAAGCTTGCCTCAGAGACTGAGAAGGAGGCTCCCAGGTGGAACATAGTTTCTTAAGATATGACTTTTCAGAAATATTTTGTACACACGACTAACTGTTTGTTTCTAATAGGCTCCAACTGAGAAAGAAGAAGATAAGGCAGAAATGCCAGAAAAGGACCAAGAGACCGTCAAGGTTTCTGAAGAAAATGTCATTGAGCCTTCTAGTGAGAAGGTATATAAATCAGTGATACACATTCTTCATCATGGGTTAAATTCTTCTCTAATTACTCAATAATTTCTACTTACAGGCTCATTCAGAAGTAGAAGTGCATGGGGAAAAAGTTGCGACCTCCCCTACACCCATGGAAATTGATGAGGCCACCAAACCTTCATCACCCGAGAAAATTCCAGAGACTGCACAAGTCTCTGAGAGACAAGTATCTGAGCCTCCAACGGAGGTAATTGATATCTCAGATATCTGATTTGTCAACAAAATTTTCTTTCATGACAATTTCCTAAGTATTGTGATAATTTTAATTCTCAGGTTAAAGCAGAAAGAAAGGTTGATGAGGAACAGACTCCCAAGTCTCCACCTCACAACAAGATATCTGAGGCACCTCCTGCCTCAGTAGTACAAGTTTCTGAGCCTAACATAATCATTCTGGTAACTCAGAAATCTAACCACACTTGTACTCAGATATCTACACAAGTTTTCAATCTAACTCAAAACACTTTCTTTCAGGCTCAAACAAGTGCCACGAAGGTTCCCGATGATGAGAAAAAGGACCTACTTCCCTTCTTCAAGGCTCAAACCCTGCCAAAGCACATTCAATGCTTCAAGAAATGGCAGAGGTTAAGGTGCTCTGATCTCTCTGAAATATTGAGAATCACAGATCAACCTACAAGACGAGCACGAGCTCTTGATTTGGAGAACTACATCCATGCAATGTTCCCCATGGAACAATATCCAGTTGCGACTTTATTGCATCAGGATTTCTCCAAATAAGTGGCACACAAGTTGATTGAAGCCTTCAATCAGGCTGATGGTCAGACAAGATTGCAAATGGCATTCAAGCCAGTCCTGCCCCAGACTCTACAATTTATCCCTTCTGAACAAGAAGAGGTTAATGGGCAACAGATCACTATTCCTGAAGTGATTAATCTTGTATCTGAAGATGATGAGGAGGAAGAAATAGACGAGAATAACTTTGATGAACCTCCCTCTGACCATCACAAAAAGGATGATAATGATAAGAAGGATGATGATGATGCCCCTGCACCAGGGACCGGAGGAATTCTACAAGGAAATAATGCCTCAACTACTGAAAAGCACACTGAAAGGACATTACAGCAATCTCTGCCTCCATCTCCTCAAAAATCTACTCATCCATCTTCCCAACAACAAAAGGACACTACTGAACAAGTAGTTGAGCACTCTGAGGAAACAACTCAAAAGATACTGAATACACAAACCAGAGTTGCTAAACTCAATCAACTGTTGGAAGAAGAACAACAGCTCCATCTTCACCTAGAAGAAGAGCTCATTAAATCTAGAGATAAGCTTACTCAACTATAAGATCAATATTTACAAGAAATGGCAGCTTACTCTGAGGTTAAAGAGCTTCAGGATGCTGTAAATTCTATCACTAAGGAACTCGATACTGAAGAAGTATCTGAAGCAAAGCATGATGCTAAGGCTGCATCACCATCAAATGAAAGAAAGGAAAGAAACCCATCTCTGAGATGGTTGTTGGACTAGACAGAATTGATGAAAATGTCCAAGAGGATGAAGATCACTGGGCTGATTACTCAGATGATGAAGAAGACACGACTTTGGCAGAACATCGCAATGAACACTTAGCGGTTTCTCATCTGAAAAGGAAGCTAATTGCTCATGAAGTTTTCAACAAACTGCCAAATGTCAACTCCCATGAATACATGAATAGATACCAAGTTTTGGCACATCTTAAAAAGGAGTTGTCTTCACAAAACAAAGAAGTAATTGCCTCCGTCCCTTCAAATATGAAGAAATTCACTGAGCTCATCACTCAGAGAACAACTAACATGGTCATTGCTCAGAAGGATCTGGGAATGATAAGGGACGATGATGTGTCATTAGCTGAAAAAGCTTTTCAAGAGGCAAGTTACACTGCTAGAAAAGCAGATGCCATACTCGGCCCATTGGCAGAGCTCACTGATAAGGAAAATGGACTTATCAAACAAAATCAGGAGCTCAAAGCTGAACTTCAGAAGTTGGTCACTGCCTATAACTACTTACAAGGACATTTTGAGTCTCTCTCAGAATCCTTTATGAGACTTAGTCAGCCAACAATGACTAAGGGGGAAGGATTGCACAAATCTGGACCTCAAAGTCAAGGGGAATGGGAAGAAGGAGAAGGACATAAGAAGAAATCTGGAGCTGGTGCTGCTCAGAGAGGAAGAAGAAACAAGAAAACTTCCCAGCCACCACTCTGAATCAATGAGCCCTCCTCAAGTCAAGCTGCTTTTCAAATAGTAGCTACTTCGTAAACCAATCAAGGAACTTCAATGGTAACAAGGGCCATGGCACGTAAACCTCAAGGAGTACTAAGGCTCCAAGGAGAAGACAAGTAAGAGGATTGATGAATCTTCCAAGAAGAAGAAGAAGAAGGTCAAATCAAACTCGCAATGAAGAAGGCTGCAAAATTCTCACAAGAATTAATCTTGATGATGATGAAGAGACTGATGAAGATGAAGCCCCTCTTCACAGAAAAGAAAAATTGAAAGCCTAACTGAGCCCATAGCTGCAAAGCCCTTAGCAGCTAAAACACCCTCTGGAAAATACCAAGTCTATCCAGGGTGGTTCTTCAAGCAATACCCCAAAAGAGAATTCAAGACAAAGAAGGAACAGACTAACACTACAAAAATCAGTGCAGAGCGGCGGATAGATCCGCTTCTGATCAGCCTATCCATCGCCCCAGCTCTGGCGACGGATCGGGCGACGGATAGAAATTCCGTCGCCCGACTGGAGCTGTGGCGACGGATAATAATCCGTCGTCCAATTCGCGACGGATTGGACGACGGATTATCATTTTTGACCATTTTTTTTTAAAATTGATTATGGGGCGACGGATAGATTCTATCCGTCGCCCCACGTGGCGACGGATAGATCTATCCGTCGCCCCATTGCTATTTTTTTTAAAAAAAATAAAATTCGTATTCGAATTTTTATATTCGTATACGGATTAATTCGTATCCAATTTGTATTCCTATACGAGATATTGATTTGTATTCGTATACGGATTAATTTGTATCCAATTTGTATTCGAATTTTTATATTCGTATCCAATTTGTATTCGTACGATGCGGTGGTGGTGGGAGGAGAAAGGTGGTGCGGTGGTGGCAGTGGTGGTGGCAGTGGTGGTGCGGTGGGTGTGGTGCGGTGGGTGTGGTGCGGTGGTGGTGGGAGGAGGAAAGGTGGTGGTGGTGGCAGGGTGGTGGTGGTGGAGGAGATGGTGGTGGTGGCAGGGTGGTGGTGGTGGAGGAGATGGTGGTGGTGGCAGGGTGGTGGTGGTGGTGGAGGAGATGGTGGTGGTGGCAGGGTGGTGGGAGGAGAGAGGTGGTGGTGTGGTGGTGGAGATGGTGGAGGAGATGGTGGTGGTGGAGGATGGTGGTGGTGGGAGGAGAAAGGTGGTGGTGGGAGGAGGAGGAGAGGAGAAATGGAGGAGAAGTGGTGGAGGAAAGGAGGTGGTGGAGGAGATATATTATATTTTTTTTAGTCTTTTAGCGACGGATAGATCTAGATCTATCCGTCGCTAACTTTTTTATTTTTTTTTTATTTGCCGGCTATATAGCGACGGATAGATCTATCCGTCGCGAAATTTTTTTTTTTTTTAAATTATGGTCAACGCTCTGTAGCGACGGATAAAATCCGTCGCCCCTTTCCGTCCCATTACAACAGAATTCTTATAGTGTAAGAGCTGAACAAAGACAAAGTCAACTTCCACTCAGGCCAGAAGAAGCCAAAATTGAGTATGTGAAGAATGACAACAACTCCTCTATCTACAGGTGCATTAATCAGAAAAATGGCTACTGGATTCTGGAACTTAAGCATCTACTGGTAAACTCAAGATTTCCAGAACCAATCCATAAACAGCTCATGGTATGGAGAAAAGACAAGCCAATCTTGATCAACACCAATCACATCAAAGCTTGGTTGGATTTTGAAGTTATCAAGAGAATAGAAGCCATGAAGAAGGACCTCTCTGATGAATGTCCTTATGGAAAGCCAGATGATGTGCACAGAATTCTCAACATCACAGGAACAGGTACAAGAGCAAGACTTGCTGTGGAACCCTATGAGTCTTTCTACTTAACTGAAGATCAATACAAGGGTGACATCAGATATCTAAAGATCATTTATGAATACTTTAAGCTATCAGATATCAGAATCCAGCATGCCTGGAAATGGGGAAAGTATCTGTGGGTCAAGCACTTTGTCAAGAAAAATCCTACCAAAACCTACAAGGAAGTCTGTGGTTTTGCCAGAGCCACAGAGATGATTGTCAGAACACTTCTCTATGACTATTCTGATGACATCAAAAGGTTTGGTGATAGGAAATTTGCAGATTGATCCATGGAACTGCTTTTGAAGACTCGAAGACTAGTCTATTAGGATGTTTACTTGGAGCTTGGTTACTCCTGTCATCCTAATTTACTATGTATTTTTGTTGTATCTTGCTGACTGAGCTGAATTATATTATGTACTAAAGTTACCTGTAAACCTTCTCTATAGTATATCTGATGAACTTACTCTCAGATATCTTTATCTATAAAAGATAACTTGTCAGCAAAGATCACACCTTGTGAGTTGGTTGATGTTTACTTTCTGCACTTAATTATATGAATTAAAAGATCATAAGAAATGATTAAGTGGTGGATTGTCTCCTCATCCAGATTTGTAATAGGTCAGATAGTCATCGTTGACTGATCAAAATAGGGGGAAATTTGTTAGGAATATCTGTTTAGATTTTGATCAGCAACTTTATGACTTATCTTAGCTCAGAAAGGTGATTAGTACTCTTGGTTCACTTGAGCACTGTAAAAGAGGAAACTCACTAAGTATGATAGTCTAGCAAATTTTGTATAGGATGTTAGGTCTCAAAATGTAATTTTTATTTTATGAAGAAGACCAAGAAGAAGACATCCAGCAGTACAAGTTCAACGAATTTGAAGATTTGAAGAATGCACAAGATTGCTGAAGACAATGGTTTTTCAGATACCTATGACCAGATATCTTGGAGACACAACTGGTTTTAAATAAACTGTGTTACAAGAGATATCTGAGAACTAAAAGGTTTCTGAAACAAGGAAAGTGCCCACAGATATCTACACTCAGATACCTTGGACTTAAACTATATTTGAAAAAGAAATATATTGCAAAAAAGTTGTTTCAACAAATGGTATCTGAAGTTGTGATAATCTCTGGAAAAGGACGTGCAAAGCTTCAGAGAAATCTGATGATATTAAGGTCTCTGATACAATGCATAGTTCCATTGGCACTACAGGACAAAAAGTATAGTACAAAGCATTAAATGCGCAGGACAGAGATGTCTGAAAAAAAATGGTAACTTCTGAAGAAGAAGACAAACTCACATAAGATTATACACAGATATCAATAGTTTGAATTTGATTTGAGCCTAACGGATACTATTCAAACGGCATTCAAATTCATCTATAAATATCAACACTTAGACTGCTTGAGAACACACCTTAGAACAAACACAGAACTTACATTGAATACTCTCACAAGCTCTCTCAAGCATACTACTTACCTTCAAGCTTTCTGTTGCGACCAAAGCTCTTGATTCTAAGTAGCACAAAAGTTCTAAGTGTCCTGATCCTAAACAAGCATTGCTATCTGTGAAAAAGTTGAATCAAAAGATCAAGTATCTGAGATTCATTCTCTTGAACACTTATCATAGACTTGGGTCAGTAAAGAACAAGATACCATACATTGCAAAGTGTATTAAGTATACTTGATTCATAGAGCTATCTGAATAACTGAATAAGTTATTAAAGAAGCTCACCTGACAAACAAACCAAAAACCAACACCATAATTGCCGTGGAGTACAGGAAGTACTTAGTTTGGGAAACTAAGGAATAACTCCAAGGTTACTGAGCACAGGAAGTACTTAGCTTGGGAAGCTAAGGAACAACTCAAAAAGGTTTTTGAGTACAGGAAGTACTTGGCTGTGAAAGCCGGGGAATAACTCAGGGGGAACACTTGGTTGGGAACCTAGTGTATTTAGGAATCGAGAGAAGATACTTGTAAGGTTACCTCAATTATCTGTCTTAGTGGATTCTAGGTCTGAGAAAGGCCGCAGTGGATTAGTTGAAGGATTACGCCACCTTCAGATACCACTATACGTGCTGTGTAATTTACCTTTCTGTATTTACATTTCAGCAAAGCACACACACATATTTATTGTTTATGCACTTACCTATCTTAAAGTCTTCCGCGCTCTGAATTTAAGTATCAGATATTTTAACAGATATATGAGAAACTGTGTTTATCAACAAAAGTTTTAAAAGACTTTTCACCTCCCCCCTCTAGTCTTTTACTTTGCCGTTATCTGGACCAACAGAAGACATCAGGATATGTTACTGGGATAGAATCTGTCAATATTAAGATATTTCTCAAGACATAATTATCAAAATGTCAAATGTAGACGCCATTTCTTTCGGCTTAGAGGGGCAAATAGTACCTTCATATGTCTATCGGAATATATTAATACGCCGGATTCCAATACCAAACCTTATCTATCTTATTTTTAGTAAGTAATAGAAGTCCGATTAATCTAATGGTTCTTGCTTGAATTTTGTAATGTATGGATCATGTGGTTTTGTGATCCATGAACGGAATTAAGTGGTATCAGAGCCATGTTATTAGTAGGCACATAGTTTAGATAAGTCTTAACACAAACACAGTTTTTAATCATGAATATGATTAGAAGAAAAGATACTGTTAAAAACAGTAGACGAGAGGAATATGATATCCCTCAAAAGTTAGACTTATTAAATAGATGGACAATACCTAGAATTGAGCCTAATGTTATTTACCAGTTAGGAACTTTTGAGAAATTAGGTTTAAAACAGGTAGTAAAAAATACTGAGGAATCTGTCTCACTAGATAATGATGAATCAGTAATAAAATTACTTAGTGAGAAAGATATAGCTGTTTACAAAAACCTTTACATATTTCTCCCTATAGGTTTAGTGCAAATTGCATTTAAACCTTTAACCTTAGAAGGATTACCTGAGAGTTTTATAGATGCTCTTAGAGATGGTAGGAACTTAGACTGGAAAAAATCTTTAATAGGAATTATACAGTCTAGTTTTGCCCATGGTCCAGTTTATTTTAATGTTTATCCGAATTTACAATTATCCTTATCAGATATTAATATTTTAGATTCCTTAACATTAAATGTTAAGACTAATGGTTATAATTATATTGTTGGCACATAAACTATATGTATCTGTTATAGGATTTATTATAAACCAATGTTTACTATAAATCCACATTGTCGAAGGATTGATAAACCTTTAAATGAAACTATTTTAATTGAAACAAATTTTAGTAAATCTAAAATTACTACTCGAAGATCCATTAAATGGGAAGAAATAGAATTTCCAGAAAATTGGACAATTCAACAGGTAGTGCCGTCACAGCCTGTTATTCAAAATAATTTAATAGATTTTATCCAAACACCTGAAGGTTTGGTAAAAATGAAATTTGAAAATAATGACGATTTAATAGGATCTTCTTTGAGACTGGTTAAGTCTTCGTCCATGAGATCTTTTATATCTCCTATAGACTATGTAGTTGAAACTCCTTCTAGGATGTCGACCTTTTCGAAAAGCAGAATGCAAAAATCTGTAGAAACCATACAAGAAGATCATATAGATGAAATTAGAATAAATAGAGATCGTGATAATATTGTTAAACGAGTTAACTATACTCCAAGAGAGGCAGATATAACTGCTTCAGAAATAGAATTTCGTTATTAATAGATTTAAACCAACCAATTGATTTTAGCCCTGGCTCGTTGGCTAGGCAAAAGATTAGGAATGAATTTAATTCACCCAATTGGTTTTTTGCAAACTTTTCTCTAAGTGAAAAAACTTCTATTCAAGAAGAATTTTATAAAGATTGCGGAAAACATAATACTATGATTCCGTTTGTTCCTTGGTTTGTTTCAAGATATGTGGAACAATATATTTCAGTATTAGAGAGAAATTATAAACTTTCAACTGGAAATTTCTTACGACAAGTCTATCCTCCACAACAGTTGTTTCAGATTGAAAAGGGAAATCATAGTTTTCTAGCATTTGCAAAATTACTGGAAGATGAAACTCTACTAGTAACTTGTAGACAAATAAACAGAATGATTGAACAACAAAATTATACTAATCTGTTTATAAATGTCCTTGGAGAACATTTGACTTCTCTAAGTGAAAGGGTAGAATTGGTACTAAAAACCATTAACCCTAATCTTCCTTTAAAAGAAAAGGAAAAGGAACAGGATTCAACATGTCCTAATATCCAACCACCTCCTGAAATAGCAGACTTTAAGTTCAAGTCTATGAAGGAACTCGAGAAGTTCTTAACAGAAAAATTCAAAGTTATGAAAGTAACAACTTTACATGATATTGTACAAGAAAATTCTGATTACAAGCAAGTAATCAATGATGAAATAAATAAGCTGGGAAAATGGGTTGATAGACCCACCCAGAGAATGTACTATTATAGGAGACCTTCTCCTATAGATACTTTACATGAGGAACAAGAGTATATCCCGAATAATAGCTATAATGGCAAAAACATCTATGAATGGAACTTAGATGCTTATGTTGATAGACAAATTATAATATGATTCATAGAATGCTTATGTATTCTCTACGATTTGTAAGACAAATGGTAACACTGACAAAAATGTTGCAAAAATGATTGTCGCTGGTTTTACAGGACAATTAAAGGTTGGTGGGACAATTATCTTTCCCCTGAAGGAAAAGATCATATTTTTAATACTGTAAAACAGGAGGATCAAGTCTCAGTTGAAAATGCAGTTTATACTTTGGTAGTTACTATTATTGAACATTTTACTCGGAGATATTCCGATAATAGTGAAAATATCAGAAATGTTTTGCAGAATTTAAGATGTAAAACACTGACTGATTTCTGATGGTATAAAGATAGTTTCCTAAATAGAGTAATGGAATTACCTGAATGCAAAAGTCCACATTGGAAATCAAAATTTATTGATGGACTTCCTGCATTATTCGCAGAAAGGGTTAGAAAAAACCTTAGAAAAGATAAGGTTTCTATCCCTTATGAAGATTATACTTATGGCAAGTTAATTGGAACTTGTATACAAGAAGGCTTAGCCTTATGTAATGAGATCAAATTAAACCAACAAATTAAAAGACATAATTTGAAAGAGAAAGCCCAATAAGGACAGTTCTGTGACCAATTTGGTATGGACTTACCATCCACATCAAAACCCCATAAGTCGAAAGATAAGTCGGCCTATAAGGGAAAAAAGAAGAGACATTACTCTCCTAAAGAATTAGAAATCCGTAAACACAGAAAAGAAGATAGAGAATAAAGAAAACGGATTCGAAAGAAACTTATAGTTTGTCGCCAATGTGGTAAACTTGGTCACTTTGCAACATATTATTGGACCAAGCGAAAAATAAACAGATTAAAAGCTGATAATGATTTAAAAGAAACTCTTTCAAAAATACTCTTGAATTCTGATAAAGAAAAGAGTATAGACTCTTCTGAAGAGTCAGATACTTCTAATAGTACTGAAGAAGAGAACTTGAAAGTTCTTGACCAAGAATCAGTATTGTCTGATTCAGAGTCAGATTTTTAACCTTGTATCCTTGGACAGCCATGTATCAAGGAAAAAGGAAACACAGATAATGATAAATTATTTAATAAAGAATTTTACAATATTCTTTCACAATTTCAAGGAACTGAATTAAATGGTTTGGATGGTAATAATATTATTGAACTTCTCAGGACAATTAAAGATCAGGAGTTAAGATCTAAAATTATAGATCAAATGGAAAATATTCCTTAGTACTTCCTCGGTTTTACCTGAACCAATGGTTTCCCCTGAGGATTTTAGAAAAAATGAGCCTTACTCTATGACAGAAGTCTATAAACTTCTGAAGCAAAGAAGAACAGTCGAAACTCCTACTTCTACTCATGATTTAGAAATAGAAGTTGAAAACCTTAAAAAAGAAATACAGGCTCTAAAAAGAGAAAACAAATTAATAGACTATCGAGTTTCTAAACTCAAAAATTATACAAAAGAAAATAATCACTCTACTACTGGTGAATCAAGTCAAAGTAAACCAATAGATCGACATTTTAATTCACAAGTGGATGATAATTTTCTTTCAACTTTAGAAATGGTTATATCCCAAAAATGGTATATCAAAGTCACCTTATTAATAGATGACTATTTTTCAAAGGAATTTACTGCTCGTATAGACAGTGGTGCAGATTTGAATGTAATACAGGAAGGATTAATTCCTACAAAGTATTTTCACAAAACAACGCATACTCTTTCTCATGCTGGAGGAGAAAAATTAAATGTAAAATATAAGCTTCCTAGAGCTTATATTTGTATTGACAAAAATTGCATTCAAATTAGTTTTTTACTAACAAAAGATATTTCTAATCAAGTGATACTTGGTACCCCTTTTATTTTAAAAATTCATCCTTTTACCCATGTGGATAATACTGGTATTACTGGAACTTTTCAAGGTGGAAAAATCCACTTAAAATTACTACGAAGCCAGTTAATAGAATGTTATATGAGATGTATGATCATCTCACTTTAAAGAAAAATCAAATGAACTTCTTAAAATAAGAAATAAATTCCTTGACTATTGAAGAAAAATTACAAAGAATTACGTAATAAAGATTCTATTTCTTTTACAAAGTTCTAAATATTCAATTCATTTGACAAGGTCTCTTTGTCAATTCTTTTTCATCAAAGTCTTCTTCATAAGGAAGACTAACTACATGTTTAGTCTTCCTTATGCAGACTTTGATGATCATTACAAATTCTAAAGAGAGCCGATTTTCAATCATTTTAATTTTCCTTGTAATTGGGATTTTGTAATTTTCTTCAATAGTTAAGGAATTTATTTGTTTTAAGAAGTTCATTTGATTTTTCAGAAGTGAGATGACATACATCTCATGTAACATTCTATTAATCTGTCAGAATAAAATTTTAAGTGGATTTTCCATATATATATATATATATATATATATATATATATATATATATATATATATATATATATATATATATATATATATATATATATATATATA
This sequence comes from Plantago major, assembly GCA_026545765.1. Classification (NCBI taxonomy): domain Eukaryota; kingdom Viridiplantae; phylum Streptophyta; class Magnoliopsida; order Lamiales; family Plantaginaceae; genus Plantago; species Plantago major. Next base: position 61,934,645 of record CM048841.1, read on the forward strand.
CAGAGAGAGAGAGAGAGAGAGAGAGAGAGAGAGAGACCTGTATTTGTTGATACGGATATATGTCAAATCCATTAAGGGCGCCATAGAGCGTGTCCTAGAGCGCATCCGAGCTAAAAATAGCCAATTCAGTACTTGTCCGACCTTGGCTAGTCCGCCTTAAGGAAAACCTTCCGGGTCAACCAGTACGCTCAGGTTAATACACCTTTTCAGATGGTCCGACCTAGCTAGGTGCACGACTTCCGATTTTGACAAGAGGTCACATGGTCTTACCAAGTACCACACATTGTGAGTTCTAGGATGCCAAACGGACTGGACGAGATAAACTCGGATGCCACCTTAACAATAAGACCAAACGTATACATTGGAACCTCCAAGATACTTCCGAGCAGCTAGTGTCTCGAACCGTCACTGAGTTACCTAGGAACAGACCAACTCAACAGAGCTCAGAACCTTCTAAAAGGTCTCACACGGACCCATCAGCGGGAATAGTACCCTGAGAGGTAAAAAGACCAATCTACCCTCCCTGGCCCATCTAATGGTGTTGGACTCTCACATACTATTGGGCCATTGGCCAAGGGAGCATTGTTGTCCAAATCCTGAACATACACTTGACATCATCTTATGAACCACTTCATAAGTACATGATAACTATAAATATACCACAAGGTCCCATACATTAAAGGAGGAGATAAGTCATAAGTGAAAGTCAACTCATATCATAACTTCCCTCATAACAACTACATTGAGAGCTTTCTTCTCTCTCTTGAGTAAAGTCTCTTCCCGGTTTGACATCTAGCAAACCGGGTTACCCTTCTAACCCCCACTTAGTCTTTTCAGGTGCTCTGGCTCGGACAAATCTCTCAGGTCAGACATCAAGTTGGAGGCGGATCTTAGATTAGGGACTTGTAGTAGTTTAGTTAGTGTTTGAGGCTAAACCCCTCAACATTTGGCGCCGTCTGTGGGAATCCTTACAAAAGGTTCCATGTTTAAGTTGTGATGATGGCAAGAATGAGACGGACAACACGGACCAGTGTTGCTGGCATCGGAACTCCACCTCCCCGTCCTCGCGGACGTCTACTCAACAGAGGACGGAGAGCCATTGTAGCGGAAAGGAACATTGAGGGAAGGAGATACCCGAGCGATGGTCACACAACAAGCCCATCCTCCGATGAAGGAAGAGACGTTCTGTCCAGGGGAGTCCGTAATGTTCTTGAGAATGTTGCACCTGAAAATCACGGAGAAGAGGCCGCACAAGTTCCTTCGGTAGGGACACAAGGTCCTCCTCCAGGTTAGCACTTTACCATGCCCGATGGATGTATAGTCCGCACTAGTGATTTTGAATTAAGCGAGAATCAATTTGGTCGACTGCTTACGATAATCCTAGGTTGTCTTGGGTCTAACAATGTCCAACCCCAACAAGTCACTCCGCCAGTGGCTAATCCGGGTAAGCAGAGCCCGCTCTATCAAGGAACGAACAACGTCCGATCCAGCAAAGGTTGGGGAATCATCTACCACTAGAGGACTTGCGAAATCTCCTAGACAGGAGAGCCTCTGCTTCCTAGGTTCGACGGGAAGGAAGTCCAAATGCGCAGAGAGCATATCAGGAAGACGAAAACAGGCAACCTAAAGCTCCGCAACAGATACCTATGTGGGCTAGAGATCACGTAGCGGAAACCATTCATGTGGTCCACTTAGATGAACTCCCCGCGGATGTAGCAGTTCATCCAAGGACGGGAAAGATGATGAATGCGGAAGAAATCTATGCACAACAAAAGTCCTTGTAAGCTCAGATTCTCAATCTCGGACGTCTGGTGAAAGATCATGAGCATATAGCTACTAGTGCACCAAATACTTTATGTGATGATATCATGAAAGAAAAGGAAAGAAACAAGAACTTGGATCAAGTGATTCCGAACTTGGAATACTACTACGGAGGTACTTGTCCTGTGGGCCACTTGACAAAGTACAATAGCAAGATGGATTCCAAAGGGATGAGTGATAATACAAAAGCTCTCACTTTCTCATCCACTCTCTTCGGAATAGCCATGGATTGGTACACTGCATTGCCAAACAAGTCAGTGAGATCCTATGCGGACCTCTCTTACAAATTCCTGAGACGGTTTGGAAAATTGAAAAGAAGGAAACGGACTATGGAGCACCTGGCGGAAGTTATACAAAGAGAACAGGAGGATCTTAGGACTTTCATAGACCGCTTCAATGCGGAGGTCCTCCGAGTTGAGTCCCACAGTATTAAGGAACGGGTCTGCCACCTGTATGCTAATACTTACAACGGAGAACTCCGCAGGAAACTCTCTAGCCAGGAAGTGAGAAGTGAAAGCATTTGGATGATATTTGTGAAGAGGTAATGTACGGAGAGGAGTACCGACGGAATGTTCCTGTGAGAGCTGGGTCCAAGAAAGAAAAAGAGCCAATGAAGCAAGAGCAACGCCATGGAAAGTTCGGTCCGAAGAAGTAATACAAAGATAAAGGTTCCAACAGGGAAAGGAGTCCGCCAAGAAGATATGCGGATTATACCCATCTCAATAGACCAAGATCCGACATCTTGGCCACCATTATGGAGAATAAGTTGGATGTTCAATGGCCAAAGCCATCTCACAATAATCGGAAGAACAAGAATGCAAAAGGGTATTGCAAGTCTCCTAAGAGTCGTGGTAATGAGACGGACGATTGCATTCAACTGAAAACTGAGGTTGAGCACTTAATAAGAGAGGGAAAGTTGAAGGAGCACATCTATATGGACGAACCTTCCAGGAATGATAGGACAGAACGGAGGAGGGAAGATGTAACAAGAGAATCAAGAACCATGTCCGCTATCGCTGCCTCCTCCGCCAACCAATCATCCATCTTGGACAGGTCATCACCAGTACAAGTATGATGATGATATTGAAATGGAAAATTTTCCATACAGTGGAGTGATCAACACTATAGCAGGAGGTCCGACTGGTGGCAATAGCAAGAACGCAAGAGAACGGATGACTCAGAATCTGCAGAACAAAGATAGATCCTACGCTGCTCCGGCGATACGAGGAACCAACATTATATCCTTTGATGATAGTGAGATTCCTCCTCCTACGGCAGGAGGCGAGGACATAGATGATCCGGATGTTCCACTGGTGGTTTCCTTAACCATAGCAGCTTATCGAGTAAATAAGATCCTGGTAGATACAGGGAGTTCCTCGAACATCATTGCCAAAAGAACAATCGATCAGATGAATCTGGGAAGAATTCAATATGAGAGAGTCAATACCTCCATATTAGGGTTCGGAGGAGGAACTGTCCGTCCTTTAGGAAGCATCATGCTTCATGTATCGTTGGGAACACATCCTGCGAGAGTGACACAACTAGTCCGTTTTGTAGTGGTGGATCGGACCTTTGATTACAATGCCATCTTTGGTCGTCCAGGGCTCAATCAGTTCCGAGCTATATCTTCTACCCTCCATAACAGAATGATGTTTCCAACTCCCTGCGGAATTGGAGAAGAAGTAGGAAACATCCGAGATGCTTGGGAGTGTTACATCATGTCTACCAAGAGAGCATCCGCTCCTGTGCTAGCAGTCTCTTTGACTTCCGATCCGCAGATTGTTCTCCCGCATAAAAAGGAGAATCCCAACATTGGAATAGGGAGTCAGAAGGACAAGTTTCCCAAAACCACACGGATCGAACCGCATGAAACTCTCAAGTAGAGATGAAGCTCATCGCTTGTCTCCGAGATAACATGGTTGTCTTCACTTGGAGTACTGATGATCTCAAGGGGATAGATCCGAGGGTCGCTGTTCACCGCCTGAACATGGATCCATCAATTAAGTATATCCGCCAGAAAAGAAAAGATTTTGGTCCAATTAAGGATGCATCATAGCTGCGAAAATTGACCGGCTCATGAAGGCCGGACACATTGAAGAAGTCCGTTATTCCGATTGGGTTTGCAACGTTGTCTTAGTTGAGAAATCACCAGGTAAATGGCGGATGTGCAATGATTTCACAAGGCTGAATAAGTTTTGCCCAAAGGATCCATACCCATTGCCACAGATCGACCAATTGGTTGACTCCACAGCCGGATGTGTGTTACTGAGTTTTATGGACGCGTATCATTGCTTTTACCAGATTCAAATGGCCAAGGAGGATATTAAGAAAACAGCTTTCTTTGCTGCGGGAGGGGTGTATTGCTTTAAAGTGATGCCATTCGGACTTAAAAACACAGGAGCTCCTTACCAACGGCTGGTAAATCAAATGTTCAAGGAGGAAATTGGCAAAACCATGGAGGTGTACGTGGATAACATGCTTGTTAAAAGTAAAACTGAAGAACATCACATAGAGCACTTGAACAAATGCTTTGCTATCCTTAGGGAGTACGGAATGAAACTCAATCCGGAAAAGTGCACCTTCGGAGTAAAGGGCGGAAAGTTCTTAGGCTACATGGTCACAAAAAGGGGAATAAGTGCTAATCCTGAGAAGATAAAAGCCATCCTAGACCTGCCCCAACTGAAGAACATCAATGAGGTACAGCAGCTTATCGGACGTCTCATGTCCTTAAGTCGTTTTATTTCGTGATCCGCAGAGAAGAATCTTCCATTCTTCAAAATCCTTCGAAAAGGAGAGAACTTTGAGTGGACTGCGGAATGTTCCGAGGCTTTTGAAAACTTGAAAAAGTACCTCCATTCCCCTCCACTGCTCTCCAAACCCGTAGAAGGAGAACCGCTCTACCTCTACCTAGACATTACAGAAGAGGCAATGAGTTCCGTGTTAGTACGGATCCATGCTAATGATCACATGCCGATTTACTATCTTAGTAAAGCCCTTGCTGGGGCGAAGACAAGATACGTAAAGATTGAGAAATTTGCATATGCTTTGGTTTACATCGCAAGGCGGTTGTAACCCTATTTCAAATCTCATAAGATAGTGGTCCAAACTACGAAACCTTTGAAACAGGTCCTTGGAAAGCCCGACCAATCCGGATGACTCTCTAAGTGGGCAATTGAGTTGAGTGAATACGACATTAGCTATCAGGCTGCAACAGCCAAGAAAGCTCAAATTATTGCTGACTTCCTAGTGGAGTACCCTGGAGCAGAGTCAGGGAAAGTCTCAGATAAGCAGGCGTTCGAGTGCTTGATTACCAAGCAGATCAAACATAGGTCAGTTCCGCCAAAGATCAACCTAGACAACTTTGAAGATGCTAAATTCATCAATCAATCTCAGACTCCATCATGGGAGGAAACTCGGGTCAACCATATGTTCCTCCTTGATAATATGTCAAACGAAAAAAAAATAGATAACTTCAACCAGGATACTCAGAGAGAGGAGGAACAAAGGTTAAAAATTCAGGAGCCCATAAAAGATCCCCAAGCCAAGGAACAACCCACCGATGTTTGGACATTGGAAGTGTGTTGATACGGACATGTGTCCAATACGTTAAGGGCGCCATAGAGCGTGTCCTAAAGCGCATCAAGGCTGAAATAGCCATTCAGAGCTAGTCCGACCTTCGAATGGTCCAACATAAAGGAAACCATCGCAGGTCAACTAGTATTTACAAGTCAGCACACCATTTCAGTTATGTCCGACCAAGCTAGATAGATGACTTCTGAACCTGACAAAAGGTCACATGGTCCTTCCATGTACCGCAAATTGTCAGTCCCAAGATGCTAAACGGACCAGACGAGAGAATCTCGGACGCCACCATCACAATAAGACCAAACGTATATAACAGAAACACTGAGATACTTCCGTGAAACTTTGGGTACGGACACCTTGAGTTACCCAGGGCCAGATCAACCAAGCAGATCAGATCTGTCCGAGGGACTAACACGGACCCAACAGGCGGAACAGTACTCTCAGAGGGAAAAGGTCCATACTACCCTCTCAGGCCCACTAATTAGTATTGGACTACTGTTCACTATTGGGCTATGGGCCAAATGTAGCATTGGTGTCCAAATCTGAATCATACACTTGGCGTCATCTTATGAACCTCTTTATCAGTACATGATAACTATAAATATAGCACAAAGAACAATCCCTAAGAGGGGCTTGATTTGATAACCTTTCTCATAATTATTACATTGAGAGCTTACAACTCTCTCTTGATTAAAGTCTCTTACCGGATTGACATAGGCAATCCGGGTAATCCATTCTGACCCCCCCCCTTTAGTCCTTTCAGGTACTCAAGCTCGGGCAAGTCTTGCTTCGGACTTCAAGCTGGAGGTGGATCCTAGAATAGGTTGCTCGGAATAGTTTAATTAGTTACTGTTGAGCAGTTTTACCCCTCAACATTTTGGCGCCGTCTGTGGGAACTCTTACAAAATGTCTTTGTGCTTGAGTTGAGCTGATGGCAAGAACAAGACGGGCAGCGCGGACTAGCGCTGCAGGCGTAGGAACTCCACCACCACGCCCACGAGGATGTCCACCCACTCGGGGACGGAGGGTTACTGTGGCTGGAGGGAATGCTGGCAGGAGGTATCCAAGCGAAGGGCGCACAACCAGCCCATCCTCAGATGAAGGAAGAGACGCTCCGCACAGGGGAGTCCGAAGTGTTCCTGAGAATGCGGTGCCTGCGAGCCATGGAGAAGAAGCCGTACGAGTTTCTCCAGCAGAAGCTCAAGGCCCCACCGCAGGTCAACAGTTCACTATGCCCGATGGTCGCACTGTCCGCACTAGTGACCTCGGACTAAGTGAGACCCAGTTTGATAGATTGCTCACAATCATCTAAGGATTCCTGGGGTCAAATAATGCCCATCCTCAGCAATCCACTCCGCCAGTGGTTACTCCTACTCAAGCAGAGCCTGCATTATCAAGAAACAGGCAACATCCGATCCAACAGAGGTTAGGGAATCAGCCACCTCAGGAGGATTTACGAGACCTTCTGGATCGGCGGGCATCTGCTTCTCAAGTTCGAGGTGAGGGAAGCCAAAACGGAAGGAGAGAGTGTCAAGAAAGGGATAATAGATACCCGGAAGTTCCACAACAAGCACCTCCGAGAGACAGAGATCAAGTAGCAGAAACTGTTCCGGTGGTCCGAATAGATGAACTCCCTGCGGATGTAGCTGTTCATCCGAGGACAGGAGAGATCATGACTGCTGATGAGATCTACGCTCAGCAGAAGGCTTTGGAGGCCCAGATTCTGAATCTCGGACGCCTGGTAAAAGAGCACGAGCAGATAACTACTAGTGCACCAAATCCCTTGTGTGATGGCATCATGAGGGAAAAGGAAAGAAACCGAAACTCGGATCAAGTGATCCCGAATTTGGAATACTATTATGGGGATACTTGTCCCGTTGGTCACCTGACAAGGTACAGCAACAAGATGGATTCCAAGGGAAGGAGCGACAACACAAAAGCTCTTACGTTCTCATCCACTCTCTTCGGAATGGCTATGGATTGGTACACCGCTTTGCCGAACAAATCAATAAAGTCATATGCAGAACTTTCTTCCAAGTTCTTGGCACGATTTGGGAAATCAAAAAGGAGAAAGCATACCATAGAACACCTGGCAGAAGTTATACAACCGGAGCAAGAGGATCTAAGGACCTTCCCAGATCGCTTTCACGCAGAAGTTCTTCGAGTTGAGTCACACAGTATTAAGGAATGGGTCCGTCACCTGTATGCTAATACTTTCAACTTAGAGCTCCGAAGAAAACTCTCTAGCCAGGAAGTGAGGAGTGAAAAGCATCTAGATGATATCTATGAAGAAGTGATGTACGGAGAGGAGTACCGATGGAATGTTCCAGTAAGGGCCGGTTCCAAGAAAGGAAAGGAGCCGATGAAACAAGAGCTACGCCAGGGGAAGTTTGACCCAAAGAAGGATCACAAAGATAAAGGCTTCCACAGAGAAAGGAGTCCGCCGAGGAGATACGCGGATTATACCCGTCTCAACACTACAAGAAAAACTGGAAAAAACGACGTTATGGGGCGACGGATTTTATCCGTCGCCCCATAACGACGGAACGCTAATTGGGGCGACGGAATCTATCCGTCGCCCCAATTGGCGACGGATAATAGTTATCCGTCGCTTATTAGCGACGGATAACTTATCCGTCGCTCAATTGGGCGACGAATAATAATTATCCGTCGCCCAAGTTTGACTTTTGTTAAAAAAAAAAAGAATTTTTTTTTTGAAAATTGGGCGACGGATAGATTATCCGTCGCCTTATAGCGACGGATACCTATCCGTCGCCACTTTTGGCGACGGATCGACTCTGGGCCGATGGATACGTGTCCGTCGGCCCAGAGTTTCATTTTTGCATCGACAGAGAGGCAGACTGCCCTCATTTTCTTCCTTCTCCCTTCTTCTTCTTCTTCATTCTCTTCTTCTCCGTTTCCGGTGAATTGTTCGTTATTCCGGCCAATCTTGGTGCCTAATTGAAGCTAGTGGGACAAGGAGTTTGTTTCTTCGATCAATTTCAGATTTCTACCGATTAATCAAGGTATTTTGGCTAAAACCCTAGTTTTTTAAAATTTGGGGATTTTGTTTATTTTGATTAATTTGAGCAATTATATGTATATATGATAAGTATGTAGTAGTTAGTTTAGTTAATTTGATCAATTATATGTAATTTGTTCAATTTGATAGTTAGTTTAATTAATGATATGAATGTATGTAGTATGTTAAGTTTGGTATGTATGAATGTATGTAGTTAGTTTGATTTGTGTGTTAAGTATATATAGTTAGTTTAGTTAATTTGATATGTTTGTTAAGTATAGAAGTATGTAGTTTTGATTTGATAAATTTGTATGTTAAGTATGTAATTTGATATGAATATATGTAGTAATTCGATATGTATAGAGTAATTAGTTAATTTAATATGTATGTTAAGTATATAATATATGTACTAAGAGGTTGAAATGGTTAAATTATATGCCCAATTTTGTAAATATCGAACACTTAATTAATAATTAATTTATAAGCAACATATAATAATTAACAATTAACCTCTACAATCTTCTTATCCGAATTGGAATCGATCTAATAAATTAAATACGATCTAATCAATTGGAACGTCTCAGGTTAAAAATAAGGTAATACAATGAATTCCGACCGTTCATGGATGTACGATCGTATGGCGGTAAATGGCAGAGTTTCTAGGAGTTTTGTAGAAGGGGTTAAAGGTTTCATCTCGTTTGCCATGGGACGTCCGGTTTGTGCAATTGGGGTGTTGATAAAGTGTCCTTGCACGAGGACCCATATGTAGCCTTAGAGGACGGCGATAACGGTATATTATGTGTATTATGAGTAATTATATGTGTTATTATAATCTGTTATGTATTATAACTCGTACTAACACATTTTTATTGTATTTATTACATTTTTTGCGATTCCATGACAGGTCCGTCCCACGATCGTCCCCCCACGCAGCCGGCCGCATGATAGTGGTGGGTCAGGGACACCGTCAGACAGGGAGGGCTCCGAAGATCAGGACAGCAGGTCTCGGATTCCTGAGACCCCCCGGGCAGGAGAGAGCAGCCGTGGCTCTACCAGTCAGCCCGGACACATGCTGGAGGACGACCACGACGATTGTCCCTACCTCGTGTTCGATCCAAACAATCCCAACGTCACGTGGGACGGCTTGCCTGTGATTTTCCCTATTGGTCCTGCCAAGTAAGTATTATACATTCTTCTTAAATATGTAAAACATAACTGATAATGATAGTTGACAAGTATAAATTGTTGTACTAAAGTAATATATATTCGTTTCTTGTATCTTATACATTGACAACAGCTTATGGCCACGGGAGGTGCACAACAAACTAGGTGACATCTTCCTGAGCAGAGAGAGCCACCAAGGCGGTGGTGAGTGTTGGAGCCACATCTCGGGCGCATGAGGCCGAGTACTTCGATGAGCTGTGGGTAATTTAAAATATGACTTTCATGTGTTTGTAATTATAATCGTTTTTATATGAGTGGTATTTTAGCCTCTGTATGTGAGTGGTATGTTAGCCACTTTTTTTGGGTGATATGTTTGTCTCCATTGTGTTAGTAAATTTTAGGAGAATGAGTGGTATGTTAGCCTTGTATGTGAGTGGTATGTTAGCCACTTTATTTGGGTGATATGTTAGTCACCATAGTGTAAGTAAATTTTAGGACAATGTGAGTGGTATGTTAGCCACTGTATGTGAGTGGTATGTTAGCCACTTTATTTGGGTGATATGTTAGTCACCATTGTGTTAGTAAATTTTAGGACAATGTGAGTGGTATGTTAGCCACTGTATGTGAGTGGTATGTTAGCCACTTTATTTGGGTGATATGTTAGTCACCATTGTGTTAGTAAATTTTAGGACAATGTGAGTGGTATGTTAGCCACTTTATTTGGGTGATATGTTAGTCACCATATCATTATGTTGTTAGGACATGTATTGACTTTGGATGTTGTATGAAATTGGGAATGTAGAAGGAGTACTTCATTCCTCAGGTTGATCCACAGATCTGGCGCGTTTAGACCTGGGATCCAAACTGCATCTGAGGATATGGTCTGCATGAAAGGCCATTCGGGATCGGGTGGCCAATCCCTCCACAGTTGATGCAATGAGTGGGCCCTTTGGGTGCCTCGGCACCGAATCGATGTCGTGACGTTGCTTGGACCAACAAAGTAACCGGCATCGATCGTCTGCGAGAAAGGGCCGTTCACCACCTTGGGAGGCGATCTATTGTCACTGATTATTATCAATCGGTGCGTATATATGTGTTTTTGCAATCTAGCATTACGTGTATGTGTGAAGTCTCTGCTGCTCTATTACTTGTAGATGATAAATTGTTGACTAGATCTGGTTTGATTCAGGTGGCACGGGGGGAGGTGACATCCAAGTATGCCATCTTCAAGAAGGCCAAGCGTAGGCGGGGTATGGACCATTGCGGGCCTCGTCTATTGCGGTATGTTTATGTTGCTTAAAGTTCATATTTGTACACTATTACAAGTTACTTTTTAAAAACAGTAACTGATCATGATATCTGCTATTTACGATTTCAGGCTGAGGTTGATGCTCAGGTGGCGAGGCAGGAGGACGAGACGGGTGATGTGTTGTCAACTGAACAAGTTGACAACATCTTCCTAGAGGTCAACAAACCGGACAAGAAAGGACGAATATATGGACTCGGGAGCCTCGGTTTGCATCTGGCTAGTCCGGGGTGCTCCTCATCATCATCCCAGCAGTCCAGACGTCCGGTTTACACACTGGACCAGGTCTCGGAAATGGTGCAGTCGCAGGTCCGGGAACAGGTTGCTCGGCTAACTCAAGAGATGGAGCAACAAAGGGACGAGATGGAGCGCCATGACGAGAACGAAGGAGAAGAAGCGCCTTGATTCTGTATGGAAGCATTCATGTCCCAGTTCCGCCATCACCCACACCCACCCCCGTCTGATAGCTAGTTATGTATCTGTATGTTCAGATTTTTTTTCATATTTACACTTGTTTGGATAATTTCTCCAGCTCCGAATATTACTTTTTTAGTCATTGAAACATTTTCTCCATTATTGATTTATTATCGAACATTATATTGATTAAATAGGTGAACTACGAAAAATAGGGATTAATATGAAATAAATAGTGACGGAATTAGTGACGGAATTCACAGTGACGGAATTTCAAATTCCGTCACTAGTCCAATTAAAATATTTAGCGACGGATAGCGACGGATAGAATCTATCCGTCGCTATATTTCGGAATTAAAAAAATAAATAAATTGGTCAATCCGTCGTCCAATCCGTCGCGAATTGGACGACGGATTGTTATCCGTCGCCACAGCTCCAGGGGGGCGACGGATTTTCTATCCGTCGCCCGATCCGTCGCCGTAGGCGACGGATATTGGTAACTGTGACGGATCTATCCGTCGCTCATGCAGGTTTTTGTAGTGCAATAGACCAAGATCCGACATCTTGGCGACTATCATTGAGAAGAAGCTAGATGTCCAATGGCCAAAGCCCTCTTACAACAACCGAAAGAATAAGAATGCAAAGGGCTACCGCAAGTTCCACAAGTTCCGCGGTCACGAGACCGATGACTGTATTCAATTGAAAAAAGAGGTTGAACACCTAGTAAGAGATGGCAAACTAAAGGAGCATGTCTATGCGGATGAGCCTTCCAGGCGAGATAAAACGGAGCGAAGGAGGGAGGAAAATGTTACGGAACCACCACCCCATTCGCTATCCTTGCCACCTCCACCGGTTAATTATCCGCCTCGCACGGATCGACACCCGTACAGGTACGCTGATGATATCGAAATGGAAAACGCTCCATACAGCGGAGTGATTAACACCATCGCTGGCGGACCAACTGGGGGCGATAGTAGGAACGCGAGAGAGCGGACCGCTAAAAATCTTCGGAACAACGATAGAGCGTACGCTGATCCAGTGATTCCGGGTACAAACGCTATATCCTTCAATGATAGTGAGATCCCTCCTCCTACGGCAGGAGGAGAAGACATTGATAATCCAGATGTTCCGCTGGTGGTTTCGTTAACCATCGCAACTTATCGAGTGAACAAAATTTTGGTCGACACAGGGAGTTCCTCGAATATCATTTCTAAAAGAACACTGGACCAGATGGAGCTGGGTAGAATCCGGAATGAAAGAGTCCACACCTCTATACTAGGGTTCGGAGGGGGAACTGTTCGACCCCTAGGAAGTGTTATGTTGTACGTCTCACTCGGGACTTTCCCAGCAAGAGTGACACAGGAAGTCCGTTTCGTAGTGCGGGACCAAACTTTTGACTATAATGCCATCTTTGGGCGTCCGGGACTCAATCAATTCCGGGCTATTTCCTCCACTCTCCATAACAGAATGAAGTTCCCGTCTGCCTTCGGATTTGGAGAAGAGGTGGGAGACATCCGTGAAGCTTGGTAATGTTACATTATGTCCACAAGAAGAGCTTATGCCCCCGTGCTGGCAGTCACTCTGACCCGCACGTTATTCTTCCGGCCAAAAAGGAGGATCCGCAGATTGGAGTAGGGAGCCAAAAGGAGAAGTTTCCTAGAACGGTGCGAATTGAGCCTCATGAGACTCTCAAGTAAATTGAGATTGTTGCTGGAAGTCCGGACAAGAAGATAAGAGTCGGAACAGAGATGAATGTGGAGGTGGAAATGAAGCTCATTGCTTGTCTCCGAGACAACAGTGATGTGTTTGCTTGGAGTACCGATGACCTGAAGGGAATAGATCCGAGGATTACTGTTCACCGGCTGAACATGGATCCCTCGATTAAGTACATCCGACAAAAGAGGAAAGACTTTGGTCCGGTCAAGGATGCCATCATATCCGCTGAAGTTTATCGACTCCTGAAAGCAGGACACATTGAAGAGGTCCGTTATTCCGATTGGGTTTGCAATGAGGTTCTGGTCGAAAAATCACCAGGCAAATGGCGGATGTGCAATGATTTCACCAGGTTGAACAAGTTCTGCCCAAAAGATCCGTACCCATTGCCACGGATAGATCAATTAGTGTACTCCACGTCCGGATGTGCGTTACTGAGTTTAATGGACGCGTACCAAGGTTTTTACCAAATTCGGATGGCCAAGGAGGACATCAAGAAAACAACTTTCTTCGCTGCCGGGGGGGGGGGGGGGGTATACTGTTTCAAGGTAATGCCCTTCGGATTGAAAAATGCGGGAGCCACTTACCCACGTCTCGTGAACACTACAAAAAATCTGGGCTGTAGCGACGGATAGATCCGTCGCTACAGCCCAGCTATCCGTCGCCCCAGCTCTGGCGACGGATCGGGCGACGGATAAAAAATCCGTCACCCCTTTCCGTCCCGTTACGGATGGATTCTTGTAGTGGAACCAGATGTTCAAGGAAGAGATTGGGAAGACAATGGACGTGTACGTGGACGACATGCTCGTCAAGAGCAAAACTGAAGAGCAACATGTGCATCATTTGAACAAGTGCTTCGCTATCTTAGGAAGTATGGAATGAAATTGAACCCAGAAAAATGCACTTTCGGAGTGAAAGGAGGAAAGTTCCTCGGATACATGGTTACAGAAAGAGGGATAAGCGCAAACCCCGAGAAGATCAAGGCAATCCTAGATCGGCCACATCCAAAAAACCTCGAGGATGCTCAATTCATTAATCAGTCCTTGCTTGCGTCATATGAGGAAACTCGGGTCAACCAAATGTTCCTTCTTGACGATATCGCAAGCAGATCCGGTATTAACAACTTTGGACCAGAAATCAAAGGAAAAGACGAACAAAGGTTCGAACCTCAGGAGCTTCCAGAAGATCTCCAAACCGAAAAACATCCTTCGGATGTCTGGACATTGGAAGTGGATGGTTCCTCCACTGGAAGAGTGGGAGGAATTGGAATTTTGTAACACATTATATATGCTCTAGCCTTGATAAAGTGTATAAAAATAGGAGAAACTATATTGAGTAATATCCGAGATACATGGCCATCTCTCTTTAGGTTGCCTTATCCTTTTTCGAACTCTACATACTCTTTTAATGCTTACCTAATTTATGAGCAACTATGTTTTTCTGCAGCCTGTACTACTTGTGGGTTCAAAATTGCAGCATGCCATAGCTACCTTGGCGTTGGAGAGTGCAGGAATCAGCGGAAGTTTTTTCTGGACATAAAGTCAAACTCTGGGATGAACTATTTAGGTTCAATAAACCAGAACTATTGTCCTTAATTCATTCTGTCCTTTTCCAGGTTTGCCACTTTGCGTGAATTCTGTTGATTTAACGAAAGACTTAACAAAAAAGTAAAATCAACTTGGAGGTTATTCTTCCAACTTTATATGGATATAATTGGGTATGATACCGACACTGATCTTTCTTGCATAACGCATTTGAACTTGCTTCCTTCTTTTGGTTCTGGGTATGCCCTTAGTCCCTGGCTTGGTTTATATTGCAATTTGGCATGGAAGATAATTTGAAAAAACTCTAGAACATGTTACTCAAGACTCATAAGTTAAATCTTTTATTGATTGATGGAATGAAAGTCTCCTAGGTTATAATTTATCATGGTATTCTATCTAACATTAACCATTTAAAATTCGGAATTACCACCATGATATGATGAACATTTTACTAGTAAATGAGATATTTTGCAGATTCTTTTGAACTGGATAGTATCATTATCATATATGAAAGTTCTGATGAAGATTTTCGTTAAATCACAGTGGCAATTTGGATCTAGTTCGTGCTTCATAAGTAACCATTTGCTCGTCTATGTGCGTTTAATTGTTTGGTGAGCATGGATTCTAAATTTGTAGTACTTCCATTTGCCTTTAGTTTGTTCTTTCCTTACTTGGATTCAGTCTTGACCTAACTTTTTGTGCGTAGGTTTGGTGGGCTATTCCTATGCAGCTACAACACTTTGTCAATCTATGCGTTGGTGACTCAGGTACAAACATAATTATCAGTGAAGGTTACAAAATATGTTTCACGTTTTAATGATAGCACTCATTAACTACCTTGGTTGTTGAATAGTCCAAATTTCTAAGTTATGAGATGGGAGTATAGCTTAGACTACCCTGTACTAATTAAGTTTCCTTCGTTCAATTTTTTTTCGATTTTTGTTTCTTTTTTTGTTCTTGTTATTACAAAACTCTCCTACTTTTCGGCATTCTTGCATCAAAGAAATTTAAAATGTCGGTTGCGAAAAAACCTTCCGAAGTATTGAAAGGAGTTCAAACATAAAGCTTTGATGCAACTAGCTCACACGTGAGGGCGTGTGTTTTAATCCTGGACTAAAGTGTTTTTTTTTTTTTTTAGATGGGAACAAACTACAAGGCAGTTCTAATTCCTAAAAGAATACGAGAGACGATCCATGGATGGGGGAAGGCAGCTAGGAGAAGGAGAAGATTCGGCAATTACCCAAATGATTCTCTTTACGTACATACACAAGCACGATAATTTCAGATTGAGGATACGATCATCAATTACAGATACTCCTCGATCGACCATAGAACAGTCCAGATTGATTTGCAACCCAAGCATTTGTAAATGTTGAAATGCAGACGTTCGGCAATCAAATCAATGATTTGCAAAAGAAAATTTTGATGAACCAACATACTAATCTAGTTAAATGAACTACAAACATTAAAGGAAAGGTACATAAACAAGATGAGGCATACATCAGAAAAGCAATAGCTCAGACTCAGATACAACATTAGGCTCAGTTAAAGGTAATGTTTTTACAATTATTATAAAATCGCAAGATTAGGCTAGATATTTAGTCGCTCACCTGCTTGACTCTCAATGCTGCAGCCATTGCCTTTTTATACGTTAGCATCATCTTTCCACGGCTACCATATAAAGGCACCTTAAATAAAATTGTTGAAAGACTCAATCCAGTTGAACGAACTATAACAGTCCTCGTACTTTAAGCACATCGAAGAGTAAGGAGAAATCTAAAACGCAAATTATGGCACAAATCATACATGAAAAGGATACATGGCCAACATAAGTGTCTTAGCATCTTGTGTTACTAATGCATACCACTAGCAGAAAATTTTATGCATAATGCAAATAATGTACTAAAAGATCTTAATAGCACCACCAAATTTAAAGAAAATTTAGACGTATATTGTGCTACTTTAATGGAAATTACCAGACATAATTCTCAAGGACATGTACTTCCATTATGCACTTCAAATGATCACGTATCTTTTACATTAAGAATGCATCATCACGCAGTTTCCTTGAAGTGATTATATAAATGTGAAAATTGCATAGCATGGATAAAAACTTTCAATGTAGACATAACCAAAATGAATGATAGAGAGAAACTGGAAGCTACAAAATGGGGTTGCCTTAAACCAATTTTCTCACTATAAGCTGATTACTCAGAAACTCACAAGGTAAGCAAGAAATTTAACAGAGTTCTACAACATAAATGATATTTGATACTAACATATTATGCCACACTCCCTAAGAAGATGACACTATTCGCTTCATTTTGCACAGATGTAAGAGAAACAACTGCTCTCAAGAAGTTGCTTATAGAGTACGGAGAAGCTTAATTTACTGACATCATCCCTTGCCTTGTAGAAAGCATGGATAAACTTGCTCATTTATCAGTAATTTTTCTACTGAGTAATGAACAAGAAATTAACACACTATCTAGACGTCATACAATATTATGCCCATGTATAAGGTGGGCTTTTAGATGAGGCTGCCATTCGTGTTGTCTCAGAACCTAACCTCACTACAATATTGAACTTTTTTATTGAAAAAAAAAAAAATCATCAGGACTTGGCATCTTGAAATACATAAGTTATGCCTATGTGCTCTATAAGCTTGGGCTTTAGATTGTTGAAAATATTAAGGACTTGGCATCTTCAAAATACATAAGTTATGCCTATGTGTCGAGGGGCTTCTAGTCATTTCATGCCTAAACAGTAAGGCTAAAATGGTAATTTAACATTAGATTTTGCTCGTGGTATTTGTATAGTTTACTATATTTCCGATCTGTTTGTTCCGGTGGGTTTTATGTTTGATTGAGATATATCGATTACTTTCTGTATTAAATTGATCATACGGCAGGCTGATTATGTATGTTGGCGTTGTAGGTTTTTTCCCCTCAACCATGAGTGCAGTAGGTATTCAATTTGGCAATGAGACCCTTTCCCTTGCTGTTGCGGAAAGGGGAGGGGCTGCTCGCGTTGTCTGATGTGAAATGCCTGCAATTTTCAATATTTATTCTGATGTCAAATCCGAAAGGTCTGATGACAATGTACTCTTTACACTTCCCTTTTTATCCCTCCACCACAATCTACTCTTTACACTTCCCTTTTTATCCCTCCCAATTAATCTTATTCTTGTTCCATTTCTTGGCAATGTAAACTTTATAGTCACTGTAACATAGAAGTATACATTAAACGACCACCGAAGCTAGGGAGGATAGAGTAGTGAGAGTTAGATACTACAGAGAGCATCTTTGGCATCTTAGGAAAGCAATCAAGTTATAGTCTGTACTAGTGTGATACCTTGTGAAGTCTGTACTAATGTGATACATTGTTTTACTTTCTTTCCGGAAGTTACAAGATGTCTTAGAAAAGAACAAAGGTGAGGCACAAGTAAAACAAGTAGCTGGAAAAAAATAAAAAAAGAAAAGAAAAGAAAATGTAGCTGGGGAAAAATAAGAGGTACAAGCCAAGCCTCAGGAGCACCTAGCTCTAGGTCATACAGAGCAAGCTGGGGAAGGAGAAGAGGGAAAGCATGAGGTAGATGAGTTACTCCCTAAAGAGCTATCATGTGGAGTCACATTTCAGTTGTTGTGCCCCTGTGAAGGACCAGTAATAGGCACTGGATGGGTGAATATGGGTGGAATACAAAGTTCATCATCCTTGTTGAAAGCTACTGAGGATCAAGTGAATAGCGCCGAAAAACTTCTCAAACTTTGTTCGGGTCATTTGAATTTATTGACGTTGATGTTCTTCATTAATTCCAAAGATGGTAACTCGAACATTGTTTCGGAAGAAGTTATCACATATGGAAAGAGAAAGGCAATGTAACAGCCCAGATGTGGTGGGACAACATTGAACCGAAATTCAGAATTTTTTTTCAGGTAACAAACATTGTTTATATTTTTTTATGCATTTTTTGTTATTGTGTTGATTCATATAAGTGTTACTTATTAGATATTACTCCCTTGTTATTTTTGGTAGAGGTATTATAGACGGTGTGATGCATTTGCGTGATCACGGTCTGTGCATGGATACTACGGAAGTCTATATCACACCTTTGGGCCATGCACGGATACTGCCTTCTATGGGGTTAGATTCGACGGTCAATCATGTTGCGGACCTTAAGGCTATGATGAAAACCGTGATAACTTTTCCTTTCGTGAACAAGAAAGATGTTGAGGATACAGTTGAACTTCCTTGCGAACTGGCAGTGTTCCTTGACCGTGCACTTGATATTACGTAAGTCTCATATTACGTCTTATAATTGCATATTACTATTAGTACTGAATAGCCTAAACAATAACATATTAGTTGAACTTAAAACTCTTATTATATTGTCATTGCAGCAAGTATATTTCAACATTGCCAGATTCTATTCTTACATGCGAGGGATATTATTGGACAGTGGAGGAGCGCATAAGGTTCATGGATCAGATGAATACGACCATCAGATCAGATGCCAAATTTGTATATGTCATGGACCAGACCAGTTCCTCATCCTCGTTCTTCTCGAAATTTTCGACCAAGTTGAAGTCGAGCGATGAATATGTAAAAGTTTATGATGAGTTGTTCCGTCGTTAATTCACATGCAGCAGTACTAATGTTTGGACGTCTGATATCATCCGTTACATCAATACTATCTATAGTCACCTCACTGACCATAATGCTAATTATGTCAAACCAAAAAGTAAAAGTCGGGATGACATTGAGCGAGATGTCTCAGGAATGTTCCCTGAATTGTACCCCGACATGATGACTTTGATCTTTTGTATGACTTCAGTAGGGTAAGTTTTTTATAAAGTTTTTATACAATTTTCTAAAACGTAATTTTTTATATAATTCTGATGCCTTTTGTTTTTTCTTTTTTCTTTTTTTGAGTAGTAAGGTTGATGACTATATTCACAGAACTTTCGAACTTTGACCCTTGTACCAACAAAGTTATGAGGTGTAGCAATATGAAATAGAATATTTCCTTTTGACTGGTAAGTTATTCTTTCACATACATATATGTAGTGGTTGTTTGCTGTGTGCCAGAATTTATAGAACTGGATTGTGCGATTGTTGGACTTGGCGAAACCCCCATTAAAGCTTACCTTTTTATGCGGTTTGAACCTATGACACGTTAGTCACCTCACGGGGTTATATAAGTACATAAATCCCAACATGGATCTCAGAATGAATAACTTCCATCTAGGAATAGAGCAAAACCATAATCGAATTACTTTTTCCATCAAACCTTAATTCCTAATTGAAATTTAATGCCAATTGCTTTGCCTGATTCAACATTCTCTTAAACAAATTAATGTGACTTTTCCTCACATTATGATTAGAAAACAAATGACTGTTTTATGCTCCTGGGCACCTATGGTGACACCTTATATTATGAACATTGATGGTTCGGTGGTAAATATCCACAGTGAAGCGATTTTGTATAATTAGAGCAAGGGATGGTAACTTTGTAAAGGCTTGTGCCTCTTATGTAGGTGTCGAATTTGATCTCCTTAATCAAGCTTACTTAATGAAGCTTCTTTGGAGACAATTAACTCAACCGCACTCTCTTTGGGCTAAAACACATATAGCTAAGTATTTACCACATACTTCACTGTGGGATGCTCAAGATAGAAGTCACCATAGATGGTTTTGGAAAACAACTGTCAAAAATAGAGATTTACTCAGAAATTCACAAGCTTGGCAGGTTTGTAATGGCACTAAAGTAGACTTCTGGTATGACAATTGGTTGTTTAATTTTCCTCTTGCTGACCTAGTTATGTTTGATCCTCATAATATTATTATGGTTAGTTCCTTTTATCAGAATGGGGAGTGGAATAAAGATCTACTAGGTAACTTCTTACCTAGGAACTGGTTGAACATGTACAAGCTTTTCCTCTTAATGTGGAAATGCAAGATGAGTTAGTTTGGCCACATACCACAACTGAAACCTTCTCTATTAAAAGTGCCTTTAATCTTCTCAACTCAAAAACTGTTGTTGGGCCAAGTTTACCTTGGCATAGATGGATTTAGGATTTGGATTGAGGAACTATAAGGCATATCTCAAAATACTAAGGTCTGATCATAGCTTATTTATAAGCAGACTCTGGTTCAGAATCTTCTGATATTTATATATGTCGTATGTTGAAGTAGTTTTTGGGTGTGTTGTGATCCTAGGGTGCTGATTTTTTGCTCTAAGCTTTGGTACACTGGATTGAAATCGATTCGCGATCTGAGTTGTCTGGTTTATAGTGTGCTTAAGTTTTTTTAATCGAAGTTCTATAGGGTTTTAGCACTCTTTCAATTTCAATGATCAAATATGTTCAACTAATTAATAATAAACATGTTAGTGTTACCGGTTTCATTATCATACATGCTTTCTGTACTTTCCGTAGTCTACTACAAAATTCTGACTTCTCCAATAATAAGTGATACAAGTATTAAACTCTGCTCTCACGAATATCGCTTGTAGGTTCTAGCATTGATTGGAGATCAACTTGAGTATGGTGAAAACATTTGCGGAGCAGTATTAAGTATCCGTTTTAACGGATATACTGAGTGGGTGGAACCGCAATCCATCTGATAAGCAGGTTAGCATTTTCTCCATTATGTTAAAAGCCTTTTGTTTGAAATAAATATTGGTTGTAAAAACCCTTTTCACATGCTATGTCCGGCAAAAGTGATGGCTTTGAGGGATTCAATCAAGCGCCATCTGAAGCTTCCCATGGCTATGTAATGGAGTACAAGCCTCATGATGCTTCACTGAATGACAAGTCGACAACTCATCTTATCGCAACACATGGTTGAGGGGATAAGCCTTGCAGGAATGGAACTTCCATTGTATGAAATCGCTGGTTTAGGATGGAGAAGTTCGATTTCTAGTTCTCAATCGCAACAGTGTTAAGTTCTCAGTTGTGGTTTGTTTGATTGTGGATTTGTGGCCGTAGAATGTCGAAGATGCAGTAGCTTACTAGCTGTTAGGTGTTTCTCTTTCTTTGGAATTTATTGTGATTGATTATTGAAGGTTATTGACAATGGAGTGCAGCTACTTGTCTAACTTTCATGTGATCCACATGCCAGCGTCTGATTTCAACTTCAAACTCTCCTCAGAGGTTAAAGATAAACAAGAAGTGATTTTCACTTATGTTGTTGATTTCGAATGTGATTCAAATATAAACTTTATCTTACATTTTTACACTCGCTATTTTTGGCCAAGTTGTATATATCACTTAGAATATTAAATTTACTGTTTAGTTCTTGTTGGTGTTACATGACAATAATTTCTGGCTTTGATCTAATCTTTAGTATCTCCAAAAGCTTATACCTGTGAACTGTTGATCGCTAAAGCAATGATGGAAAATAATTGTTCGGAGGGAATATTTGTTGGTAATTGGTATTTGCAATTGGTACTGAAAACCGAAAAGTTGGAATAGCTAAAAACGAAATGCTTTCTGTCGCATATTATAGAAGCATAACAACTCCTCCTTTAATCAACCTTATTTTGCAGACTGGTTTAGAGAATGCATAACTGTAAACTGCTTTCCAGACACTTGTTCCCCTGGTTTGGTTTTTGAAAAGTTATAACTAGTTATCAAGAATCACATTATGTTCTTGTACTTGATTTTGGCATCTGTGGTGGAAGCCAATTCCTTATTGTTCAAGGTCATGATTGCAGGAAAGCGAGGTGAAGTGGGCATCAAGATGGGACACTTACCTTCCTATTTTAGAGAAGGCATAGTACTTGATTTTTATCTGAAAATTGAAAAAATATGCCTAAAGGGACCTCTGCCCCGAATCTTTTCACATCTGAAAGTACAAAGGGATCATCTACACTTTCCAGAATATAAAGAGATGAATTATCTACTAGACTAGGTATAAAACGCCAGAAACCTTTTCTTGAGATCATTGTGAGGACATCAAGGCCGGTGGCTACAGATCCCAAGTGCCTATTTCTATTCACCGTAAGTAGAAGTTGCCTTTTCCTTTTCAAATAAAGAAAGTGGACACATGATTATGGAAGTATTTTCATTTGAATCAAATACCCATTGTTTTACGCTTTGTTATTCAATTCATACGCATATCATTTAGATCATATTGTCTTGTGGTGTAGCAACTCTATGTCGAAATGTTAATTTTTTTTCATGGATAACCATAGGATATAGTTTCAATGAGGCTATGATCGCTGAGTATTTAGAGTATAGTCCTGCCAATCTCATCGTAATTTATTGATCATCAGCACAAGTTTGTCTTCTGGTACACTCATCGAACTCCAGGAGTCAGAAATCCACAATCATACGAGGACAATATCAAAAAATTGTTGACTTCAGCATGGTATGTTATTTAATGTCATCCATGGCTTTTACACTTTTGCTCTTCTTGTTCTCTGGATGATTTACTTACTATTGCATGGACACAGATTGAAGCCTTTTGGGGTCTCATCGCCACTCACCGCCCTCATCATTGTCAACCCCTACCGATTTACATCTATTCAAGGAAGGCATTCGTCCCTTGTGGGAGGTGTTGACTCTTTAAGTTGATCTAGTATATCTCTTTCGCTTTTGTGTTAAATGAAACAATGTCTTAGCGATGATCTTTTCCTTCGATCGTGATTCGCTAACTGTAATGGTGGGAAATAGATCATTAAATTTAAAAAGGCCGTCTAAGGCCGGTTTTGGGAGGACCCAGATGTGAATTTTACTCGTTGATGTTATTTTGTATATCTCCGATGAACCGAGTCTTCGTGTTTCAGGCATCGCTTGATCTATTATTTCCTGTTACATTACCGCTTGTTTTAAGTTTGATCTAGTACATAGTTTATTTAGAACGCACGTCTTCCAGATCTTATTATGCATATGCATACCTCTAATTATGGATATCTAGTTCTGTTTCTTCATGAACTTTGCAATTCTTATAGCTGTTCTGCTGTGTCTAGTTGGTTACACACACTTGAAAATGTAGCAGTCCGAAGCTTGTTGCATCCTAATACCCTATTATTTTACGCTTTGGAAGTATGAAATGGCATTAGTGATGTCCACGTGTTTGAACCATATTAGTATATTACTGTGTGGCCCTTCATTCATAGCTCGTGCTCATACCTGAATATTTTTTGGTTATCAGAAAACATATATGTGCTATCACTTTCTGTAATCTAATCTTGGACTCCACTTTCATTCATGACTTAGTTTATCTTAAATTTCGGTCTTTCTTGCTCCCATGATATCCTGCTAAGGCTTTGCTGAAATTCCTATTCTTTTTAACAGTGCTCCACTGGGATTCGTTGTTTGTTTTATGCTCTTCAACGTAAAAGGTACTACGGATATCCTACGTACTGTGATCTTACTCGTGAATTAACTGGTGCATGTTCTAGCAATATTTAAACGTGACAAACTGGCTTATTAGTGGTTTGTAACTTGCAGGGTCAAATCTGTATTTCTGGATTGCTCTAATTCCTGTCACTGTAAGTTTATCGCAAATGGAATTTTGTAACACATTATATATGCTCTAGCCTTGATATAAGTGTATAAAAATAGGGGAAACTATATTGAGTAATACCCGAGATACATGGCTGTCTCTCTTTAGGTTGCCTTATCCTTTTTCGAACTCTACATACTCTTAAAATGCTTACCTAATTTATGAGCAACTATGTTTTTCTCTGCATTACTACTTGTGGGTTCAAATTTGCAGCATGTCATAGCTACCTTGGCGTTGGAGAGTACAGGAATCAGCGGAAGTTTTTCTGGACATAAAGTCAAACTCCGGGATGAACTATTTTGGTTCAATAATCCAGAACTGTTTTCCTCAATTCATTCCGTCCTTTTCCAGGTTTTCCACTCTGCTTGAATTCTGTTGATTTAATGAAAGAGTCAACAAAAAAGTAAAATCAACTTGGAGGTTATTCTTCGAACTTTATGGATATAATTGGGTATGATACTGACACTAATCTTTCTTGCAGAACGCATTTGAACTTGCTTCCTTCTTTTGGTTCTGGGTATGCCCTTAGTCCCTGGCTTGGTTTATATTGCAATTTGGCATGGAAGATAATTTGAAAAAACTCTAGAACATGTTACTCAAGACTCATAAGTTAAATCTTTTATTGATTGATGGAATGAAAGTCTCCTAGGTTATAATTTATCATGGTATTCTATCTAACATTAACCATTTAAAATTCGGAATTACCACCATGATATGATGAACATTTTACTAGTAAATGAGATATTTTGCAGATTCTTTTGAACTGGATAGTATCATTATCATATATGAAAGTTCTGATGAAGATTTTCGTTAAATCACAGTGGCAATTTGGATCTAGTTCGTGCTTCATAAGTAACCATTTGCTCGTCTATGTGCGTTTAATTGTTTGGTGAGCATGGATTCTAAATTTGTAGTACTTCCATTTGCCTTTAGTTTGTTCTTTCCTTACTTGGATTCAGTCTTGACCTAACTTTTTGTGCGTAGGTTTGGTGGGCTATTCCTATGCAATACAAAGACTTTGTCACTATGCGTTGGTGACTCGTATAAACATACTTATCGTTGAAGGTTCTGAGAATATGTTTCACGTTTTAAAATGATAGCACTCATGAACTACCTTGGTTGTTGAATAGTCCAAATTTCTAAGTTATTAGATGGGAGTATAACTTAGACTACCGTGTACTAAGTTTCCTTCTTTCTATTTTTTTTTCGATTTCTTTTTCGATTTCTTTTTCTATTCTTGTTATTACAAAACTCTCCTACTTTTTGGCATTCTTGCATCAAAGAAATTTAAAATGTCGGTTGCGAAAAAACCTTTCGAAGTATTGAAAGGAGTTCAAACATAAAGCTTTAATTGATGCAACTAGCTCACACGTGAGGGCGTTTGTTTTAATCCTGGACTAAAGTGTTGTTGTTTTTTTTTAAGATGGGAACAAACTACAAGGCAGTTCTAATTCCTAACAGAATACGAGAGACGATCCATGGATGGGGGAAGGCAGCTAGGAGAAGGAGAAGATTCGGCAATTACCCAAAAGATTCTACTGTTTGTACAGACACAAGCACAATAATTTCAGTTGAGGAATACGATCATCAATTACCAGATACTCCTCGATCTGACCATAGAACAGGTCCTGAAATTAATTTGCAACCCCAAGCATTTGTAAATGTTGGGGCGTTACGCCTCTCCTCCGACCATCTGCTACCATTTCATCACCAATGTCAGTTAGACTCATGGCAGAAGATATCATACAAAGATCTTTGTCGTTGCCATGTTAGTAAAAGTTGGGATACATATAAACTTGTGCAGGGTGTTGTTAGTTACCATTGTTGGTATTAGTTTGTGTAGGATATTCAATAGGTGAAAACAGGTATTCATTAACACATGTAATGTTGTATCATAATCTTCATTTGGAGTACTTAAAAGAAATGAGGGCTTATATTATAATGAGAATCGAACCCGACTTGCAAGAATTAAGGCGATCTAGATTATTAGGCTGCACTGCTACATCTCCTCTTCACAAACTTCATCAGTCTAGAGGCTTATCCACAGATCACAAGATCTGATCATATTTTGTAAAGCTAAACGATGATGGATAAGGCGGCAATTCATGTTATTTTACTGTTCCATTCATCACCATGGATTTGCCAGCACTAGATTACAGTGTTCTGGAATCAAATCAATGGTTTGCAAAAGAAAACTTTGATGAACCAACACACTAATCTAGTTCAATGAACTACAAACATTAAAGGAAAGGTACATGAACAAGATGAGGCATACATCAGAAAAGCAATAGCTCAGACTCTGATACAACATTAGGCTCAGTTAAAGGTAATGTTTTTACAATTATTATAAAGCATCGCAGATAGTTAGTTATTTAGTTGCCTCAGCACCTGCTTCAGCTCTCAATGCTGCAACCATTGCCTTTTGTCTGTTCTGCATCTGTCTTTCCACAGCTAACCATACAAAGGTCTGCCAAATAAAATTGCTGAAAGACTTAATCCAGATTGGAATGAACTATAAACAGGTCCTCGTACTTTGAGCACATTGAAGAGTAAGGAGAAATCTAAAACGCAACTTATGGCACAATCATACTAGAAAAGGATACATGGCCAACATAAGTGTCTTAGCATCTTGTGTTACTAATGGATACCACTAGCAGAAATTTTTATGCATAATGCAAATAATGTACTAAAAGATCTTGATAGCACCACCAAATTCAAAGAAAATTTAGACGTATATTGTGCTACTTGAATGGAAATTACCAGAGCCATAATTCTCAAGGACATGTACTTCCATTATGCACTTCAGTGATCACTGTATCTTTTACATTAAGAATGCATCATCATGTTGTTTCCTTGAAGTGATTATATAAGTGTGAAAATTTAACAGCATGGATGAAAACTTTCAATGCCGACATAACCAGAATGAATGATAGAGAGAAACTGAAAGCTACAAAATGGGGCTGCCTTAAACCAATTTTCTCACTATAAGTTGATTACTCAGAAACACACAAGGTAAGCAAGAAATTTAACAGAGTTCTACAACATAAACTGTTAATACGGAAATATGTCAAATCCGTCATAGATGCCTTCGGAACGAATCCTAAGGCGTTTCAAGCTGTCTAATGTCCCAGGCCTCAAGGTCCGACCCTAAGGATGTCTCTGGTCCGACCCTCCTGAGTGAAACGATGAACTAGACCTCAAAGACAGTAGGTCCGACCTAAACCATGGGCCAAGACCATGATAGTCCGACCCGGACGATGATCCGGAAATAATTCTCT
Organism: Plantago major; assembly: GCA_026545765.1. NCBI lineage: Eukaryota > Viridiplantae > Streptophyta > Magnoliopsida > Lamiales > Plantaginaceae > Plantago > Plantago major. Next base: position 61,962,005 of record CM048841.1, read on the forward strand.
AACCTCGTAAGGAACCAAGTAAACTGGCACCAAGAGAGAGAATAGGATCAGAGGCTACCAAGGTCCGAACCACTATGCCTTGTGTCTTATGGGAGTTGATTTTAGACATGAGATTGTGACCCGGACCAGGCCCTCGGACCTACACTCTCGGATGAAGGTCCAAGACAGACTTCAGGAGTCCCTAATTTCTCTCGGAGAATGACTAAACTACCCTCGAAAGCCCAAAAGGGAAATGGGTTAAGTCTTCTTAATGGGCCATGGGCCTAATAGAGCATTGTTGGCGTAATTCGAGCCTTACACTTGGCACGATCCAACGAAGTCCTTCCTCTTGGGGAGATCTCTATATATATATGGCACACATTCCCATGCTAACGGTAAGTCAAGTCATCTTTACGAACTAATCACGATCACTATACAGAGCAGATCTTCAATCTCTCTGTCAAGTAAAGTCTTTAGCGAGTCTATACAAACCGGTTCTTCGGTCTTACCCCCCTCCAAAGTTACTTCTGCAGGTTCTAGCCCATTAGTACTTTGGTCCTTGGAGTCCATCGGACCCTGGTTTTAGACCTTGACTTGGGAAGATTTGCAATGGTTTGGACTTAGGGCGACTTAGGAAGAACTTAACAAGAGCTTGGGGGACTTCACCCTCAACATTTTTGGCACTGTCTGTGGCAAACTTTACAAAAAGTTTCATAGCTCTATAAGCAATGGCAAGACAGAGAAAGTCAGTGAGAACCGTCACTACTACAGTTGGAACTCCAGCTCCAAGAACACGATTGGCAGGATCGCATCAAGGAATCGAGAGGAGTATCCAAGCGATGGCCACACCGCCAGTGCCTCCTCGGAGGATGAAAGAGTCGCTGGTCTACCAGTAAGGACCCAAGGACTTGGAGGGACGGTCCAAGGAGTGGAAGGACATGTTCCTCCGTCAGGAACACTTGTTCCTCTACCAGGAAGGAAATTTACTCTTCCAAATGGCCAGATCGTTTGTCCAAGTGAGTTTGGGATAAATGAGAATCAGTTCAGCCTCTTGCTCACTACTATCCAAGGTTATTTTGGATCCAACAACGTCCAACCTACTCCGCCATTGGCAGCTCCATGGAAAACAGAGCCTGCTCAGTCAAGGAATGAGCATTGCCATGTCTTGGAGAGAATAGGAGAGCTGCTTCTGCTTATCTGCATTCTGAAAGAGTTCCACCAAATGGTCGCACACAGTATTTCTAAATCCCGTACTTATACATTCACTGATCCTATGTTTATCGGTTGGGAGCAGTCGATGATCGAAATCTTCTAGGGATTCATATTGCTCTCTCATTTGTGCATCATAACAATCATTAAACATAGTTTTAAAGCTAAGTCTCCTGACTTTCTGCCATTGTGAAAAATATTCCATCTTCTTGGTCAGAACGGTGGTCTCGTACTGATCGAGTAATGAGAGATACTCCACATCGAAAGAGTCAACATCAGAGTTTGAAGGACTCGGAGGAGTAGCCGTATCAGAAAGAACCTGTAAAGGAACATAATTGGTTTTGAGTTCCATTACTTCAGTGGATATCTGAGGTTTTTGAAGTACAAGACTTGATGTTACCTGTGTCGCAACACCAGGTCCAGAAGTCTTGTTGGGAGAGTCGGTCCGTCCCTCAGATATTTCAGTTGACTTGAGATTTTTCTCCTTTTCAACTTCCTTTCTTTCTGATCCTGAGAAATAGAAGTGTTAGTACACTTTGAAATATTAACAAGGATTCTACACACAATAGTTTCTGAGTTTTCTACCTCGTTCATTGGAGGTTCAGAAACATGTTTTTCGGAAACCTGCGCGGTTTCTAGTGTCCCTTCTGAAGCCTTTGGCATTTCAACTGCTTCATCTTTCTTCTCAGTTTGAGCCTTCAAGAAATATAAAAAAGGGTTAATGAAATCCTTAGAGGAAGATTTATGAGAGATCACTTGTGAATCATGGTCTACCTGTATAATAGACTCATATTCTTGAATGATTGGAGAAGTAATGTTCTCCTTCTCTGGAAGCATTTCTCCTTCATGTCCTTCCTTACTTTCAGGATCAGCCTAAACAAAGAACAAATCACTTTGTTAGAACAAAATAAGTGACACAGAAAATCAAGTAAAGATTTGAATCATCCAGTAACCTGATTACATCAGACTGATTGGTAACTGGAACTCGAGTGGATTCCACGTCTTTGTTTTGTTGCTGAGTGACTTTCTCTATGTTTGAAGTTTCTGGCACTTTGGGCACTTCCAGAGGCATAGTCTCGGTTGCCATCCCCTCGGATTTCTTGTTCGTCTGTCAAGCCCAAGTCCTCCCTTTTCTGAAGGATCTCTTAGGTAAGAGTGTACTTCAGTGAGAGTGTCACTCGCTTTGGCATAGGATTGGAAATCTAATTCTTTCTTCTTTAGTTCCTCATTCTTAGATAGAAGGTTTTCAGACTTCTTCTGGAGCAACTCCATAGCCTCAGAATGCAACTTTCTGGTCTCGTCTATCTGAGCCTTTAGGAATGCATTTTCTACATCCTTGGTGTCAGAAAGCCTTTCAAGAGACTCTTTTTCTATTTCAAGAATTTTGGTTCTAGATCGAGCAACAAAGAATTCTCTTTCATAAAGATCCAGCTCCCTTCTGAGATGTTCTAGATCCTTGATTCCATCCTCATCACTATCATAATTAATTAATCGTGAAATGTTGGTTACCTCATCATCAGCCATAAGAGATGGCTCAAGGTTAGAGTAATCTAGGTAGATTTCCTCAGCAACTCCACACATTTCATTCTTCTTTTGACCAAAGTCAAATACTTCGTGAGTGTAGGCACATAATTCTGGTGACGGTAGCTTTGACTTATCATAAATATCGTCGTCAGAGTCTGAATCAAGATCAAGTGCATCCAGTTGGATTTCGATCTTCTTTATTTCTTCAGAAAGCATAGCTCTCTGGTTTCTCTTGAAGTTTCTCCTATCCTTTTAGTCACCTGTCTTGAGCTTCTTGAGCAGATGTCCGTTGAAGTGACTAGGTTTCCGACAATAGAAACCGTTATCATTTCCAATTTCTGTAACCTCAGTACTTGATGCTTTCTGACCAAGTTTATTCAGAGAGTTGGTCAATTACAAATTCTTGTACTGGTGATAGTTAGGGCCTAGATGCTTTTTTCAGCTTCTCTTTGGCTTTTCTTCTCTCAATCTCCTGTCTAACGTATTTGCTAATTTACTTTACAACCTGAGCTTCTTCGTCAGTGGATTCTTTGGTAATCTTCTTTTCAGAAGTACCTTCTGTTACTAGAGCAACACTGTGAGCTTGCTGATGAACTAATTGTTGTCTCTGAGAGGTTTCATAGTTGACAGTGGCTAGATGAGAGAATAGTTCCGTTGGAGTGATGTTTGGCATTCCTTGGTTGAAATAAAAGTACTTAGTATGTTCCCAGTTGTGATTTAAGCTTCTTACGATAGTCTTCACCTTTTTGGCGTTAGAATATCTTTCACTTTCGCCAAGTGCAGCCATTTCACTTATCAACGTTGTAAACCGAAAATCAAGTTGTTCAAGGGTTTCAGAAGCCCCTTGTTTGAAATTCTGGAATTTTGATTTCAGAACATCAAACTTATTTTCCTTGGTTTTCTGAGAGCCGGCAAAAATTTGTTCAACTAGTTGCAAGGCCTCTTTCGCCGTTTTTTCACACCATAGTTTGCACTGTATGTGTTCTGGAGTAGAACGAATAATGATGTTTCGAGCTTGACCATCCAGTCAATTTCACTTGAAATCTTCCAACGTCCTGAGATATCTAGATTTTTCTTCCAAAGATATCTAACCAGTAGCTCTCCCACTTGTAGAAGTTTCTAAAGTGGAGGTTCTTCTGGCAGAATCTTCATCTTTTCCATTGGAGACATCAGTGACTATCTTTGCTTGCTGAATGACTATAAGGCCATTCTTTACAACTTCGATCATTTCATCACTGATGGCATCCATATGGAGCATCATATTGTTCCTCCATTTTTCATAGTTCTCTCTATTGAGCACTGGAGCGTCGCCTAAGACATCCTGCAAAACAATACTTAACAAGCAGATTAAGTGCAAGGATTAAGCGAAAAGTGAGCACTTATCAAGGATCTAGGTTCAGTGCAGAAGGCTTGGGAACCTCCTACTCTGATACCACTTGTTGGTCTAGATAACGGCAAAGTAAAAAGACTAGAGATGGGTGAATAGTATTTTAAAACCTTTGTCGATAAAACAGTTTCTCAGAAATTTGAGTAACATTCTGATACTTATAATCAGAAAAGCGGAAGTCTTTCTGATAAGTGCACATGCTCATTAAGCTAATAAAGAGTGTAAATTACTTTCCAAGTAAGTAAAGGCAGAAAGTAAGAGCAGAATGTAAATAACACAGAAGCTTTATAGTGGTATCTGAAGGTGGCGTAATCCTTCAACTAATCCACTTCGGCCTTTCTCAGACCTAGAATCCACTAAGACAGATAATTGAGTTCACCTTACAAATATCTTCTCTCGATTCCTAAATACACTAGGTTCCCAACCAAGTGTTCCCCCTGAGTTCTTCCCCGACTTTCCCAGCCAAGTACTTCCTCTACTCAGAACCTTTAACCTTGGAGTTATTCCTTAGTTTCCCAAACTAAGTACTTCATCTACTCCACGCCTTTTTCTAGTGTTGGTTAAGAAGAGTTTATCAGATTTATAGATTAATAACTTCCACAGTTATGTTATACTACCATCTAGAACAAGAGTCACTTAACACACTTGGATAGTGTGTGGTGATATGTTCTTTTCTGACCCAAGTGTATGTTCTTCGTTCAGGAGAATGAATATCTTGGCAAGTCGCAACCGCGCTTCAATTCAACTCATTCACAACAGATATAGCTTGATAAGGATCAGGACACTTAGAACTTTCATGTTACCACGGAGACAATAACTTGGAAGAATTGAATATTCTGTTCGGGGATTGTGAAAAAACTCTCTCACAGTTTATGCGTTGGGACAGGATCGATGATAGTAGGGAATGCCAAGGAGCCAGCTGAAATTACAGATTCTGCTAGTGATTAGGGTAACAGTCCAATAATTGTAGGCAGAAGTATTTACAGGTAAAATGTTCGCAATTTGGCAAATTTTATGGTGTAATGGATTTACTAAGTGTAATCGCAATTTTTCCGAGGCATGGTACTCAATAAAAAATATCAATCTCGGTGTATCAACTAATAGGGGTACGTTAAGTAGTTAACCATGTCGTATTTTTCACAGATGAAATGTGTTGCACGTTGACTTATATTTTCATACGTTGCACAAGTTACGCTCAAACGATTTTGTTTTCGATAAAGTAGGACAACCGCTAACAATCGAATACTATCAGCTTTGACCCAAAACACCTAAAAGATAGGAATGAATAATCTGAACATAGTAGAATATGTACTACTCCTTGGCGACTTAAATCAACACTAAATTTTCTTTACGACCTACTATCAACTCGAACACGAAGCTCTTCAATTATGGCACTAGCTCTTCTATCTCGTTACATAGCTATTCCGGGGGATATGTGAAACCATTTTCTGTTTGTTGAGATAGCAACCCATTCTGATGATCCTTTTCAGCTAGTAGTATTGTTGTTTGTTCTTCGACGGATCTAACCTCGTAGCCATTAATCCTCCTCAATAATCCGGGAATTATTATCTTGCTCCTTTTGCACATCTTCGGATCAATCCAGGTCCAATAGCTACATGCTCGTACATTAGTCTGCAAATATTTAATTTGTAAGAATTAAAAAATTTTGAGTGCCCAATCGACATAATGGGACAACAAAAATAAACGACTATCAAATTATGTAATAATTAAATAATTATTCCTAACCCAGCATAGCGACACTTTTCGAACCGGCGACCGGGATGCTTGTCCGTCCAAGAAGTAAACCGAGCACTTATTACCCCACAATAGCAACTTGTTGGATTCGAATCATCATCCATCTGTTATCTAGGCAAAAGCTGCAAGCTTGTTTATATTCTAATGGGAGGACTGGTTTTGAAATTACTAGTGTCTGCTAGAGTTGAGTTTTATATAGAGAATAGAGTTACTATCATTGAAATTGGCAAAAAAAAAGTGTTCGAACGGTGGCCCCACATGGCTCGATTACGTTCTTGTGAAGTCGGTAAAAAAAATAGTTGGGTGAACATATTAAAAGATACTCGTGAATATAAGATAATGCAACTTGTAACAAACGTAACAAACAAATCATATCGTAAGGGGCTTTGTCATGCTAAATGAAGATGCCTTAAAAATAATTTCGGGGACATGTGGTTTGGAGGATTCGAACCCTGCACTACAATACAAAACTACCACAGATAACATGAGTATAGACCATCTGGCCATTTCTGCAAACATTAATAGAATTCACACATTACCATATTGTAGAGATATGACATACTACTTGTGAAAGATGCCAATGTAGGTGAAAGCCATTACATTGACATCTGGTGCGCTGTCATCCTCGAGCTAGTGATTTCACACACCCTCTAACTAAATGCATGGACGTGGGAAAGTATCAGGCATGTCAAGTAACTAAATGCATGAACATGGTTGACCTCCTCCCTACGTGTCCTTCGACCATTACTGCAGACGAGGTCGATGAGCTCTGAAGGAGATATGAGATCCCAGAGTCCGTGGAGATTTTGATTCCGGACTAGGCTCAGGCTTTCTACAATCCGCCTCCCGGATACATGTGCATGCACGAGGCCTCGTTGCACTATGTGTGGCGTATACCTGTTGTGTCCGAGTTTCTAGAATTCCTCAATGGAATTGGGATAAGTCCGCACCAAGTGATTTAGAATTCACTTGGGAATTTGATGTGCTTCGGGGTGCTTTGTAAGCATAAAAGGATTCCGATCACCTTTGACAATTTCCGGAAGCTATTCAGCATCACTCCGAGCATGCCCCACCAGCACTTCTATACTATAGTAGTTCGGCAGGCATACACATTCTTCGAGGATCTGTTCTCCTCATTAGGGATCAGGTGGTGGGAAAGTATATCTTCGTTCGAGCCACTTTGAAACCCGTGCAGTCCGAGGCTCAGAGAATCCAGTGGACCATAAAGAAAAAGTTTTTCTGGGAGAAGCTTCCGGACTGGAGGTCCACGGCTCGGAACACCCAGCAATGGATGCAAGCCTTGCACTGAAACCAGGAACCAGAATCGGAGAAGTATTTCTTCCGAGGGTTGATCTGTTAACCACTTCCGTACTTGGCTGGTCTATCGAGTCCGAGCTTCTGTGGTAACAAGGAGGATTTTGGTTACTGACTCAGAGAGGTCTTACGGTTCAATTCACTCTTGTTAGAATAAGTTTCAAATTTCCAACTTTTATTTACTCGGTCATGTCTTTCGTTGTTGCTTGATTTTTTGTCTTGCCACTTCGGACTAACCATTATTTATGTTCGGTCCTTTGTAGATTTCTAGTTTGAGTACACCATGTCGGCAATGAAAGAGCTCAAGAGGCAACAACTTAAGGATCAAAAGGTGGAGCAAAAGTAGGGTCTCCGAGACCAGGTGATCAAGACATCGACTATTCTTCCGATGGTTGAGCCTCGGAACGCTGCTACGTTCTGGGCTGAGGATCTTCGAACAGAAGTGGCCAAAGAGACAAAGCAAAGCCTGGCCACTCCGGACAAGGAGAATACCAATGCTGCCGAAGGCGCCAAGAAGCCTACGAAGCCAATAACAAAGGAGGTCGGAGCCAGTGGTTCAAGCGGTGTGAAACGTTCTTCCGAGGGCCCGATCCTCCTGCCAAGAAGGGTAAGGGCAAAGTTCTGGATGACTTGGAACAGGAGCTAGAGTCCGAGGTGAACCGGATGGTGGCAATGGGCGAGCTGGAAAGGATTGCCGAGCTTCTGCCTTCTCATCGGAAGGTACAACTTGGTCCGAGTGTCCTTTGTGATTTTTTCTAGTTTTGCATCTTTAACTGACTCGGACCTGCTTTATGTTTACAGCTTACTGTAGTGGTCCAAGCCTGCTTCGAGGTGGTCGGTGAGAGGGCTACGATTGATGTGGAGTTATCAAAGTCCGAGGCTAGTAGGGCTGAAGAAGCCAACAAAGCTGTTGTCTATAAGGACAAGCTAGAGAAGGCCCAAGCAGCTTACAAGGTGATCGAGGCCGAGAATGAGAAGCTCAAAAGTGGTTTCAAGTGCATGACTGTTGACTTTGAGGCCCAGCAAGAGGGTTTAGGTGAGTTCATTGGAATCTCCCGAGGCTTCTAGGACTTCACTCTGGAGCATTTGCTCTCTGTCCGGACGGAGGCTGTCTGAGACTTCCTGTTCTCAGTTGCCTACAAGTTCCATACGGGCACCAGCTATGATGTGGCTCGGCAAGATGAGTTTGATGTAGCCATCGGACAAATAGAGAAAAAGGGGTGAGTTCTGAAGGACTATCCTTATGAGAAGGAAGGAATTGAAGCCTTCAAGGAAGCAGATGGTTCGGACTTTGTCTCCAAGGTAGTGGATGATGAAGAGCTCATGAAGAACGAGTTCGTTGAACTTGTGTGTGAAGAGACTGAGGACATGAAGTACAACCATCGAGGTCCGTACCTGCCTTCCTTCGTGTTAGGAAATTTGTTAGATATTTTGTTAAGAATATCTGTTTAGTTTTGATCAGCAACATGATGATCTATCTTAGTCTCAGAAAGGTGAGTAGTACTCTTGGTTCACTTGAACATTGTAAAAGAGGAAACCCACTTAGTATGATAGTCTAGTTAATCTTGTATAGGATGTTAGGTCTCAAAATGTAATTTTTATTTTATGAAGAGAAGACCAAGAAAAAGACGTCCAAGCAGAACAAGTTCAACGACATTGAAGACTTGAAGAACTGCACAAGATTACTGAAATGGTTTTACAGATACCTTGGCCAGATATCTTGAAGACACGAATAGTTTTGGACAAACTGAGTCACAAGAGATATCTGAGAATCAAAAGGGTCCATCTGGAAAACAAGGAAAGTGTCCACAGATATCTTCTTACAGATACCTTGAGCTCTAACCACATCTCTGAAAAAGAGAAATATATATTGCAAACAAAGTTGTTTCAATTTAAGTGGTATCTGAAGATTGAAGATAAGAACGTGCGGAAAATTCAGAGAAAACTGTTTAAGTTAAATCTCTGATACAAAGCATAGTTCCGTTGACACTATAGGACAAAAAGTATAGTACAATGCATTTAATGCATGGACAGAGATGTCTGTAAAAAACGGTAGCTTCTGAAGAAGAAGACAAACCTGCTACAGTACTATACACAGATATCAATAGTTTGAATTTGATTTGAGCCTAACGGATACTATTCAACGGCATTCAAATTCATCTATAAATATCAACACTTAGACTGCTTGAGAGAACACACAGAACCTTAGACGCTGAACCTTACTCTAAACATATATCTTACTCTCTCAAAGCAAACTACTTATCATTAAAGCTTACTGTTGCGACCATAGCTTTTGATCTTAAGTAGCACTAAAGTTCTAAGTGTCCTGATCCTAAACAAGTAAAGCTATCTGTGAAAGAGTTGAATCAAAAGATCAAGTATCTGAGATTCATTCTCTTGAACAGTTATCATAAGACTTGGGTCAGTAAAAAGAACAAGATACCATACATTGAAAAGTGTATTAAGTATACTTGATTCACAGAGCTATCTGATCAACTGAAAAGTTAATATAAGAAGCTCATCTGACAACTCAAACCAAAACCAACACCATAACTGGCGTGGAGTACAGGAAGTACTTAGCTTGGGAAGCTAGGGAATAACTCCAAGGTTATTGAGTATAGGAAGTACTTAGCTTGGGAAGCTAGGGAATAACTCAAAAAGGTTTCTGAGTATAGGAAGTACTTGGCTGAGAAAGCCGGGGAACAACTCAGGGGGAACATTTGGTTGGGAACCATTTGTTTAGAAATCTTAGAATAGGATCTTTGTAAGGTGACCTCAATTATCTATTCTAGTGAATTCTAGTCTTTGGAAGATTGAAGTGGATTAGTTGGAGGATTACGCCACCTCCAGATACCACTATACTTGCTGTGTTATTTACATTTCTGTACTTACTTTTCAGCAACACACACACACACACTTTAACTGTTTCTACACTTATCTATCTTAAGTCTTCCGCGCTCTGAATCTAAGTATCAGATATCTTCACAAATATCTGAGAAATTGTGTTTATCGACAAAAGTTTTAAAAGACTAATCACCCCCCCCCCTCTAGTCTTTTACTTTGCCGTTATCTGGACCAACAAGTGGTATCAGAGCAGGAGGTTCACCAGCCTTCTGCACTGAACCTAGATCCCCAGATAGGTGAAGGAACTTTGTCCACTTTCGAGGACTATTTAATTTGTGTGTGAAGTGTGCAGGTATGTCTCTGAGTGTTGCACCCGTTCTAAAACCAGAGAACTACGAGAAATGGAAAAATAACATGATGCTCCACCTTGAGGCCATAAGTGACGAAATGATCGAAGTGATAAAGAATGGCCCAATAGTCATTCAACAACTTAAGCAAGTCATGGAGGTTTCGAATGGTAGAGACAGAGATCAAAGTGAAGGATCTTCACAAACTGACGTGTCAACAAGTGGAAGATCTACTGGTCAAGTTATTTACGAACCTAAGCCCAGAGAACTCTGGACATCGGAAGATGCCAAGAGGAATCGTCTGGATGGTCAAGCTCGTAATATCATCATCAGATCGACACCTGAGAACATACAGTGTAAACTATGGGGTGCTAAAACGGCGAAGTTGCTCGAAACCGATCAAGAAATCATGTGGGCCGAGAAAACAAAGGACAACAAGTTCGAAGTTCTCAAGTTGAAATTTAAAAATTTCAAACAAGGACCCACTGAAACTCTGGAAGAACTTGATTTCAGATTTACCACTCTCATGAGTGATATGGCAGCACTTGGGGAAAGCAATAGATACTCCCAATCAGAGAAGATTAAGACTATTGTCAGAAGTCTTAACCACAACTGGGAGCATACTAAATTCTTTTATTTTAACCAAGGAATGCCAAATATCACTCCAGTGGAACTTTTCTCTCACCTTGCTACGGTTGATTATGAGACAACTCAAAGAGAACAAACAACTGAAAAGTTGCAGAATGTTGCTCTAGTTACTCAAGGAACTTCTGAAAAGAAGAAAAGCAAGGAAGAGACTGAGGATGCTCTTGCTGCAAAGCAAATAAGCAAATATGCTAGTCGAGAAATTGAGAGAAGGAAAGCCAAAGAGAAGCTGAAAAAGCATCTAGGATCAAACTATCACCAGTACAAGGATATGCAAAGCTCGCTGAAAAAGCCAGCTCAGAAAGCACCGAGTACTGAGGAAGCAGAAATTGGTAACGACATCTGTTTCTACTGTCAGAAACCTGGTCACTTCAAGAAGGATTGTCCTGCCTTCAACAAACTAAAGACAGGTGACAGGAAAGATAGAAGAATCTTCAGAAGAAGCCAGAAAGCTTTACTAACTGAAGAAAGAAAGAAAATCCAAACTCAACTGGATGCTCTAGACGTTGAGATAGACTCTGAAGATGACTCAGATGACTCAACCTTACCATCACCAGAATTATGTGGAGTTACTCACGATATAATCGACTTCGGCCTCAAGAAGAATGAAATGTGCGGAGTTGCTGAGATTGACGGTCCAGACATCTCTAACATTGAAAACTGTCTTATGGCTGATGAGGTAACACATACTTCTTGTTACACTTATAAAAGTGATGAGGAAGTGTTAGAACTTAAGATCCCGGATTGGTACTAGGAATTAGACCAACAGACAATGTTGCCAACAATGTTGTTCAACACAGTCTACAGTTAACAGATAGCAGCGGAAGAATAATAATGAAACTTATATTACCAAGCCAATATATACAAAAATATATTGGCAGCGCCTTAGGCAAAATATCTACTGACAGGAAAAGTAGATCTAATCAACTAGGTTTAATACAATCACAAACGATTGATTAAACAACCAAAACTAGCCATAGAAAAACCAACAGTAAAAGCTATTCTAGGTCGATGTTTGAAAGAGTTATTCCAACAATGAATACTCTTAGACAAACTCTAAAGCTAGCAGAAAACAAGAAGCCTAAACTCTTTTAATATAATCTTGATTGATCATCAAAAGGCTCAACCTTGCTTTGCTGAATCCTTGCATATATACACTTGAGATATCGACCTCTTCCATCTATGTCGAAAGGCAATAGAATTTCAGCAAAGGCAATTTTCCTTTTACTTGTTTTCTTCAATATACACATAGAAGGAAATTCCCATATTTCGATTCTTCATAAAATATGTTCCTTCTTGCTTTCACCACAAGCTGTTCTTTTTCCTTAAATCATCTCTTGTTCGATTTGTCAACACTTCCAGTCCAAGTTTCCTGCCCAATGTGCTTTGTCTTTGATGTCGACCGCAATGTTATATCTTCAATGTTATGCCAGCATTGAATTCTATCCTGTCACAATGTTATACAACATTGGTAGTCCTGCAGCTTCACAAACAACAACAAACACAAACTTGGAATTGATTATTGAAAGACAAGATTATCAAAATATAAATGCATACTGCACTTTCAATCTCCCCCTTAATCTTAGTCTTTCATCACAAAACAAAACAAGAGATTACTAGAAACATAACTAAGAACTGCTAAAGATCTATTCTCCCCCTTAACCAGACAGCTTATGAAATATTCAAGAGAGTTTAAAATATTACAGACCCACAAAAAACAAAAAATAATTGTTTAACACAGAATCAAGTAAAATGAACTCAAGTTATCTATTCTCTCCCTTTTTGTGAGGAAAGAAAAGAAACTAGAGTACTTCTGAACTTTAGATTGTTTGAGATCTGCTCATCAAGCCCTTTGATTTGCTCCAAAATCAGCTTGTCCTGTTCAGTTAGAATACCTGCAGACAGAGTTTCAATGTTAGGGATCAATGTTGAACCAACATGTAGGTCAACATTGGAACGTTGAGCAGCAACTACAGAGCTTTATGGTCAATCAGTTTTGCCAGTAAAAAGAGGAATACTCTCCTCCACATCCATGTTCACAGAAACATCAAGATCTACCCAAGGAAGATCACAGATCCTATCATGTGTTTCCAGCAGTTGTTTGGTGACTGTGATGGATTTGAAGTTGGAATGATAGACATCATTGGCTTTGACCTCAATACCCTGCAACTGAAGGACAACAAATATGGTGGATGGGAGTATCAAATGGCCTCTGATCCCTCTATTCTTGGAATTTTCTAGATGCTTGAGAATCCTTTCTCCCAGATTGACATTGTATCCCATTTTGATCCTGTAGAGCAACATGGCTGCCTCTTGACTGAGCTTGTTGTTATTGGAAGATGGCAGCCAGTTGTACAAGCAAATCCTGGCAAGAACAGAGACTAGGGAACAACAATATTTCAGGTCTAGAGTCCCAGTAGGCCAAGATTTTAATTTTCCTGCAGTTAGCTCTCTAGCAATCTCATCCATAGTCACCTCCACAGGAGTCTCAACCTCATCCCTATTTCTATGCAGCACTGTATTGATATCCTTAGAAGTCAAGAAAAATACATCACCCCTAAGATACACACAGTGATGTTTACGATGCCCTTCAATACCAAAATTCTCAGATAAATGAGCATAGAATTCTCTGATGATTTCAGGAACAAAAGCAGCATATTGGGTAACAGCATGATATAGATTCCTTTTCTTCAGATAGGCAACTAAGTTATACTCTTCAAAAGAAGCCTCTTTAATTATCTTCTCAACATCTATAGCATTATTTTTGATTTTCTCATATTTTTCTAGATTCTTGTTATCATAGAACAAATGAGAGACTGCATCTTCATCCCAATCAGAACCATCTGTAAAAACAGGTTCAGAGGGTAGATCATTTACCTCAGGATCTTCAATCTGATCTTCTCTAAGAATGACATCCTCATCATCAAGTGATTCCTCTTCAGATTCTTCCTCTGTCTCAGCTTCATAATCTTCAGAGTCATCTGAGCTTTCATCTGTGTTGCTCAGATCTTCTTCATCAACCACTGACTCATCCTTTGAGTCATCTTCTGTTTCTGGCTCATAATCCTCCATATCATCAGAGCTTTCATCATCGTTATCATCATGAGCAACCGATGTTGAAACAACATCCTCATCTATATTCATAGGGTCACTTTCTGTTTTCTCTGAGTCATCTAACTGCCAATCTTCCACCACAACTGGTTCAATAGTAGGCTCATCTGCGGGTTTCTCAACATTTTCAGAGTGCATGCTTGTCTGATTCTCATCACCATTCAGGCCATCAAGAGTTTCCCTGCTTCGGGGTTGTTGTACATCATCTTTTTCAACAGATGAAGGATTTTGGGGGTTTTCTCTCAGATCTGCATGTTGAATTTCAGTATGTTCAACATCTTTCCCAGTATCCTCCATGGGAGCATCTTTCTCTATCCCCATTGGGCTTTCATCGTCATCCCTTAGATCTTGTGGCAAGTCGACTGGCATGTTTCCCAATTTAACAAGGGTTTCTGCAGCAAACTGAGAGGGGTTTGATGGTGACGACTCTGTTTGGGGTTTTGAAGATGGAGATGGTGGTTTTGGTACTGGAGAGGGGGATTTTTCAGCACATTCTTCCGAATCCTCACTTATCTCATAGACTGGAATCTCAAAATCGGCAGGTTCGGCACGGATGGGAGGAGGATAAGCTTGCTCCCCCTCAGGTGTTTGCAACGAAAATCCCGGTAAGATAGGTTTTGTTGGAGATGACATTGCTCAGATTGTGAGTGCAGAGATGAATAAGAAAGAGCGGGAGAGTGGTTTGGTTGAGAGTGACAAGTGAATAATGTGGGGGGAAAGTGAAGAGTTTGGGAAAGAAGAATTTTTTTTTTTTTTTTTTTTTTTTTTTGTAATGATTGTGGTTTGGATAGGTGGCAGTTTTTGTGAGTGGTGGAGAAGTGGGGTAATGAGAGAAGGTAATATGGTTGAAGGAGTGTTTTTGGTTGGTTTGCTTCAAAGATCATAACCATATATATCAAAACACAAACCAAGATCTGTACACAACTGTTAATATGAGATTAAGGAAAGCAAATGACCTCCGTATCAATTAGGTCAAAAATGAAGGAGAATCTCAAAACTCAACCTAGGGAGGTGCATTTTTTGGTTTGAAACAAATCAAGATCAGATAAGAGTAAGACACTTAACAGATTAAAAAATTACTCAGACACAAAAATACTCCCCCTCAAACCCAACCCAAGAACACAGAGAGAGCACACAAAAACACAGCAAAGAAAGGTACTTCAAGCACAGGCAATGTTGACCAGGATGTTGGCTCAACATTGATGACAACATCGGGAAATCAGACCATTCTTAATGTAAGTCAGCCAGGAAACCAAGTCTCAAGATGTGCAGATTCAATTAACACCACTGATGCTGCAGGCAAGTCAGAAAGAGAAAGAAATACCAAAGAAACACACCCAACATTGCCTCAAAAAATAAATTGAACAATTAACGTAAGTTTGAGTGGGGGTGACCATGAGATCGTGAACCATGTCAAATAATTGGAACACGTATGAATCCACTCCAAAGCCGAAGCCTATGCGGAGTGAGGCAAACACACGTCTCATGGCATAAAGATCACTCATTTGACCACATTGGATTATTTGGTACTCAGAAAGTGAACCAGCAGCATTACGAGTATCGGCACTTTTGTGCGTGTCGGTTTCCAGTACAGGCCATCAACCCTCACAACATATGACACATTGGCCACGTCGATATTTGGATAGTATTTGAAACCTGCCCAACACGATCCTCGACGGAAACACTTTGAGCCCTTTTTAACATAAGTCATTAGATTTATTAAGCATAAAGGACAGGGGGCAACATCAAGTGCGAGTCAAGGTACGAGTAAAATAGCCAAAAAGCAGCAAAAGAGGGTTTTACATAAAGCAAACACACAGGAGACTCAATCCCTTTCAACCTTGGTTTCAAACAGTCTTTCAACCCCTAAGCATCACCACTGTAAGCTACAAATCAGGAACAGCCATCGACCAGTACAGAAGCACAAAAAACACATTGACACTCAAGAAGAAAAAGAAAAAAAAAAATTAAACAGCAAAAAAAAATTAACACTAGATAAACACAGAAGGCAATGTTGACTGTGATGTTATGTCAACATTGCTTGCAGCAAATCCTATCAAATAGTGCAAAGACCAAGAGACCTTCTCAAACTGAAGAATCTCTCCTTATCAAGGGGCTTTCTGAAAATGTCAGCTAACTGATTTGTGGTATCAATGTGTTGTATGTCAATAATTTGTTTGGAGACTAGGTCTCTAAGAAAATGATGTCGAATGTCTATATGCTTGGTGCGTGAGTGTTGAACCGGGTTCTTGGAAATGTGAATGGCACTTAAGTTATCACAAAACATCAAAAGAGTGTCACTTTGGAACCCATATTCATGCAGCATATTGTTCAGCCAAATTAGTTGAGACACACAACTCCCAGCCGCTACATATTCAGATTCAGCAGTAGAGAGAGACACACAATTTTGTTTCATACTATACCATGACACAAGATTTGGTCCAAGATAAAAACAACCTCCGCTAGTTGATTTTCGATCATCTAAGTCACCAGGCCAATCAGAATCACTAAATCCCAACAGATTAGTGTTTGAATCACATGCATACCATAATCCAAGATTAACAGTTCCTGATATATATCTAATGATTCTTGTGACAGCAGTTAAATGAGATATTTTGGGTTTGGATTGATACCTGGCACACACACAAACAGAAAACATGATGTCAGGTCTGGTGGCTGAAAGATACAAGAGACTTCCTGTTGGTCCAGATAACGACAAAGTAAAAGACTTGAGGGGGGGGGGGTGAATAGTCTTTTAAAACTTTTGTCGATAACAAATATTACTCAGATATCTGAATAGATATCTGATACTTAGAATCAGAGTGCGGAAGACTTAATAAAGATAAGTGCAGAAACAGTTAATATGTGTGTGTGTTGCTGAAATGTAAATACAGAAAGGTAAATAACACATCAAGTATAGTGGTATCTGGAGGTGGCGTAATCCTCCAACTAATCCACTTCGGTCTATCAGAGACCTAGAATTCACTAGAACAGATAATTGAGTTTTCCTTACAATAATCCTATTCTAAGATTCTTAACAATTGGTTCCCAACCAAATGTTCCCCCTGAGTTGTTCCCCGGCTTTCACAGCCAAGTACTTCCTGTACTCATAAACCTTTGAGTTATTCCCTAGCTTCCCAAGCTAAGTACTTCCTATACTCAATAACCTTGGAGTTATTCCTCAGTTTCCCAAATCAAGTACTTCCTATACTCCGGTAACCTTGGAGTTATTCCCTGATTTTTCAAACTAAGTACTTCACCACTCCACTTGATTATGGTGTTGGTTTAGGTTTGAGTTGTCAAATGAGCGTCTTAATAACTTTTCAGTTATTCAGATAGCTCTGTGAACTAAGTTACTTAATACACTTTACAACGTATGGTATCTTGTTCGATTTTACTGACCCAAGTCTTATGATATCTGTTCAAGAGAATGAATCTCAGATAGTTGATCTTTTGATTCAACTCCTTCATAGATAGCTTTGCTTGTTTAGGATCAGGACACTTAGAACTTCAGTGTTTACTCAAGATCAAAAGCTTTGGTCGCAACAGAAAGCTTTGAGGATAAGTAAGTTGCTTTGAGAGAGTAAGATATTCAGAGATCGTGTGTCTAAGGTTATGTGTTGTGTCGTGTCTCTCAAGCTGTCTAAGTGTTGATATTTATAGATGAATTTGAGTGCCGTTTGAATAGTATCCGTTAGACTCAAATTCAAACTATCGATATCTGTGTATAGTATTGTAGCAGGTTTTGTCTTCTTCTCAGAAGCTGCCGTTGCTTTTATTCAGACATCTCTGTCCGTGCATTAAATGCATTGTACTATACTTTTTGTCCTGTAGTGCCAACGGAACTATGCTTTGTATCAGAGACTAGTGTTATCTTATTCTTGGCACGTCCTTATCTTCATTCTTCAGATACCACTTGTGTTTATTGAAACAACTTTGTTTGCATTATATGTTTCTTTTTCAGAAACGTGGTTAAAGCTCAAGATATCTGAGAGTAGATATCTGTTGACACTTTCCTTGTTTTCAGATATGTATCTTATTTCTCAGATATCTCTTGTGACTCAGTTTGTTTGGAAACTGTTCGTGTCTACAAGATATCTGGCTAAGATATCTGAACAACAGATTCAGTAATCTTGTGCAGTTTTCTTCAAGTCTTCAATGTCGTTGAGCTTTCTGCTTGGATGTCTTCTTCTTGGTCTTCTCTTCATAAAATAAAAATTACATTTTGAGACCTAACATCTTATACAAGATTAGCTAGACTATCGTACTTAGTGGTTTTCCTCTTTTACAATGTTCAAGTGAACCAAGAGTACTAATCACCTTTCTGAGACTAAGATAAGTCATCATGTTGCTGAACAAAATCTAAACAAATATTCTTAACAAAATATCTAACAAATTTCCCCCATTTTGATCAGTCAACGATGACTATCTTCCCTATTACAAATCTGGATGAGGAAACAATCCACCACTTAATCATTTCTTAAGATCTTTCAAATCATATAATTAAGTGCAGAAAGTAGACATCAACCAAATCACAAGGTGTGATCTTTGCTGACAAGTTATCTTTTATAGAATACTATCTGAGAGTAAGTTCTTCAGATAAGTCGCAACTTAAGATTACAGATAACTTTAATACATGATACAGTCAAGCTCAGTCAGCAAAAACAAAAAAAAACTACATAGTAAATTAGGACAAAAGGAGTAACCAAGCTCCAAGTAAACATCCTAATAGACTAGTCTTCAAGTCTTCAATCTTCAAGTCTTCAACAGTATTTCTATGGATCAGTCTGCAAATTTCCTATCTCCAAACCTTTTGATGTCATCAGAATAATCATAGAGAAGAGTTCTGACAAGCATCTCTGTTTCTCTGGCAAATCCACAGACTTCTTTGTAGGTTTTGGTAGGATTTTTCTTGGCAAAATGCTTGACCCATAGGTATTTTCCCCACTTCCAGGCATGCTCTATTCTGATATCTGAAAGCTTGAAGTATTCATAGATAATCTTCAGATATCTGATGTCACCCTTGTATTGATCTTCTGTCAGATAGAACGACTCATAGGGTTCCACAGCAAGTCTTGGTCTTGTGCCTGTTCCTGTGATATTCAGAATTTTGTGCACATCATCTGGCTTTCCATATGGACAATCATCAGAGAGGTCCTTCTTCATGGCTTCAGTTCTCTTGACAACTTCAAAATCCAACCATGCTTTGATGTGATTGGTGTTGATCAAGGTAGGTTTATTCTTTCTCCATGCCATGAGTTGTTTATGGATTGGTTCTGGAAATCTTGAATTTACCTCCAAGCCTTTTTTCTGATTGATGCACCTGTAGACAGAGGAATCATTGTCATACTTCACATACTCAATTTTGGCTTCTTCTGGCCTGAGTGGAAGTTGACTTTGTCTTTGCTCAGCTCTCAGTCTGTTCCTTTTCTGTCTTGAATTCTCTTTGGGGTTGTTGCTTGAAGAACTACCACCCTGGATAGACTTGGTATTTCCAGAGGGTGTTTTAGCTGCTAGTGGCTTTGCAGCTATGGGCTCAGTTAGGCTTTCAATTTTCCTTTTTCTGTGAAGAGGAGCTTCATCTTCATCAGTCTCTTCATCATCATCAAGATCAATTCTTGTGAGATCTTTGCAGCCTTCTTCATTGCCCAGGGACTTGATTTGACCTTCTTCTTCTTCTTCAGAAGATTCATCAATCCCTCTAACTTGTCTTCTCCTTGGAGCCTTGGTACTCCTTGGAGGTTTCTGTGCCATGGCCCTTGTTACCATTTTGGTTCCTTCAGTAGGTCTCTGGGAAGCAGCTTAGCTTGAGGAGGGTTCATTGATTCTGAGTGGTGGCTGGGAAGTTTTTCTTCTTCCTTTCTGAACCGCACCAGCTCCAGATTTCTTCTTGTTTTCATCTCCTTCTTCCCATTCCCCCTGACTTTGAGGTCCAGATTTGTACTTTCTTTCCCCCTTAGTCATTGTTGGCCGACTCAGTCTCATAAAGGATTCTGAGAGAGAGTCAAAATGCCCTTGTAAATAGTTGTAGGCAGTGACCAACTTCTGAAGTTCGGCTTTGAGCTCCTGATTTTGCTTGATAAGTCCATTGTCCATATCAGTGAGCTCTGCCAATGGGCCTAGGATGGCATCTTGAAAAGCAGTGATGCCAATTGTCCATATCAGTGAGCTCTTCCAGCAGTGTAACTTGCCTCTTGAAAAGCTTTTTCAGCTAAGGACACATCATCGTCCCTTATCATTCCCAGATCTTTCTAAGCAATGACCATGCTAGTTGTTCTCTGAGTGATGAGCTCAGTGAACTTTCTCATTTCAGAGGGGACGGAGGCAATTACATCCTTGTTCTGTGAAGACATCTCCTTATTCAGAGTAGCCAGTACTTGGTACCTGCTCATGTATTCATGGGAGTGGACGTTTGGCAGTTTGTTGAAGATTGTAGGAGCAATCAACTTTCTTTTCAAGTGAGAAAGCGCTAGATGTTCATGGCGGTGCTCTGCCAAAGTCTTGTCTTCTTCATCATCTGAGTGATTAGCCCAGTGATCTTCATCCTCTTGGACATTTTCATCGATCGTATCAAGTCCAGCAACCATCTCAGAGATTGGTTTCTTTCCTTTCTGGGAGGAGGATGGTATTTCTTTCGAAGATGATGCAGCCTTAGCATCATGCTTGACTTCAGATACTTCTTCAGTATCGAGTTCTTTGGTGATCTCTTGTACAGCATCCCGTAGCTCTTTAACCTCAGAGTAAGCAATCATTTCTTCTAAGTATAGATCTTGTAGTTGATCAATCTTATCTCTGGATTTAGCTATTTGATCTTCCAGTTGAAGATGGAGCTGTTGCTCTTCTGCCAACAGCTTATGCGAGTTGAGCACTTACAGTCCGAGTATTTAATATTTCTGATCGGTTTCTCGGAGAGCTCAACTACTTGTTCAAGAGTAATCGCGTGTTGATTAGAAGATGGATGAGTAGATTTCGAGGTGATGAACGGAGATTTCTGAAGTCTTCTCGGTTGCTTTTCATTGGTGAGGCATTGTTCTCTGTGAAATTCCTTGGTCCACAGTGCAGGGGCATCATCATCATCCTTTTTGTCATTATCATCCTTTTGGTGATGGTCAGTGGGAGGTTCATCAAAGTAATTTTCATTCATTTCTTCCTCCTCATCATCTTCAGATACAAGATTGATCACTTCCGGGATAGTGATCTTCTGTCCATTAAGTTCTTCTTATTTGAATTGCAGAGTCTGGGGCAGGACTGGCTTGAAAGCCATCTGTAATCTTGTCTGACCATCTGCCTGTTCAAAGGCATGTATCAAACTATGCGCCACTTCTCTGGAAAAGTCCTTATGTAGTAGAGTCGCAACTGCATATTGTTCTGTAGGGAACATTGCTTGGACATAAGTTTCCAGGTCAAGAGCTCGTGCTCGTCTGGTTGGTTGATCAGTGATTCTCAATATTTCAGAGAGATCAGAGCACCTTAACTTCTGCCATTTCTTGAAGCATTGAATATGCTTTGGCAAGGTGTGAGCTTTGAAGAAGTGAAGTAGGTCCCTTATTTCTTCAATGGGAACCTGCTTTGCATCTGTTTGAGCCTGAAAGAAAGAGTTTTGAGTGAGTTTCAAAACTTTTGTAGATATCTGGGTAGAAGTGTAGTTTAGTTTCCGAGTTACCTGAGTATGAACATCAGGCTCAGATACTTGTTCTACTGAGACGATTGGTGTCTCAGATATCTTGTTGTGAGGTGGAGACTTGGAAGTCTGGTCCTCATCAACCTTTCTTTCTTGAACCTGAGATAAATACAATACTTAGGAAATAGTTTGAAAGGATCTATGCATAAATATGCTTTTAATGAATTCTGATTTGAGCTACTTACTTCCTCATCAAAAAGCTCAGATTCATTTTTCTCAGAAACTTGTGCAGTTTCTGGTGTTCTTTCGAGTGATGTTGCCTTAGAGGCTTCATCAATTTCCATTGATGCAGGGGAAGTCGCAACTTTATCCCCTTGCATTTCTACTTCTGAAATAGCCTGTAAGTAGAAAGTATTGAATATTTAGAAGAGATAAAAGATAACCCAGGATGAAGAATACTTGTCACTTGATTGTCTTATACCTTCAAGTTTGAAGGCTCAGTGATGTGTTCTTCAGAAATCCTGTTGGTTTCTGGGTTTGTCTCTGGCATTTCTGCCTTATCTTCTTCCATCTCAGTTGGAGCCTGTTAGAAACATTTATCATGAATGAGCATATAAACATTTTTACTGAAAAGTTAGTTCTCTTTAAGAATCATTTACCTGTGGCACAGGCTCAGATTTCTCAAGAGTTGAGGTTGAAGGAACCTCTTTTTCAGTATCTGAGGTAAGCTTCTCAGCTTCCTCTTGTTTCTGCGTTTCTAACTCAGCCTGTAACAAAGAAATTCTTATAAGGTAACAAGATTTATAAGTATAAAATTTTTCACAAGGTAAGAGTTAAACCAGTCATTTACCCGAGCAGTTTCAGGCTGATTGGTCTCTGGAACTTGTGACCTTTCTATACATTGGTCGTCTTGTCCCAGTGCAGTTTCTTTGTTTGAAGTTTCTGGTACTTCACACCTTTCCTGAGTATGCAACTCAGTTGCCTCCCCTGGTTGATCATTCTGAGTAGATGTCTCAGTTTGATCCCTCTCATTGAGTTGGGGAACCTGCTCAATTCTGATTTTCTTCAAAGATCTTGTATTCTTTGGTAATTCAAAATGGAGTTCATTTACCATTTCATCAACCACTTGTGGCTGTTGTGGTTGTTGTGTTTGTGGTTGTTGTGGTTGTCTGGAAGCAGAAGATTGATCAGTAGAATGTTCTTCCAGATTCTTAGATGTGGCATTTCCATCAGCATCTGCCAGCACTAAAATACCACTCATCAGGGCTTTGTGAAGTTGTGCAAGAGAGTCATTCCCTGATGTTGTGTTTGCACCAACAACCTTTGCTATAGGTTCAGCAACCTGTTGTGTAGGTTCTTCTTCAGATACCTTATCACCAGTTACTTTTTCAGTAACCTTAGCCCTCTTTGTTCTTTCTAGGACTTGAGAGATGACTAGTTCATCATCTTCATCGTCAGAGCTCTCATCAGCATTGGGAACTGATTGGTCCATTACTCCTGTGGTTTCTGCAGATGGGGCTTGGTGCTTCTCACCATTCTTGGCAGCATTTATGAGTTCATCAGCAAGGCTTTCTGCATTAGTCGCAACATTTCTGAAAGCACTTTCTCTTGCTGAGTCTACTTGTTCAGTAGTTGATAACTCTTTTGCAGCATTGATGAGTTCATCTGCCATTATCAGTTCATCAGCAATGCCTGCAGATATCTGAGAATTGACAACCTCTTTCGGTGTGTCTTCTGATTTGCCAGTAGACTTCTTTCTTGAAGTTTTGGGCTTCTTGGTATAACCTTTTCTTGGATATCTTTTGATTTTCTCTTCTTAGGACCTTTCGAGACCCGTAACCTTTTTCATCGATTTGTATACTCATATTTGTAGAGCGAGTTTCATTGGCTATTTCAAATTTCTCTGAGCACAATGCCAAGCTTTTCCAGCAAGTAGCATATCTTCAGACCATAACCTACTGTGGCCTTTGGCTCAGCTAGTCCTTTGACAATCTTAGGCTCGAAGCCTTGAATCTTCTTCACGAACTTCATGAAGGCGTACTTTCCCCAGTTAAAAGGGTTTTCCAGCCTTTTGTCTTGTTGATTCAGCAACAACATCATGATCCATCGTTCTTGGCTTATTTGGTCAGCACCTCCCTGTAGACCATCAAAGCATCTGTGAAGAATGCAAGCCCGTACATCCCAGTGAACTAACAGATGTCTGGTTCGGATGTCAGCAAGCTTGAACTCAGTGGGTGTATCTGATTTTTCAAGATCACATACGTCACTGTAAAGTTCTTTAACACCTTCAAGGAGTTCATCATCCTTGGTGTTTATTTCAAAATCCTTTCCAAGATTTTGAACCTCAAACAACTTATAGAAAGTTGTTAAGTCCAGAAGGATTTCCTTTCCTTGGACTGAGGTTTTGATAGACACTATTTGAGTGCCTTCAGACACACAGGAAATAATCCTGGAGTTGTTGTAAAATTCCAACACATCGAGTGATGAAATTCCACTTGGGCGAGCAGATAGAAAACCCTTGATTTGTGCCTTTTCAAGCATGTCAAGAATCAATTTTCTGTCACTTTGGTTTTCTATTGCAGCATTGAGGTATTCCTCAACCATGGCACCACCCCAAATCATTCTGTGACTTGAAGTCCAATGGTCAGGATTGAAAACTCCTACCAGTCGATTGTTAACAATAACCAACTCTGGTGCTTGCTTTTCAGCAGTACCAGTGGAGGATTGGGATTTCTGTGTCGAAGTGTTCTTGGAGGACATCTCTTTAAATAGTGTAGGGATTTGAAATTGTTGTTTGAAAGAGATGTGATTTAGTGATTCTTTTCAGAAAAACTTAATCTTGATTTGCAGAGATTGTAGAGGGTTTGCAGAGAATCAAGAGAAGGATTTGCTATTCTTGTGCAAGATGAAATTTCGGATTAGGCAAAAGTGATTTCATTTGCCAAAATCCTATATATATAGCAGTTGAATCCCAACAGACAAATACATACAAATTGATTTTGTGTGTACGTATCTGTAATTTGCAAACAGGCGTGAGCAAAAGCTAGTTCGGCATTAAATGCTTAGTGGGCCATGTCTGAATTTCAACAGTCCACTATTTACTGTGAATCAATTTCCACCGTACAGATCAATCGCTTAACTTCATCGAGGGTCACCATTGCATCTTCAAAGAATGATCGTAATCAACAAGTGTAATTGTGCCCATTTAATGAGTTTTGGCGACTTGCTATCCGAATCACTGATCTGTATGAGCAAGGACACCTTTGTTAGCATCTGTCTTATACTTGGGATTTTTCCAAGTTTTTCATCAAGATAGAAATAATGCGAGTTTCAAGAGAGTGGTTGACTGCAGATAGTTATACTATTCTCTTTTGTGTTCCCCGTTTATAGAATGATTCAGATATCTGAGTTCCCGTCTCAGAGATCTTAAGCTATCTTTTTGCTTTTTAGCCTTTTAGACTTCTGGATACCCGTTCCAGATTTCTCTTTTCTCTTTTCTGGATACCCGTTCCAGATTCCTCTTCTCTGGTTTCCCGTTCCAGATACCTCTTCTCTGGTTGCCCGTTTCAGATACCTCTTCTCTGGTTGCCCGTTTCAGATACCTGAACTCTTTCAGTTCATTGGTAGTTCCATTAGTCCAAGACTATGTCTTAAGGCTAAGAATCTACTTTCTTGCAGTGGCTTAGTGAAGATATCTGCAAGTTGGTCTTCAGTGCCAATCTTGAGTATCTCTATATTGCCTTTTTCAACATGGTCTCTGATGAAGTGATGTCTAACATCAATGTGCTTTGTTCTAGCATGAAATTTAGGATTCTGTGTAATCGCAATAGCACTTGTGTTGTCACAGAAAATGGGAGTTTTCTTCTCATCGAGTCCATAGTCTTTAAGTTGTTGTTGTATCCACAGAATTTGTTGCACAACAACCAGCAGCAATATATTCCGCCTCTGTGGTAGAAGTTGCTATTGAGTTTTGCTTCTTGCTAAACCATGAGATAAGTCTAGTGCCCAGAAACTGACAAGTTCCTGAGGTGCTTTTCCTATCAAGCAATGATCCAAAGATAATCAAAGATCTGAGTACCCAGCTAAACTCAATCCACTTTCTTTAGGATACCACAATCCTATATTTACTGTACCCTTCACATACCTTAATATTTTCATAGCAATGTTGTAGTGTGTTTGCATTGGATTTGTCTGAAATCTAGCACATACTCCAACAACATATTGAATATCAGGTCTACTTGCAGTGAGGTAAAGTAGTGAACCTATCAATTTCCTATACTTATGTTCTTCAACACTCTTATCTGATTCAGTATAGGTCATTTTGGTTCCAATGCTCATAGGTATCTTAGCATTCTTTTCAGAAGGCTTAAGATTGAATTTTGTGAGCATATCTTTTGCATACTTTGTTTGACTAATGAATATTCCATCATTGAGTTGCTTGACTTGCAATCCTAGGAAATAATTCATTTCTCCCATCATGCTCATCTCAAACTTGCTTTTCATGAGATTTGCAAAGTCATTACAAAGTTGCTTGTCCTTAGATCCAAATATGATGTCATCAACATATACTTGAACTAAGAGTAGTTTCCCGTCATGATTTAAGGTAAATAAAGTTTTATCAACTTCACCTTTCTTGAAACCACTTTCCAGAAGGTATTTGGCCAAAGTGTCATACCATGCTCTTGGAGCTGTTTGATCCATCTGAGCTTTACATGGTTTATAGACCATTCTACTTTCTGAGGAAACTTCAAAGCCAGGTGGTTGCTCAACATAAACTTCTTCTGCAAGTTCACCGTTTAGGAATGCACTTTTGACATCCATCTGATAAACTTTGAAATCTTTATGAGCTGCAAAGGCTAGAAAAAGTCTTACTGCATCCAATCTTGCAACTGGTGCATATGACTCGTCAAAATCTAAGCCTTGATGCAGTAAATCCCTTGGCAACCAATCTTGCTTTGTTTCTGGTTATTTCACCAGACTCATTCATCTTGTTTCTGAAAACCCATTTAGTTCCAATCACAGATATTCCTTCTATAAATGGAACCAGTTTCCAGACATTGTTTCTCTCAAATTGATCCAACTCTTCTTGCATTGCAGAGATCCAGTCTTGGTCTCCTAATGCTTCTTCTATATTTTTAGGTTCAATATTCGAGATGAAACATCCAATTGCTATTGCTCTCAGCGGGTGTATCTTTTATGTTCAATGTTTCCAGAGTTAGCATTCTCAGCTATTGCTCTCCTAGTCCTAACACCCTGATTAATTGGTCCAATTATATCCTTTGTAGGATGATCTTTGATCCATCTCATCATAGGTTTAGTGCTAGTAGGATCAATATCCAGGTGATCTGAATGTGAATCACTAAGATTTTGATTTGATACTTTTTCAGTATCTGAGATATCTGACATATGGGAAATGTCATAGATATCTGACACCTTTTCAGTGTTAGAGATATCTGAGACATGCATTTCAGCATTCTCATTTTCAGATACCTTTTCATGATGAAGGTTCTCAGTAACCTGTTCCATTTCTGGAAAACTCATAGGGAATTCCTCATCATGTTTGTGAGTCATCTTGTTGTTACTAGGATTTTCAAGCTTTTCTACGTCAGAGTCATCCTCACTTTCCATAATGATGTTTTTCCTTTCTGAGGATTCTTCTTTAGGATCCCTCAGTAATAGTTCTTTGAACCTTTCTGAGAGTTCATCAATAGGAGGTGTTTTCTTACTTCCTTCATAGAATACAACATGAACTGATTCTTCAATTTTCTTTGTTCTTTTGTTGTAAACTCTGTAGGCTTTGCTGTTTGTGGAATAGCCAAGAAAAACACCTTCATCTGCCTTTGGTTGAAATGTTCTCAGGTAATCTTTCCCATTGTTTAGAACAAAACATCTACAACCAAATACTCTCAGATGTTTGATATTAGGAGGTCTACCAACCAAGATTTAATAGGGGGTCCTGTCATGGTGTTTGTTTATCAAACATCTGTTCTGAGTGTAGCAGGCTGTGTTTACAGCTTCAACCCAATAAATTTCACTTATCAAAGTGTCAGCTAGCATTGTCCTTGCAGCTTCTTTAAGGGTTCTGTTTTTCCTTTCTGCAACACCATTTTGTTGAGGTGTTCTTACAGAGGAAAGTTGGTGTTGTATACCTTTGCAGGTACAAAACTCCTTTATGTACTGGTTGACAAACTCAGTACCATGGTCTGTTCTGATTGCAGATACCTTGTCATTTTTCATGACTTCAAGCTTTTTCAGCAAGTTTGGTATCTCCACCCTGGCATCAGATTTGTGTTTCAGAAAGACAACCCAAGTGAATCTTGAGAAGTCATCTACAACAACTAGACCATATTTCTTTCCTGTATAACTAGTTACAGATGATTCAAATAGATCCATGTGTAAAAGTTGCAGTGGTCTAACACTAGAGTGTCTGATTTTGGACTTGAAAGAGATCTTAGATTGTTTCCCCATCTGACAGGCAGAACAGATACCATCCTTTCTGAAAGATGTTCTGGGAAGGCCAACCACTAACTCTTTCTTGGCAAGTCTATTCAGAGTTTTGAAGTTCAAGTGACTCATTCTTTTGTGCCATAACCAGTGCTCTTCTGTGTGACCAGATTGACTCACCATGAGACATTCTTCAGTTGTGGCAGATGCCCAATCGGCAACATAAAGACTGCCTTTCCGCCGACCAACCAAGACTGTCTGCTTTGACTCATTGTCAATTAGTTTGCAGTATTTAGCTTTGAATTTAATAGTAAAACCCTTGTCTGCAAACTGGCTCATGCTAAATAGATTGTATTTCAAATCCTTAACATGTAATACGTCAGTGATTGTTAAAGTTCCCAATTTGACGTTGCAAATCCTGAGAGGATTTAATTCTCCTCCAAAATCGATATCTGGTCCTGTGTTGCAAGCTTTGTAATCAACCAGATTTGCTTTGTCTCCTGTCATGTGCTTTCCGCATCCACTATCAAATAGCCATTGTGCTTTAGTCCAGGAAGCATTCTGCACACAACAGGAAACAGGAGATTAGGTTCTCATATCTTTGATGGAACCATCAGAATCAAAAGTTCTTCCAGTAGGAATCCATTTTTGAATGAATTTCTTTGAAGTATGCTTCTGTCTGACAGGAACGTAAGGAGGAATTCTTTTCGAATGAAAGTTATCATTAGTAAGAATTATTTTCTTCCTTGGTGTGTTCCTAGGTGCTCCATATGATGCTTTCAGATACCTGTCAGGTTTCTGAGTTTGCTTTTCAGCAAACTTAGCCTTCCTTGCCAGATTTCTTCTAGCCCTGGCATTCAGATTTTCAGTGGCTTGACTTAACTTCCACTTCTGATAATTGCTTTGAGCAATTCTAGCTTTCAGCCATCGTTCTTGCTCCTGCTTGTACTCATGAGCAAGTTGTTTTCCGATGCCTTTGTAGCCAATGCCGTTTCGAGCACTTGAAGCTATCTGAGATCTTTTCTCAGCAGCTTTGCTAGTCTCTAGTTGATCCAATTTCTTTCCAGAAAAAGTGACATGGGAGAATGTGCCAGCTCCTGCAATTCTACCTTTTTGAGAGACATAGCACTGTGGGTGTTTACACTTTTCAGTGTTGTGTTTCTTTTCAGAGACGTACCCAGCAGTTTTGTTTTTGACTTGTTTTTCCCACAAAGGTCTAGTCGCAACTGCCTTTCCTTTGTCAACAATCTTTGTCTTTTCACCGATACTATAGATTGCATGGGAACCGTCTTGCTGAGTACTTACAAATGTTCTTTTCTCCTTACTCTTATTCAGAGTGATAGAACAATCACGTGTATTCAAATTTCAAGTCCATTCTTCTCTGAAGGATCTCTTAAGTAAGATTGTACTTCAGTAAGAGTGTCACTAGCTTTGGCATAAGATTGAAAAGATAGTTCTTTCTTCTTAAGTTCCTTATTTTCAGAAAGAAGATCTTCATATTTCTTTTGAAGTACTGCCAATGCTTCTTTATGTGACTTTTCAGTCTCAGATATCTGAGCCTTGAGAAACGCATTTTCAGCGTCCTTTTTCTCAGATATCTTAACCAAATGAGAATTTTCCTTTGCAAGAAAATTCTTTTCCTCCTCTAGGTTTTCAGTTCTCGCATGGATCATTAGAAATTCTCTTTCATAGATATCAAGTTCCTTTCTGAGATTTTCTAGATCTTTTATTTCCTCTTCATCACTTTCATAGGTGTAGCAAGAAGTATGTGTTACCTCATCAGCCATAAGAGCTTTTCTATGTTGGAGATGTCCGGTCCACAATTTCAAAGAACCCCAAACATTTCATTCTTCTTGAGGCCGAAGTCGATTATATCATGAGTAACTCCACATAATTCTGGTGATGGTAAGGTTGAGTCATCTGAATTGTCATCTTCAGAATCTGTCTCAACGTCTAGAGCATCCAGTTGAATTTGGATTTTCTTTCTTTCTTCAGTTAACAAAGCTTTCTGGCTTCTTCTGAAGATTCTTCTATCTTTCTTGTCGCCTGTCCTTAGTTTGTTCAGAGCAGGACAATCCTTTTTGAAGTGGCCAGGTTTCTGACAATAGAAACAGATATCGTTTCCAATTTCTGCTTCCTCAGTACATGATGCTTTACGAGTGGCTTGTTCAAATGAGCTTTGCATATTTTTGTACTGGTGATAGTTTGAGCCTAGATGCTTTTTCAGCTTCTCTTTGGCTTTTCTTCTTTCAATTTCTCGACTGACAAATTTGCTCATTTGCTTTGCAGCAAGAGCATCCTCAGTCTCCTCCTTGCTTTTCTTCTTTTCAGAAGTTCCTTGAGTAACTAGAGCAACATTCTGCAACTTTTCAGTTGTTTGTTCTCTCTGAGTTGTCTCATAGTCAACAGTAGCAAGATGAGAGAAAAGTTCCACTGGAGTGATATTTGGCATACCTTGGTTAAAATAAAAGAATTTAGTATGCTCCCTGTTGTGATTAAGACTTCTGACAATAGTCTTAATCTTCTCGGATCGAGTATCTATTGCTTTCCCAAGTCGCCATGTCACTCATGAGAGTGGTAAATCTGAAATCAAGTTCTTCCAGAGTTTCAGTGGGACCTTGTTTGAAATTTTGAAATTTCAACTTTAGAACTTCGAACTTGTTTTCCTTGGTTTTCTCGGCCCGCACGTATTTCTTCAATCACGGTTGCAACTTTCGCCGTTTAGCACCCACGCTTTACATCGTATGTGCTCTGGTGTCGATCTGATGATGATGTTACGAGCTTGACCATCCAGACGATTCCTCTTGGCATCTTCCGATGTCCAGAGTTCTCTGGGCTTTGGTTCATAAATAACGTGACCAGTAGATCTTCCACTAGTTGACGCATCTGTTTGTGAAGATCCTTCGCTTTGATCTCTGTCTCTTCCACTCGAAACCTCCATGACTTGCTTAAGTTGTTGAATTACTATTGGGCCATTCTTTATTACTTCGATCATCTCGTCACTTATGGCTTCAAGGTGGAGCATCATGTTATTTTTCCATTTCTCGTAGTTCTCTAGTTTGAGAACGGGTGCATCACTCAGAGACATACCTGCACACTTAACACACAAATTAAATAGTCCTCAAAAGTGGACAAAGTTCCTTCACCTATCTGGGGATCTAGGTTCAAGCAAGTATGGTGAACCTCCCGCCTCGATACCACTTGTTGGTCCAGATAACGGCAAAGTAAAAGACTGGGGGGGGGGGGGGTGAATAGTCTTTTAAAACTTTTGTCGATAACAAATATTTCTCAGATATCTGAATAGATATCTGATACTTAGAATCAGAGTGCGGAAGACTTAAAGATAAGTGCAGAAACAGTTAATATGTGTGTGTGTGTTGCGGAAATGTAAATACAGAAAGGTAAATAACACAGCAAGTATAGTGGTATCTGGAGGTGGCGTAATCCTCCAACTAATCCACTTCGGTCTATCAGAGACCTAGAATTCACTAGAACAGATAATTGAGTTTTCCTTACAATAATCCTATTCTAAGATTCTTAACAATTGGTTCCCAACCAAATGTTCCCCCTGAGTTGTTCCCCGGCTTTCACAGCCAAGTACTTCCTGTACTCATAAACCTTTGAGTTATTCCCTAGCTTCCCAAGCTAAGTACTTCCTATACTCAATAACCTTGGAGTTATTCCTCAGTTTCCCAAATCAAGTACTTCCTATACTCCGGTAACCTTGGAGTTATTCCTCAGTTTCCCAAATCAAGTACTTCCTGTACTCCACGCCAGTTATGGTGTTGGTTTAGGTTTGAGTTGTCAAATGAGCGTCTTAATAACTTTTCAGTTATTCAGATAGCTCTATGAACCAAGTTACTTAATACACTTTACAACGTATGGTATCTTGTTCGATTTTACTGACCCAAGTCTTATGATATCTATTCAAGAGAATGAATCTCAGATAGTTGATCTTTTGATTCAACTCCTTCACAGATAGCTTTGCTTGTTTAGGATCAGGACACTTAGAACTTCAGTGTTTACTCAAGATCAAAAGCTTTGGTCGCAACAGAAAGCTTTGAGGATAAGTAAGTTGCTTTGAGAGAGTAAGATATTCAGAGATCGTGTGTCTAAGGTTCTGTGTTGTGTCGTGTCTCTCAAGCTGTCTAAGTGTTGATATTTATAGATGAATTTGAGTGCCGTTTGAATAGTATCCGTTAGAATCAAATTCAAACTATCGATATCTGTGTATAGTACTGTAGCAGGTTTTGTCTTCTTCTCAGAAGCTGCCGTTGCTTTTATTCAGACATCTCTGTCCGTGCATTAAATGCATTGTACTATACTTTTTGTCCTGTAGTGCCAACGGAACTATGCTTTGTATCAGAGACTAGTGTTATCTGATTCTTTGCACGTCCTTATCTTCATTCTTCAGATACCACTTGTGTTTATTGAAACAACTTTGTTTGCAATATATGTTTCTTTTTCAGAAACGTGGTTAAAGCTCAAGGTATCTGAGAGTAGATATCTGTGGACACTTTCCTTGTTTTCAGATATGTATCTTATTTCTCAGATATCTCTTGTGACACAGTTTGTTTGAAAACTGTTCGTGTCTACAAGATATCTGGCTAAGATATCTGAACAACAGATTCAGTAATCTTGTGCAGTTTTCTTCAAGTCTTCAATGTCGTTGAGCTTTCTGCTTGGATGTCTTCTTCTTGGTCTTCTCTTCATAAAATAAAAATTACATTTTGAGACCTAACATCCTATACAAGATTAGCTAGACTATCGTACTTAGTGGTTTTCCTCTTTTACAATGTTCAAGTGAACCAAGAGTACTAATCACCTTTCTGAGACTAAGATAAGTCATCATGTTGCTGAACAAAATCTAAACAGATATTCTTAACAAAATATCTAACACTTCCAATCATTGATCTATACAATGTTGGGTCAACATCGTCCCCAACATCAGTTTTGCTGAGTTTCAGAGAAGTAGCCATGGGAGTGCTGCAAGGTTTGGCATTTTCCAGACCAAATTTTGTGATAAGATTCTTGGCATATTTCTCTTGAGAGATAAAGAGGACATCCTGTTTCTGCTGTATCTGGAGCCCCAAGAAGAAACTGAGTTCACCAATCATACTCATCTCAAAGGTTCCTGTCATGGCTTGCACAAACTTATCTAGCAAGGAGAGGTTAGTAGCACCAAATACAATATCATCAATATAGATTTGAGTAATGCAGATGTCTTTTCCTTTCCTGAGGATAAACAGAGTTTGATCTCCCTCACCCCTTTTAAATCCTAACCCAACTAGGAATTCTGTCAACCTAGCATACCAAGCGCGCGGGGCTTGTTTCAAACCATA
This sequence comes from Plantago major, assembly GCA_026545765.1. Taxonomy (NCBI): domain Eukaryota; kingdom Viridiplantae; phylum Streptophyta; class Magnoliopsida; order Lamiales; family Plantaginaceae; genus Plantago; species Plantago major. The sequence continues at coordinate 61,995,527 of CM048841.1, forward strand.
CAATGCTTTTCTTAGTTTAAAAACATGGTCAGGGTAAAGAGGATCTTCAAACCCTCTAGGTTGTTCAACATACACTTCTTTGTCAATGTAACCATTCAAGAAAGCTCCTTTAACATCCATTTGGTTGAGTTTTATGTTAAGACAACATGCTATGGCTAGGAGCAAGCGAATGGACTCTAATCTAGCAACATGAGCGAAGGTCTCATCAAAATCAATGCCTTCCACTTGAGTGTAACCTTGAGCAACCAATCTGGCTTTGTTTTTTACAACTACCCCCTTTTCATCACTCTTATTTTTGAAAATCCACTTGGTGCCTATGACATTTATATTATGGGGACGGGGAACAAGAGTCCAGACTTCATTTGTTTAGAATTGACGAAGTTCATCTTGCATTGCTTCTATCCAAAAATCATCAGCAAGAGCTTCTTTCACATTTTTAGGTTCAATTAACGAGACAAAGCACGAGGAACTTACAGAGTGACATATTTCAGCAAGTCTGAGTGTTTCCTTGTAATTTTTGCACGTGTTTCCCCTCAATGTCCTTCCTCCTGGAATTCCAATTACTTGGGAACTGGGATGATCTTTGCGAATTCTAGGAGGAGGATCCTTTCGTGAGTCAGGAGACATAGGTGCAGCATTACTGCCAGTTGGATTGTCAGATTCAGCCTCAGTCTCATTGTGGGGATCAGCTTGTTCTTCATCAACATGAGTGAAGATCTGGGATGTTGAACTTAATGTTGAGTCATCATTGCACAGGGGGGATGTTAGCACAACATTGCCCACATCATGGGTTCTTTCACTTTGATCATCAGCTGGAGTCACAGTTTCTGGTACGTTCTCATGTGTAGAAGAGTCAGAGGTTGAGTCAATAACCTGTTCAGCACCTGCAGAGATCTTCTTCTGGGCATAGGGCTCAGAGTCATCAAAGGAAACATTCACAGACTCTTGTATAGTTTGCAATCTAGGATTATATATTCTATACGCTTGACTATTTTGAGAGTAACCTACAAAGATTCCTTTGTCACTTTTAGCATCAAACTTCCCTAGATGTTCTCTATCATTAAGTATGTAACACACACATCCAAATACATGAAAGTACTTAAGATTGGGTTTTCTACCTTTTAACGTCTCATAGGGAGTGGTCAGAGAACCTGGACGAAGATAGACACGATTGATTATGTGACAAGCAGTGTTCACAGTTTCAGCCCACAACCTTTTTGATAGGTTCATTGAGCTCAACATCACTCTGGCCATTTCTTGAAGAGTCCTGTTTTTCCTTTCAGCAATACCATTTTGTTGTGGTGTCTTAGGAGCTGAGTATTCATGCATGATCCCTTTCTTTTAACAGCATTTATCAAAGAATTGATTCTCGAATTCTTTACCATGATCAGATCGAATTCTTTGAACAAGAGTAGAGTACTGATTACAACATTTTGCATGCCAGTTTTTGAAGGATTCAAAAGTTTCTGATTTTTCTTTCAAAAAATTGACCCAAGTGTATCTAGAAAAATCATCAACTATAACATAGATATACCAGGATCCTCCTAAACTTTTAGCTTCTATAGGACCCATGAGATCCATATGCAGGAGTTCAAAGCAGTTAAAAGTACCTCTTTGTTGTCATTCAATCAGAAGTGGCTGGTGTATCGCCTTGGTTTGTTTTCCCATAAGGCAGTCGCCACACACATGTTTCCCTACATTGGTAAGCTTCGGCACTCCTGTCACCACATTGTTTTTGATGATCTTCTCCAGATTTCTGTAATTGACATGTCCCAATTTCTTATGCCACAATATTGCATCATCATGTTGAGCAACATTGCATTTGAGAGGAATATCCATCACATAGCAGTTGTCCTGTGATCTCACACCTGTCATTACAGTTAATTTGTCCACACAAGTGTAAACTTTGCAAGAACGTTTATCAAACTTGACTTTCAGATCATCATCACACAAGTGGCTTATACTGACAAGATTAGCAGTTAAACCCTCAACAAGAAGAACATTTGAGAGTTTCGGATATCCTTTAAGGAACAGTGTTCCCTTTCCAAGTATTTTGCTTTGGTATCCTCCTCCATAAGTTACCGTACCTGTCTTTTGAGCTACAAAATTTCAAAAATTTGACGGGTTACCGGTCATGTGCCTAGAGCAATCACTGTCGAAGTACCATTTTCCAGCATTGTTAGGGTAAGTAGCAACAGAAAAAGCAACATTGCAAGTATGTTTTTCTTTAGCTACCCAAACATGTTTCGAGACACTCTTGTGTTTTTTTATCTGTCCTGGAGATTTGCCTCGTTTAGGTGAACTAGGAAAGAACTTCAGAGTTTTAAGATTACATCTTTCAGTCTCTGTTGAAGTGGATGTTGTCACAACATTGCAGCTAGCATCACTGTTTTGTTTGCTGGAAACTGGATGGGAGGGAATTGTGGAGAGATTACGGAGGTTGGAGGTCTCAATATGTTCCCTTTTTAAGTCCTTTTGGTACTTGAAACAGTAAGGCTTTTTGTGACCAGTTTTGTGACAGTAAGTGCACACAAACAAATCTTTTTCTTTGACAAACGTAGGACCTTTTATGAGCTCAGAAAGAGGTTTGACAACTTTTGGGGTATCAGGGTTATCAGTGCAGTTCATGTTGCTCCCAAGTTTTTCTTCAAAATAAGCATCATAACTACTGGTGTACCCTAGACCAGTGGTCCTATCATTGTTCACTACAAGCATATCATTAAGTCTAGAAGTAGAGGAGTTCCACTTTGCAATTACCTTCTTTTCATTATCTAGTTCAGAGATTACCTTGAACAGTTCAGTGTCCTTCTTTGTTAATTCAGCTTCTAGTTTGACAATGGTGTCATTCAGATTGTAGTTCTCTTTCTCAGTTTTCTTGAGGAGTTTCCTGAGAGTCTTCCATTCACTGAAGAGTTTCTCGTACATCTGTTGCAGATCCTTCACCATTTGATCTGCATTGACTTCCTCTTCTGAAGGACTATCTATATCAAAATCCACAGAACCATGTAGACATAAAACATCAGAGATTCTCGAGGTTTGGTTAGTGCCAAAATTTCACGCTTCTCGAGTCATCATAGTCAAAGAAGATTTCAATTCGATGTTGTCTTGACGATGTTGTCCCAACATTGGTCATCAACATTGTAAGTGGATGAGCGAGAGCTGGCATTGGTAGTTGAATCATCTTCTTTTCTTCATCTTCCTGTTCTTCATCCGAGTCATCACGAGACAAGCAAGAAGATTCTTTTCTCTTTCCGAGATTGTTAGCACATTCATTTTGATAATGACCCCACCTTGGCATTCAAAACATCTAATCTTACTAAGAGGAGTGCGATCAAATCGATTCGAGCTAGTTTTGGAAGCAGAACCAGTTTTGAAAGTATTGGTTTTCTTTTTGAAATTTTTAGTTCCACTTGAGGATCCTTGACCAGAGTTTTTCCTGAATCTAAGTTTGTTGAACTTCCTCACAATATTGTTGAAAGCTTCCTCACCATATTGGACTCATCACTACTACTATCGGGCTTTGAAGATTTAGCTTTAGAAACAGTGAAGGGAGATACTATGAGTTTTCATACCTTGTCTCTCATTTTCATTTAGTTCAAAGTTTTTCAAATTGTTCAACAGGGTATGAAAATCCATAGTTGCCAAGTTATGAGTGTCTTCCAAAATAGTGACTTTGGTATTAAATCTTGAGGAAAGAGATCGAACAGCTTTGGAAACAAGTTGCCTATTAGAAATAGCTTCTCCCAGTCTTTGGACTTCATTTGAGAGAGTCAAAAGTTTTTTGAAATAGGAGTCAATGGTTTCTTCCTCCGCCATTCTTAGATTTTCAAATTGAGACCAAAGCATTCTAAGTTTAGTTTGTTTGACACTAGCATCCCCTTCACAATGACTCTGAAGTAAGTCCCAAGCTTGTTTTGCAGTAGTGCAGTTTTGAATAATTTTAAACATGTGAGAATCTACATGACCAAAGATAGCATTTAAGGCCTTTTCATTATAAGAGCTAAGAAGTATGTCACCTGCAGAGAAGCGTTCTTCAGGGATGGGGACAACGTCACCATCAGCATCAGGTCCTTCAGTTGGCCAGGTGTATCCTTCCAGAATGGATCTCCAAGCACGGCCATCAAGGGACTTGATGTATGTCCTCATCCGGATTTGCCAGTAATAGTAGTTGGACCCATCAAGCACAGGTGGTCTATTGTAGTTTGCATCCATTGTAGTAGTACCAAATCCAGACACCAGTAGTTAGGTGGCTGGCTCTGATGCCACTTGTTAGAACTTAAGATCCCGGATTGGTACTAGGAATTAGACCAACAGATAATGTTGCCAACAATGTTGTTCAACACTGTCTACAGTTAACAGATAGCAGTGGAAGAATAATAATGAAACTTATATTACCAAGCCAATATATACAAAAATATATTGGCAGGGCCTTAGGCAAAATATCTACTGACAGGAAAAGTAGATCTAATCAACTAGGTTTAATACAATCACAAACGATTGATTAAACAACCAAAACTAGCCCTAGAAAAACCAACAGTAAAAGCTATTCTAGGTCGATGTTTGAAAGAGTTATTCCAACAATGAATACTCTTAGACAAACTCTAAAGCTAGCAGAAAACAAGAAGCCTAAACTCTTTTAATATAATCTCGATTGATCATCAAAAGGCTCAAACTTGCTTTGCTGAATCCTTGCATATATATACTTGAGATATCGACCTCTTCCATCTATGTCGAAAGGTAATAGAATTTCAGCAAAGGCAATTTTCCTTTTACTTGTTTTCTTCAATATACACATAGAAGGAAATTCCCATATTTCGATTCTTCATAAAATATGTTCCTTCTTGCTTTCACCATGTCGTTTTTTCCTTAAATCATCTCTTGTTCGATTTGTCAATACTTCCAGTCCAAGTTTCCTGCCCAATGTGCTTTGTCTTTGATGTCGACCGCAATGTTATATCTTCAATGTTATGCCAGCATTGAATTTTATCCTGTCACAATGTTATACAACATTGGTAGTCCTGCAGCTTCACAAACAACAACAAACACAAACTTGGAACTGATTATTGAAAGACAAGATGTTTGTCCAGATAACGGCAAAGTAAAAGACTAGAGGGGGGGGGGGTGAATAGTCTTTTACAACTTTTGTCGATAACAACTATTTCTCAGATATCTCAATAGATATCTGATACTTAGAATCAGAGCGCGGAAGACTTAATAAAGATAAGTGCAGAAACAGTTAATAAGGGTGTGTGTGTTGCTGAAGTATAAATACAGAAAGGTAAATAACACAGCAAGTATAGTGGTATCTGGAGGTGGCGTAATCCTCCAACTAATCCACTTCGGTCTATCAGAGACCTAGAATTCACTAGAACAGATAATTGAGATTTCCTTACAATAATCCTATTCTAAGATTCTTAACAATTGGTTCCCTACCAAATGTTCCCCCTGAGTTGTTCCCCGGCTTTCACAGCAAAGTACTTCCTATACTCAGAAACCTTTGAGTTATTCCCTAGCTTCCCAAGCTAAGTACTTCCTATACTCAATAACCTTGGAGTTATTCCTTAGTTTCCCAAATCAAGTACTTCCTATACTCCGGTAACCTTGGAGTTATTCCCTGATTTTTCAAACTAAGTACTTCACATACTCCACGCCGCTATGGTGTTGGTTTTGGTTTGAGTTGTCGATGAGCGTCTTAGTAACTTTTGATTAATCGGATAGCTCGTGAATCAAGTTACTTAATACACTTTACAAACAGATGGTATCTTGTTCGATTTCTTGACGAATTAAGTCTTATGATATCTGTTCAAGAGAATGAATCTCAGATAGTTGATCTTTTGATTCACCTCCTTCACAGATAGCTTCGCTTGTTTAGGATCAGGACACTTAGAACTTCAGTGTTTACTCAAGATCAAAAGCTTTGGTCGCAACAGAAAGCTTTGAGAATAAGTAAGATGCTTTGAGAGAGAGTAAGACGATCAGTGTTTGTATGCAGTTCAAGGTGTTCAGTGTGTTCTCTCAAGCTGTCTAAGTGTTGATATTTATAGATGAATTTGAGTGCCGTTTGAATAGTATCCGTTAGGCTCAAATTCAAACTATCGATATCTGTGTATAGTAATGTAGGTGTTTTGTCTTCTTCTCGGTTGCCGTTGCTTTTATTCAGACATCTCTGTCCGTGCATTAAATGCATTGTACTATACTTTTTGTCCTGTAGTGTCAACGGAACTATGCTTTGTATCAGAGACTAGTGTTATCTGATTCTTTGCACGTCTTTATCTTCATTCTTCAGATACCACTTGTATTTATTGAAACAACTTTGTTTGCAATATATATTTCTCTTTCAGAAACGTGGTTAAAGCTCAAGGTATCTGAGAATAGATATATGTGGACACTTTCCTTGTTTTCAGATATGTATCTTATTTCTCAGATATCTCTTGTGACATAGTTTGTTTGAAACTATTAGTGTCTTTAAGATATCTGGCTAAGATATCTGAACAACAGATTCAGCAATCTTGTGCAGTTTTCTTCAAGTCTTCAATGTCGTTGAGCTTTCTGCTTGGATGTCTTCTTCTTGGTCTTCTCTTACATAAAATAAAAATTACATTTTGAGACCTAACATCCTATACAAGATTAGCTAGACTATCATACTTAGTGGGTTTCCTCTTTTACAATGTTCAAGTGAACCAAGAGTACTAATCACCTTTCTGAGACTAAGATAAGTCATCATGTTGCTGATCAAAATCTAAACAGATATTTCTAACAAAATATCTAACATAAGATTTTCAAAATATAAATGCATACTGCACTTTCAGGAAGAATTAAAAGATCTAGAAAATCTCAGGAAAGAACTTGATATCTATGAAAGAGAATTTCTAATGATCCGAACTAGAGCCGAAAATCTTGAAGAAGAAAAGAATTTTCTTGCAAAGGAAAACTCTAAACTAGTTAAGATATCTGAGAAAAAGGACGCTGAAAATGCATTTCTCAAAGCTCAGATATCTGAGACTGAAAAGTCACATAAAGAAGCAATGGCTGAACTTCAAAAGAAATGTGAAGATCTTCTTTCTGAGAACAAGGAACTCAAAAAGAAAGAATTATCTTTGCAATCTTATGCCAAAGCTAGTGACACTCTTACTGAAGTACAATCTTATTTAAGAGATCCTTCAGAAAAGAAAGGACTTGGGCTGAGAATACAGACAGACTGTTCTACCACTCTGAATAAGAGTGAAGAAAGAAGAACATTCATAAGTACTCAGCAAGATGGTTCCCATGCAATCTACAATATCGGTCAGAATAAAATTGTAGACAAAGGAAAGGCAGTTGCGACTAAACCTTTGTGGGAAAAACAAGTCGAAAAGAAAACTGTTGGGCATGTCTCTGAAAAGAACACTACAAGAAAAATCAGGTTTAGGGACGGATTTATCCGTCCCTAAACCCTTGCCGATTCGTCCCTAATCCGTTAGGGACGGATTAGGGACGGATAGGGACGCCCGTCCTTAAAACGGGCGTCTCTAACCGTTTAGGGACGGATATATTATCCGTCCCTAACCAAGGACGGATTTTATCCGTCCCTAATGGTCAAACACCATTAGAGACGGATAATATCCGTCTCTAATGGCTGTGACCATTAGGGACGGATAAATCCGTCCCTAATCCGTCTCTAAGGTTAGGGACGGATAAATCCGTCCCTAATCAACGGGATGGTTTAGGGACGGATTTATCCGTCCCTAAACTGTTTTTTTTTAATTTTTTTTTATTTTTATGTTTTTTACATTTCACCTGTTTTACAATGTAGTCGTAGATAATATACCCGAAAGTGATAAAATTGCATTAATTAAAATAGAGATTCGATAAAATATCCGAACAAAAGATCAATATCCGAATAAAATGAATAGTGTGAAAAGTATGTATCTAGAACAACGTAAGTACATGAGCATCTAAGAACCGGGAGGAGGCGGTGGTTGTTGGTTCGCAGCGAACATCTGTTGTGTCATCTTATCCATCCGACGAGTGATATGAGCTTGCAGCTCTAGAAGTTGATCGATCGTTTGCTTGAGAGGATTCATCAGCTCATTCACCTGCTCTTGAGTGTAGAAATTTTCATGTGATGAGGATGCCTGCTGCGACACGGAGAAGCTACCGCCGGGTGTCAATGAAGGGCCCAAACTGCCGAGCCCATACACTCGACCCTTAGCGTCCATCGGATTAACTTGGAAGAATATTTGGTCCTGCTCTCGAATTGTGAGTTCATGACCATCGATCATCCTCTCCTCCATAATCCTCTCCACCTGAGTCTACAATAGTGTAGTGCATACGAAATGAGATACATTTTTAGGAAGATACGCTCGAGCCATAATATACACAAATATAAATGTGAACCTTAACAAAGAAACATACCCCAATTTGCTCGGCCCTAGGATCAGTCCACATGCCATTCTTCATTTTTGCCTTCTTGAAGTGGTGAAGAGCAGTAGTGGGCTCCCCGGCATGGAGCTGAAGAACATGCAAACAAGTAGAAAGTTGTTAGAAATGAAAGCAAAAAAACATAAGTACAAATCATATTGCAAGTCAGAAATAACATATATAACCGACATCCGGCGGTCTCAGAACAACATTTCGACCCATAATGATGCTGAGGTGCATGTACCATCTCGCCTCGTCAACCGGTCATTTCTGTTCTTCTCCGCCATGTCCATGACCAAAGGATCTCCAAGATTCTCGCCACGTAGCGTGCCTCATCATCCCCCATCCATCATGGCTTTACCCTGAGGCTTTCATGTTGCAAACCATCCTCTTATAACACTCGACCCAATGGCCTCAAAAAAAGCCAGTTGGGGAATGAGGGCATTGGGAATGAAGTAGTACTTCTACAACATTTCCATAAGTAGCAAGCCCAAATAGATTAATGAAAGCTGGAATTTAAAGTAAACACAAGTACAATGGCTAACATACCACGAAATCAGCACAACAAGTTCAGTAATGGTGACTAACATATCACCCAAGTACAGTGGCTAACATACCACGAAATCAACACAGTGTGAAAGAACAGTGACTAACATATCACTCAATTACAGTGGCTAACATACCACTCAAATTGTCCTAAAATTTACTAACACAATGGTGACTAACATATCACCCAAGCACAAGGGCTAACATACCACGAAATCAGCACAACAAGTTCAGTAATGGTGACTAACATATCACCCAAGTACAGTGGCTAACATACCACTCAAATTGTCCTAAAATTTACTAACACAATGGTGACTAACATATCACCCAAGTACAGTGGCTAACATACCACTCAATCAGCACAACAAGTCAAAGAACATGGATAAAGCTTTGTAACATTTAAGCTTACCCGCGTCTCATCAAAATAATGATGCTTCATCCTCTCCAGGAGCGTAGACCACTTCTCCCCTCCTTCACCCGGCTTCTCCTTCAAGTCTTATAATCTTACCAAGATTTTCGGAGGCACCTTGGGCAAAGCGTATACAAATGAGATAGACATGAAACAACCTTTATTAGTATATTCATGTAACATTTAGTAATTATCTGAAGTTATGTTCTACAAATGCATAATACTTACTTCTTCCCGTTCGGGAACAAAACCAGCTTCCCATTCCAACTAGCACTGGTGTCGAACGGTGTAGGGACACCGTCGGAGGATAAGTCGGCAAACATGGGTGGCGTCCCCAAGCTCGAGCTGGGAGTCTCGTGCACTGTGATCGTGAACTCCCGCCAATGTCATAGCCCCTCAAGGCTACCACTACTAGTACCACTAATGGCGGTGGGAGGTATGTGGACCTCCTATGCATCTGCAAATTCATACAACAAGTGTTAGTAAGAAAGACGATGAATTGGCGGGTAAAACATATATAATAGACACTTAATAAAGCATATATAACAAGTTGTAGTAACAAGTTGTAATCAAGAACCACCAGTATACACATACCCTCGTCCTCTCCTCGCGTGGTTAAGTCTCTACATATTGGTCTTCATGCAGCTCATGTACTCATCAGGAGCATGTACAACATTTCTCGCTGTTTCATCAACAACCTCTTCTTGGTACGAGTTGGTAATTGAGTCGTCCTTCTTAACGCATTTCTACTCTGGAGCGGGCCCGTATATGTATCGCAGCCAACCAGTCTGCCTTGTCACGTTTCAGGCTTGGATATTCAATGAATACCACTTGGCGTGCTTGAGTAGCCAAGATAAACGGTTCGTACTTACGGTACCTCCTCCTATGGTTAATGTCAACCATCTCATACTGCTCGTGCTTCCTCGCATCACCGGAGTAGGATCATACCAACAACATCAAATGTAAAGGTTCTTTTCAAAGGCAAACCGAATATTCAAGCCGCGATTCGCTTCAACTTTCCGTAGAAATCATACAAATCAGATAAATCTTGCCCACTTATAACACACACCCCTGAATTGCTTGTGGCCTTGCTCGTGTTAGATTCAACCGTGTCGAACCTAAGACCATTGACTATGTACGATTAGAATGTGGAGACCTTTCTATTTGGTCCCTCCGCTAGAGCTACTAAGTAAGGAGATGTGATGTTGTTGATAGGATCTCGGACATACTCCTTGAACCAAGGTGGGAATTCTGTTTCCAATTTCGCTTCAAGTTGTGACTCAATCTCATCATCTGTCAATATTGGATTCTTCTCCGCATAACGCTCTTTGAACTCCTGTGGACACGATTGGTATGCATGATTAGTTAACTAGTAGTTAGATATTCAAATTCATGAAGCCCCTAGTAAGAAAGCTACTCACCCAAAGAAATTTCACCATAAATTCATCAACTTCTGATGCAGTTGAGAGGACATATCTTTGTCGCCAACATTTCACTATCATTCAGCCATGATGTATTTTTTCTTCCCATAGGTCTCCCCGAGACCCTAAAATGTAAATAGCATCATCATCATCCTCTTGAACTTGAATGTGTTCTGCTTTGAGACGGCCTAGATGCCTTTGTGGGAACGTGGTCTCCAAAGTAATAGGAGCAGAAGGTTGCAGCTTCCTCTCGCACGTATGCATTGGCCATCGATCCCTCAGGCCTACCTTTGTTGCTGACATACCTCTTCAATTTTCCCAAGTACCTGCAATGCATATACTTTTGGGTAATATAATGTGACTTTGGAAAATTCAGACATTTGAATTGAATGATTGTCTTCATATATTACACACCTCTCGAATGGATACATCCATCGATATTGAACCGTCCAAGAAGCCTAGCTTCGTGTGGGAGGTGAACCGGCAAGTGTTCCATAGAATCAAAGAAGCTCGGTGGGAAGATACGCTCGAGCTTGCACAAAATCAATGGTATGTTACTTTCAAGGTTTGCTAACACTTGATCATCAACCACCCTTGCGCATAAATTCTTGAAAAATAAGCTCAGCTCAGTGAGAGCCATCCATACAGGTTTAGGTAGCAGTTCTCGAAATGTAACCGGGAGAAGCCGCTCCATAAACACATGACAATCGTGGCTCTTCATTCCATACATCTTCGTCTTCTTCAAATCCACACATCGCCCAACTTTGAGGCATAATTGTCGGAAACTTCAATCCCTAACCCAATCAAACAAATTGTTCCTAGATTCAGATCAATCGTAATAACATGCCTTGGGCCATCGCCTTCTCATTCCGCGTTGTCAACTCGGGCCTTTTACACCATGTATCCAACTCGGCTCTAGATTTAACGTTATCCTTTGTCTTTCCGGAATGTTACAAATCGTGTTGAAGCGCTTCTAACACATTCTTCTCAATGTGCATGACATCCAACATGTGACGATAAGAAGACCGCCCAATAAGGCAAGTCCCGAAGATGCTTCTTCTTCCATCCACATTTGTTCTCAATTTTCTTGTTATGCTTCTCCCACCCAAGTTCATCACTTTCATAAGACCCAAACTATCAATCTCCGCAAGTATCTCGCACCAAGAAGTTGTCTGAGGGCCTTTAATCTCTACTTTGTTTTTCAAGAATTGAGTATTGTTCTTCCTAAACGGATGGTTCCTTGGTAGAAACCTACGATGACAGTCAAACCAAGATTCTTTCCTCTCCTTGATCAATGCATCGTTGTCCTCCAAACAATGTGGACAAGCATGAAAACCCGCAGCTTTTCCTTCCAGATAGCATTGAATAAGGGAAAATCACCACGGTCCACAATAGTCTTGCTCTCAAGGTAAAGTTCTTCTTCGTTGACACATCATATGCAAGGTGATACCATTTTCCCACAACTTAATCAGCTCCTTAATTAAGGGTCAAGAACACATCCACTTCATCCGGATCACCGCCCGCACCAACGCAATCAAGAACATGAACGGTTCCTTCATGCACTCACCGGGGGGCAGGGTGTACGGTGTCAGCATGACTGGCCAACAAGAGTACTTCGTCACTTCCAAACGGGTTAAAACCATCCGCATAAAGCCCCAAACGTTCATTTCTAGATTCACGCAAACTCGGATATGTCTTCGAACTCTTTCCATGCCGGGAGTCTAGTGGGTGCTCCATTATACCCATCGATCCGCCTCCTTACTCTCTCCTTGTGCAAAAGCATTTTATCAGCACAAGCACTTGAAGCGTACAACCTCTTCAAACGAGGTGCTAGAGGGAAGTACCACATTTTCTTATGTGGGAGATTTTTCTTCTGGCGTTTCTTTGAAGCCCCCTCCTTGTAACGCTTATAGCGGTCCTTACCACAAAACTTGCACTTCAGTAGATCTACATCCTCCCCCCAATAGATCATGCACATATCCGGACAACAGTCTATGGTTACCATAGGCAACCCCAACCCCCGCATCTTTTCTTCGCTTGGTAAAGTTGGTGGGTACTAGGTTCGTTCAGTGCAACACTCTGATAACAATTGTACGTAGTTATTGAAGCTCACTTCAGATTGGCCACCCTCGGCCTTACAACTCATTAGCCGAGACAACAAAGACAACTCAGTGTGCTTCTGACACCCCGGCCAAATTGGCTTCTTTGATGATTCCAACAAGTCAAAGAACACCTGATCCTCGGAATTCGGTGGCTCCTCCACATCCCGATCGGTGTCCATGAACTCTGGACCCGCAACATCATACACCATTTGCTCAATCCTCTCATGATCGGATTAGCATCGATGTGGACGTATTTTGAGTACTACCCATCACATTTTGCTTCCTTCTTTACGCTTAGGAATACTCCATAGTCCATGAACGGTATTGATTCCTCACCATGATAACACCATACCTCATACTCACCATTTAACCCTTACGTTTCAAGTGCTCGACTACCATTCTAGGAGGCAAAAATTGTCTATTCCTACATTTGTTCGCATTGCAAGGGCACTTCATCATCCCCCGACTCAAACAAGTAGTCTGTGTAAGTGCAAAAGCAATGAAGGCTTCAACCCCTTCCACAAAACTAGATTGAATTCTGCCATTAACAGTGCGACGGTACATCCATGAACGATCGGGATTCATAATTCAACAATTAACCTGCGTCTCAATTTATTAGATTTATAACATTTATACAATTACGTATTTAGTTTCATTACAATTACAATTACATTTTTAATTATGATACGGTAACAATTGGTAATGAATTACATGCATTTTACTATTACAATTCAATCCCACTGGTAGTTATAACATTTATACCATTACGTATTTAGTTTCATTACAATTACAATTACATTTTTAATTATGATACGGTAACAATTGGTAATGAATTACATGCATTTTATGATTACAATTCAATTTTCTAGTAGTTAAACTTCCATATATCTATTAACATTACAAATTGTAGATGAAAATATTATTGATTGTTTTTATTTTAATACTCCAAAATTATATTAAAATCACCAAATTGTCTCCAAACACACAATTAAATCTTCATAATCCTAGTACGTATACGAAAATAGCTAAGTAAATACCCTACACAATTACAATAATAGTAACATCATACTAGCAATCCATTTCACAATAAATATATCAATTTCACACCTCAAAGCTAACCCAATACGTAATATAAGCTAAATTATCTACTACATACTTCCTATAACAATCCAATTGATCAAACTAGTCGAAATTCATAAAATTCCCAAATTTTAAAAAGTAAGGGTTTTAGCCAAAATACCTTCAATTTCGGAAAAAATAGCGGATGAAAGTTGAAATTGATGCACAATCCGAGCTCCTTGTCCGACGAGCTTCGAAATGAGACCAAGATTGGCCGGAATCGTCGAGATTTGGCCGGAAAATGTTTGGGACGAATTTGGACAAGAAAGCAAGAAAGAAGAAGGAATGAGGAAATGAGGGATTCTGCCCGTATTCTGTAATGTGTAATCGTTTTTAGGGACGGATATCTATCCGTCCCTAAGACCGTCTCTAAGTTTAGGGACGGATAGATATCCGTCCCTAAAAATGTTTTTTTTTTTTTTTTTCTGGTCAACAGATTTAGGGACGGATAAAAAATCCGTCCCTAATTAAGGACGGATTAGGGACGGTTTATATAATCCGTCCCTAATCAAGGACGGATTAGGGACGGTTTATATAATCCGTCCCTAAGTAAGGACGGATTAGGGACGGATAGGCCTATCCGTCCCTAAAAATGCCGATTCGTCCCTAAATTAGGGACGGATTTTATCCGTCCCTAATTTCCGTCCCTAAAACAGAACTTTCTTGTAGTGGAAACACAACACTGAAAAGTGTAAACACCCACAGTGCTACGTCTCTCAATGGGGAAGAATTGCAGGACCTGGCAAATTCTCCCATGTCACATTTTCTGGAAAGAAAATAGACCAACCAGAGACTAGCAAAGCTGCTGAGAGAAGATCTCAGATAGCTGCAAGTGCTCGAAATGGTATTGGCTACAAAGGCATCGGGAAACAACTTGCTCATGAATATAAACTAGAGCAAGAACGATGGCTGAAGGCTAGAATTGCTCAAAGCAATTATCAGAAGTGGAAGATGAATCAAGCCACTGAAAATCTGAATGCCAGGGCTAGAAGAAATCTGGCTAGGAAAGCTAAGTTTGCTGAAAAGCAAACTCAGAAACCTGACAGGTATCTGAAAGCACCAAATGGAGCACCTAGGAACACACCAAGGAAGAAAATAATTCTTAACAATGATAATCATTCAACTAGAATTCCTCCTTATGTTCCTATTAGACAAAAGAATGTTCCAAGGAAATTCATTCAAAAATGGATTCCTACTGGAAGATTGTTTAGTCGTGATGGTTCCAACTGTAAATTGAGAACCTAATCTCCTGCTTTCACAGTGCAGAATGCTTCTTGGACTAAAGCACAATGGCTATTTGATAGTGGATGCGAAAAGCACATGACAGAAGACAAAGCAAATCTGGTCGACTACAAAGCTTGCAACACAGGACCAGATATCAGATTTGCTGGAGGAGAATTAAATCCCTCTCTGGGATTTGGCAACGTCAAATTGGGATCTTTAACAATCACTGACGTACTACATGTTAAGGATATGAAATATAATCTATTTAGCATGAGCCAATTTGCAGACAAAGGTTTTACTGTGAAATTCAAAGCAAAGTACCGCAAACTTATTGACAATGAGTCAAAGCAGACAGTCTTGGTTGCTCGGCGGAAAGGTAGTCTTTATGTTGCCGATTGGGCTTCTGCCACAACTGAAGAATGTCTCATGGTGAGTCAATCAGGTCACACAGAAGAACACTGGTTATGGCACAAGAGAATGTGTCACTTGAATTTCAAAACTTTGAACAAACTTGCGAAGAAAGAATTAGTGGTTGGACTTCCCAAAACATCTTTCAGAAAGGACAGTATCTGTTCTACATGTCAGAAGGGAAAACAATCCAAGATCTCCTTCAAGTCCAAAACCAGACACTCTAGTGTTAGACCACTGCAACTTTTACACATGGATCTTTTTGAATCATCTGTAATTAGTTATGCAGGAAAGAAGTATGGTCTGGTAGTTGTAGATGACTTCTCAAGATTCACTTGGGTTGTTTTCCTAAAACACAAATCTGATGCTAGGGTGGAGATACCAAACTTGCTGAAAAAGCTTGAAGTCATGAAAAATGATAAGGTATCTGCAATCAGAACAGACCATGTTACTGAGTTTGTCAACCAGTACATAAAGGAGTTTTGTACCTGCAAAGGTATACAACACCAACTTTCCTCTGTAAGAACACCTCAACAAAATGGTGTTGCAGAAAGGAAAAACAGAACCCTTAAAGAAGCTGCAAGATCAATGCTAGCTGACACTGAAATAAGTGAAGTTTATTGGGTTGAAGCTGTAAACACAGCCTGCTACACTCAGAACAGATGCTTGATAAACAAATACCATGACAAGACACCTTATGAAATCTTGGTTGGTAGACCCCCTAATATCAAACATTTTTGAGAGTATTTGGTTGTAGATGTTTTGTTCTCAACAACGGAAAAGAGTATCTGAGAACATTTCAACCAAAGGCGGATGAAGGTGTATTTCTTGGTTATTCAACGAATAGCAAAGCTTACAGAATTTACAACAAAAGAACAAAGAAGATTGAAGAATCAGTTCATGTTGTATTCTATGAAGGAAGTAAGAAAACACCTCTTACTGATGAAATCTCAGAAAAGTTCAAAGAACTAATGATAAAGGATTCTGAAAAAGAACCCTCAAAAAGGAAAAACATCATTGTGGAAATTGAGGATGACTCTGACAATTAAAAGCTTGATAAGCCTAGTAACAACCAGATGACTCACATACATGATGAAGAATTTCCTATGAAACTTCCATAAATGGAATCTGAAGATATTCATCATGAAGCTATCTCTGAAAACGATCTCTCTGAAAGATGTGTTCCAGATAGCTCAAACACTGAACAAGTGTCAAACATTAATTGCCCTTCTAAGGAGCAAAATGTCGTAGATACTGAAAAAGTATCAAACCAAAATCGTAGTGATTCACTTTTAGATCACTTTAACGTTGATCCTACTAACACTAAACCTATGATGACATGGATCAAGAATCATCCTGCAAAAGATGTAATTGGACCAATTAATCAGGGTGTTAGGACTAGGAGAGCAATAGCTGAAAATGCTAATTCTCTCTTTGGATGTTTTATCTCAGATATTGAACCAAAAACCATTGAAGAAGCATTAAGAGACCAAGACTGGATCTCTGCAATGCAAGAAGAGTTGGATCAATTTGAGAGAAACAAGGTCTGGAAACTAGTTCCATTTATAGAAGGAATATCTGTGATTGGAACTAAGTGGGTTTTCAGAAACAAAATGAATGAAACTGGTGAAATAACCAGAAACAAAGCAAGATTGGTTGCCAAGGGATTTACCCAGACTGAAGGTCTAGATTTTGATGAGTCATATGCACCAGTTGCCAGATTGGATGCAATTAGACTCTTTCTAGTCTTTGCAGCTCATAAAGACTTTAAAGTTTATCAGATGGATGTCAAAAGTGCATTCTTGAACGGTGAACTTGCTGAGGAAGTCTATGTTGAGCAACCACCTGGTTTTGAAGTTTCCTCAGAAAGTAAAATGGTCTATATAAATTACAGAAAGCTCTATATGGACTGAAACAGGCTCCAAGAGCATGGTATGACACTTTGGCCAAATACCTTCTGGAAAGTGGTTTCAAGAAAGGTGAAGTTGATAAAACTTTATTTACCTTGAATCATGATGGGAAACTACTATTAGTTCAAGTATATGTTGATGACATCATATTTGGATCTAAGGACAAGCAACTTTGTGATGACTTTGCAAATCTCATGAAAAGCAAGTTTGAGATGAGCATGATGGGAGAACTGAACTATTTCCTAGGATTGCAAGTCAAGCAACTCAATGATGGAATATTCATCAGTCAAACAAAGTATGCAAAGGATATGCTCACAAAGTTCAATCTAAAGCCTTCTGAAAAGAATGCTAAGATACCTATGAGCATAGGAACCAAAATGACCTATACTGAATCAGATAAGAGTGTTGAAGAACATAAGTATAGGGAATTGATAGGTTCACTATTTTACCTCACTGCAAGTAGACCTGATATTCAATATGCAATTGGAGTGTGTGCTAGATTTCAGACAAATCCAATGCAATCACACTACAACATTGCTATGAAAATATTAAGGTATGTGAAAGGTACAGTAGATGTAGGTTTGTGGTATCCAAAATAAAGTGAATTGAGCTTAGCTGGTTACTCAGACGCTGATTATGTTGGATCTATGCTTGATAGGAAAAGTACCTCAGGAACTTGTCAGTTTCTGGGAACTAGACTTATCTCGTGGTTTAGCAAGAAGCAAAACTCAATTGCAACTTCTACCACAGAGGCTGAATATATTGCTGCTGGTTGTTGTGCAACACAAATACTGTGGATTCAACAACAACTTAAAGTCTATGGACTCAATGAAGAGAAAACTCCCATTTTATGTGACAACACAAGTGCAATTGCGATTACGCAGAATCCTAAGTTTTATGCCAGAACAAAGCATATTGATGTTAGACACCACTTCATTAGAGACCATGTTGAAAAAGGCAATATAGAGATACTCAAGATTGGCACTGAAGACCAACTTTCAGATATCTTCACTAAGCCACTACAAGAAAGTAGATTCCTAGCCTTAAGACATAGTCTTGGACTATTGGAACTACCTTCGAACTGAAAAAGTTCAAATATCTGGAAAAGATATCCAGAGAAGAGATATATGGAACGGGCATCCAGAGAAGAGATATCTGGAACAGGCATCCAGAAAAGAAAAAAGAGAAATCTGGAACGGGTATCCAGAAGTCAAAAAGGCTAAATAGCAAAAAGACAGCTTAAGATCTCTGAGACAGGAACTCAGATATCTGAATCACTCTATATACGGAGAACACTAAGGAGAATAGTACAACTATCTGCAGTCAACTACTCTCTTGAATTGCGCATTATTTCTATCTTTGTGAAAAACTTGGACAAATCCTAAGTATAAGACAGATTCAGATGCACACAGTGTTCTTGGTCAAACAAAAAACCGTGATTCAGATAGCTAATAGCCAAATTTCATTGAATGGGCACAATTACATTTGTTGATTGTGATCATTGCTGAAGAAGCAATGGTGACCGTTGATGAAATTGGACGTTTGATCTGTACGGTGGAAATTAATTCACAGTAAATAGTGGACTGTAAAAATTCCGACAAAGTCCACTTTGCATTTAATACCGAACTAGCTTTTGCTCTTATCTGCTTGCAAATCACAGATACGTACACACAAAATCAATTTGTATGTATTTGTCTGTTGGGATTCTATTGCTATATATATAGGATTTTGGCAAAGAAAATCACTTTTGGCTAATCCGAAAACTCATCTGGCACAGAAATAGCAAATCCTTCCCTTGATTCTCTAGAAAATCCTCTTCAATCTCTGCAAACCAAGATTAAGTTTTTCTGAAAAGAATCACTGAATCAAATCTCTTTCGAACACCAATTCAAATCCCCAAGAATTCTTCTTCACAGAAATCCCAATCCTCCACTGGTACTGCTGAAAAGCAAGCACCGGAGTTGGTTATTTTAAACAACCGGCTAGTAGGAGAGTTTAATCCTGACCATTGGACTTCAAATCACAGAATGATTTGGGGTGGTGCCATGGTTGAGCAATACCTCACGGCTGCGATAGAAAACCAAGCCGACAGAAAGCTAATTCTTGACATGCTTGAAAAGGCACAAATCAAGGGTTTTCTATCTGCTCGCCCAAGTGGAATTTCATCACTTGATGTGTTGGAATTCTACAACAACTCCAGGATAATTTTCTGTGTTTCTGAAGGCACTGCAATAGTGTATGTCAAAACTTCAGTCCAAGGAAAGGAAATCCTTCTGGACCTGAAAACTTTCTGCAAGTTGTTTGAGTTTCAAAATCTTGGAAAGGATTTTGAAATCAACACCAAGGATGATGATCTCCTTGAAGGTGTTAAACAACTATACAGTGATGTGTGTGATCTTGAAAAATCAGATACACCCACTGAGTTCAAGTTGGCTGACATCCGAACCAGACATCTGATGGTTCACTGGGATGCATTGGCTTGCATTCTTCACAGATGCTTTGATGGTCTACAGGGAGGTGCTGACCAGATAAGCCAAGAACGGTGAATGATGATGTTCTTGCTGAATCAACAAGACAGAAGGCTGGAAAACCCTTTCAACTGGGGAAAGTACGCCTTCATGAAATTTGTGAAGAAGATTCAAGGCTTCGAGCCTAAAATTGCCAAAGGACTAGCTGAGCCAAAGGCCACAGTAAGCTATGGTCTGAAGATATGCTACTTGCTGGAAAAGCTTGGCATTGAGCTCAGAGAGACGGCTGAAATAGCCAACAGTAACCTACTCTACAAATATGAGTACACGAACATGATGAAAAAGGTTACTGGGTCTCAGAAAGGTTCTAAGAAGCGAAAGTCTGAGAAGATATCTGAGGAAAAAGTTGCGACCAAGAAGCCCAGAACTTCAAGAAAGAAGCCTGCTGGCAAAATAGAAGACACACCCATTGAGGTTGTCGATTCCCAGATATCTGCAGGCCTTGCCGATGAACTAATTAATGCAGATGAACTTATCAATGCTGCAAAAGAGTTCACAACTACTGAACAAGTAGATACAGCAAGAGAAAGTGCCTTTAGAAATGTGAAGACTATCACAGAATGCCTTGCTGATGAACTCATAAATGCTGCCAAGACAGGTGAAAAGCACCAAGCCCTATCTGCAGAAATCGCAGGAGTAATGGACCAATCAGTTCCTAATGCTGATGAGAGCTCTGATGATGAAGGAGACAAGCTAGTCATCTCTCAAGTCCTACAAAGAGCAAAAAGTGCTAAGGTTACTGTAAAAGTAACTGGTGATAAGGTATCTGAAGAAGAACCTACACCTCAGATTGCTGCACCTGTAGCAAAGTTTGTTGGTGCAAACACATCATCAGGGAATGTTTCTTATGCACAACTACAAGCAGCCCTGATGAGTGGTAATTTAGTACTGGCTGATAATGATGAAGATGCCACGTCTAAAAATCTGGAAGAACGTTCAACTTAACAATCTTCTGCTTCCAGACAACCACAACAACCACAAACACAACAACCACAACCACAACAACCACAATTGGTTGACGAAATGGTAAATGAACTCCATTTCGAATTACCAGCATTACAACAAGCTGAAGAAAATCCTGCAACAGAGCAGGTTCCCCAACTCACTAAAAGGGATCAAACTGAGACATCTACTCAGAATGGTCAACCAGGGGAGGCAACTGAGTTGCATACTCAGGAAAGGTATGAAGTACCAGAAACTTCAAGCAAAGAAACTGCACTGGGACAAGAAGACCAAAGTATAGAAAGGTCACAAGTTCCAGAGACCAATCAGCCTGAAACTGTTCAGGTAGCTGACTGGTTTAACTCTTACCTTGTGAAAATTTTTATGCTTATACATCTTGTTACTCATAAAATTTATTTGTTACAGGCTGAGTTAGAAACACAGAAACAAGAGGAAGCTGAAAAGCTTGCCTCAGAAACTGAGAAGGAGGTTCCCTCAACCTCACCTCTTAAGAACTCTGAGCCTGTGCCACAGGTGATAAATTGATTCTTAAGAGAACACTTTTTCAGTAAAATGTTTATGTGCTTATTCTTTTTCATAAATGTTTCTAACAGGCTCCAACTAAGAAAGAGGAAGATAAGGCAGAAATGCCAGAGACAAACCCAGAGACCAACAAGGTTTCTGAAGAACACATCACTGAGCCTTCTAGCATGAAGGTATATGAAAAATCAAGTGATCAGTATTCTTCATCTTGGGTTATCTTATATCTCTTCTAAAAATATTCGATACTTTCTACTTGCAGGCTCCTTCAGAAGTAGAAATGCACGGGGACAAAGTTGCGACACCCCCTGCATCAATGGAAATTGATGAAGCCCCCAAGGCAACATCACCTGAAAGGACAACAGAAACTGCGAAAGTTTCTGAGAAAATTGATTCTGAGCTTCCTGTTGAGCAAGTAAGTAGAAAACTCAGAATTTATTAAAGCATATTTATGCACATATTCTTTCAAACAATTTCTTAAGTATTGTACTATTCTTAACTCTCAGGATCAAGAAAGAAAGGTTGCTGAGGACCAGACTTCCATGTCTCCACCTCACAACAAGATATCTGAGACACCAATTGTCTCAGTGGTCCAAGTATCTGAGCCTGATGTTCATAATCAGGTAACACAGAAACTAAACCACACCTCAACTTAGATATCTACAACAGCTTTGAAGCTCACTCAAAACTCTTTCTTTCAGGCTCAAACAGGTGCAAAGCAGGTTCCCGATGATGAGAAAAGGGACCTACTTCCCTTCTTCAAGGCTCAAACCCTGCCAAAGCATATCCAATGCTTCAAAAAGTGGCAACAGTTAAGGTGCTCTGATCTCTCTGAAATATTGAGAATCACAGATCAACCAACTAGACGAGCACGAGCTCTTGACTTGGAGACTTACATCCATGCAATGTTCCCTACAGAACAGTACACAGTTGCGACTCTATTGCACAAGGATTTCTCCAGAGAAGTGGCGCACAGTTTGATACAGGCCTTTGAACAGGCAGATGGTCAGACAAGATTACAGATGGCTTTCAAGCCAGTCCTGCCACAAACTCTGCAATTTATACCTTCTGAACAAGAAGAGGTTAATGGGCAGAAGATCACTATTCCTGAAGTGATCAATCTTGTATCTGAAGATGATGAGGAGGAAGAGATAAACGAAAATGACTTCGAACCTCCCACTGACCATCACCACAAGGATGACGAAGACAAAAAGGATGATGATGATGCCCCTGCACCAGGGACCGGAGGAATTTCACGAAGAAATCATGCCTCAACTGCTGCAAAAAAAACTGAGAGGAAGACACAGAAATCTCTGTCTCCATCTCCTCAAAAGTCATCTCATCCATCTTCCCAACAAAAAGATATTATTGAACAAGTAGTTGAGGATTCTGAGGAAATTGCACAGAAATTGATAAACACTCAATTCAGAACTACTCAACTCAGACAACTGTTGGAAGAAGAACAACAGCTCCATCTTCAACTGGAAGATCAGATAGCTAGATCCAGAGACAGGCTTGATCAATTAAAAGATCAATATCTGCAAGAGATGATTGCTTACTCTAAGGTCAAAGAGCTACAGGATGCTGTCACTGAGCTCACTAAAGAACTCGATACTGAAGAAGTATCTGAAGTCAAGCATGATGCTAAGGCTGCATCATCTTCAAAGGATGTACCATCCTCTTCCCAGAAAGGAAAGAAACCAGTCTCTGAGATGGTTGCTGGACTCGATACGATCGATGAGCATGTCAAAGAGGATGAAGATCACTGGGCTGATGACTCAGATGATGAAGAAGACAAGACTTTGGCAGAACACCGCAATGAACATCTGGCGGTCTCTCACTTGAAAAGGAAGCTGATTGCTCCTGAAACTTTCAGCAAACTGCCAAACGTCCACTCCCACGAATACATGAACAGATACCAAGTACTGGCTCATCTGAAAAAGGAGTTGTCTTCACAAAACAAGGAAGTAACTGCCTCCGTCCCCTCTGAACTGAAGAAGTTCACTGAGCTCATCACTCAGAGAACAACTAGCATAGTCATTGCTCAGAAAGATCTGGGAATGATAAGGGACGATGATGCGTCCTTAGCTGAAAAAGCTTTTCAAGAGGCAAGTTACACTGCTGGAAAAGCAGATGCCATCCTAGGCCCATTGGCAGAGCTCACTGATAAGGACAATGGACTTATCAAACAAAATCAGGAGCTCAAAGCCGAACTTCAGACGTTGGTCTCTACCTACAATCTCTTACAAGGACATTTTGAGTCTCTCTCAGATTCCTTTATGAGACTTAGTCAGCCAACAATGACTAAGGGGGAAAGAACATACAAATCTGGACCTCAAAGTCAGGGGGAATGGGAAGAAGGAGTTGGTGCAAACAAGAAGACATCTGGAGTTGGTGCTGCTCAAAGAGGAAGAGGAAATAAGAAACCTTCCCAGCCACCACTCAGAATAAAAGAGCCCTCCTCAAGTCAAGCTGCTCTGCAGATAGTAGCTGCTTCCCAGAAACCCACTGAAGGTACTACAATGATAACAAGGGCAATGGCACAGAAACCTCCAAGGAGTACCAAGGCTCCAAGGAGAAGACAAGTTAAAGGGATTGATGTCTCTTCTGAAGAAGAAGAAGAAGAAGGTCAAATCAAGTCCCGGGGCAATGAAGAAGGCTGTAAAACTCTCACAAGATTTAATCTTGATGATGATGAGGAATCTGATGAAGATGAAGCTCCTCTTCACTGAAAAAGGAAAATAGAAAGCCTAACTGAGCCCATAGCTGCAAAGCCACTAGCAGCTAAAACACCCTCTGGAAATACCAAGTCTATCCAGGGTGGTGATTCTTCAAGCAATAACCCCAAAGAGAATTCAAGACAGAAAAGGAACAGACTGAGAGCTGAGCAAAGACAAAGTCAACTTCGACTCACGCCAGAAGAAGCCAAAATTGAGTATGTGAAGTATGACAATGATTCCTCTGTCTACAGGTGCATCAATCAGAAAAATGGCTATTGGATTCCGGAACTTAAGTATCTATTGGTAAATTCAAGATTTCCAGAACCAATCCATAAACAACTAATGGCATGGAGAAAAGACAAGCCAACCTTGATCAACACCAATCACATTAAAGCATGGTTGGATTTTGAAGTTGTCAAGAGAACTGAAGCCATGAAGAAGGACCTCTCTGATGAATGTCCATATGGAAAGCCAGATGATGTGCACAGAATTCTGAATATTACTGGAACAGGCACAAGAGCAAGACTCGCTGTGGAACCCTATGAATCGTTCTATCTAATTGAAGATCAATACAAGGGTGACATCAGATATCTGAAGATTATCTACGAATATTTCAAGCTTTCAGATATCAGAATAGAGCATGCCTGGAAGTGGGGAAAGTATTTGTGGGTCAAGCACTTTGCCAAGAAAAATCCTACCAAAACCTACAAAGAGGTCTGTGGATTTGCCAGAGACACAGAGATGCTCGTCAGAACTCTTCTCTATGATTATTCTGATGACATCAAAAGTTTTGGAGATAGGAAATTTACAGACTGATCCATAAGAACTACTGTTGAAGATTTGAAGAAATGAAGACTTGAAGACTAGTCTATTAGGATGTTTACTTGGAGCTTGGTTACTCCTGTTGTCCTAATCTACTATGTATTTTTGTTGTATTTTTGCTGACTGAGCTTAACTGTTTTATGTATTAAAGTTATCTGTAATCCTTCTTTGTAACTTATATGATGAACTTACTCTCAGATATTATTCCATAAAAGATAACTTGTCAGCAAAGATCACACCTTGTGATTTGGTTGATGTTTACTTTCTACACTTAATTGAATGAATTGAAAAATCATAAGAAATGATTAAGTATGGATTGTTCACTCATCCAGATTTGTAATAGGTCAGATAGTCATCGTTGACTAATCAAAAAGGGGGAAATTTGTTAGATATTTTGTTAAGAATATTTGTTTAGTTTTGATCAGCAACATGATGATCTATCTTAGTCTCAGAAAGGTGAGTAGTACTCTTGGTTCACTAGAACATTGTAAAAGAGGAAACCCACTTAGTATGATAGTCTAGTTAATCTTGTATAGGATGTTAGGTCTCAAAATGTAATTTTTATTTTCTAAAGAGAAGACCAAGAAAAAGACGTCCAAGTAGAACAAGTTCAACGACATTGAAGACTTGAAGAACTGCACAAGATTACTGAAATGGTTTTACAGATACCTTGGGCAGATATCTTGAAGACATGAATAGTTTTGGACAAACTGAGTCACATGAGATATCTGAGAATCAAAAGGGTCCATCTGGAAAACAAGGAAAGTGTCCACAGATATCTTCTTACAGATACCTTGAGCTCTAACCACATCTCTGAAAAAGAGAAATATATATTGCAAACAAAGTTGTTTCAATTTAAGTGGTATCTGAAGATTGAAGATAAGAACGTGCGGAAAATTCAGAGAAAACTGTTTAAGTTAAATCTCTGATACAAAGCATAGTTCCGTTGACACTACAGGACAAAAAGTATAGTACAATGCATTTAATGCATGGACAGAGATGTCTGTAAAAAACGGTAGCTTCTGAAGAAGAAGACAAACCTGCTACAGTACTATACACAGATATCAATAGTTTGAATTTGATTTGAGCCTAACGGATACTATTCAACGGCATTCAAATTCATCTATAAATATCAACACTTAGACTGCTTGAGAGAACACACAGAACCTTAGACGCTGAACCTTACTCAGAACATATATCTTACTCTCTCAAAGTAAACTACTTATCCTTAAAGCTTACTGTTGCGACCATAGCTTTTGATCTTAAGTAGCACTAAAGTTCTAAGTGTCCTGATCCTAAACAAGTAAAGATATCTATGAAAGAGTTGAATCAAAAGATCAAGTAAGACTTGGGTCAGTAAAAAGAACAAGATACCATACATTGAAAAGTGTATTAAGTATACTTGATTCACAGAGCTATCTGATTAACTGAAAAGTTAATATAAGAAGCTCATCTGACAACTCAAACCAAAACCAACACCATAACTGGCGTGGAGTACAGGAAGTACTTAGCTTGGGAAGCTAGGGAATAACTCCAAGGTTATTGAGTATAGGAAGTACCTAGCTTGGGAAGCTAGGGAATAACTCAAAAAGGTTTCTGACTATAGGAAGTACTTGACTGAGAAAGCAGGGGAACAACTCAGGGGGAACATTTGGTTGGGAACCATTTGTTTAGAAATCTTAGAATAGGATCTTTGTAAGGTGACCTCAATTATCTATTCTAGTGAATTCTAGGTCTTTGGAAGACCGAAGTGGATTAGTTGGAGGATTACGCCACCTCCAGATACCACTATACTTGCTGTGTTATTTACATTTCTGTACTTACTTTTCAGCAACACACACTTTAACTGTTTCTGCACTTATCTATCTTAAGTCTTCCGCACTCTGAATCTAAGTATCAGATATCTTCACAAATATCTGAGAAATTGTGTTTATCGACAAAAGTTTTAAAAGACTATTCACCCCCCCCCCCCTCTAGTCTTTTACTTTGCCGTTATCTGGACCAACACTTCGTTCCGGAAGCATTGATGCTCCACATCTTTGTCCCGTTCGAGGAGTACATTGAGCACAACAAGATGTGGCTGAAGATCCCTGGTCCGGTGTTTGGTCAAGATCTGAACCTGGACTTGTTCAAGGAGTGTTCGGGCTTCATCCAAATGAAGAAGGAGGAGCGGGAAAAAAGGTTGGCCGATGAAGCTGCAGCTCGACATGGTGATCCAAAGGGTGCCAATCCGGTGCGAACCAATCCAGAAGATCAGTCCGAGGCATCCAAGAGTCGGACTCAGTGAATGCGGGGTATGCCCCGCAAATGATGTAATGTTCTTCGAACCTTAAGACAATTCGCATTTGCTCTTTGTTTTTATTTTGAATAATTTGTCTAAGTTATTTCGTCTCAGATTCAGTTGTTATTTTGCACGTACTGATGTTAGTCCGGAGTATTGTTCTGCTCCGGATCAGCTGCGATTTGAATGAATTTATCTATAATCTTTAGTTCCTTCCTCCTTGTTCTGAGTAGTAAATATATGCATGATGCAATTAAGTGATTTTCGATTTACCCTTGTTAACCGCGCTTAATAATCGTAACAACAGTCAAGCAAATAAATAGTCAAAATGTCTGTCGAATATGTTACTCAAAACTCACAGTTTGAAAGAGCCAAGAACACTTAGTAGCCAAACCGGTTAGTGAGGTAGAGAAATTACCAAAAATATTTATTGCTGAATTAAACAAAAGACCAATTGAGTACACATATTCGACAGGTCTTTATATTGCAAAGTATCTCATCTTGTCCCTAATGAAATAGACTAGTTGTGTGGGAATGTGGAAGATTGGTCCAAATAGGTAATTGACACCGTAATTAAAATAGACTAACTATGCAAACTGCCTTGTTCTCCAATTGACGATGTTCAGCAATCGAGTATCTTATACGATACATATAGATCGAACTCCATGGGTTATATAATTTCAATGGCAAGCATAGAATGTGTTGGCAAAGTGTTAGGTAATCCCAACTTGTACGAGTCTATCATGTAACTGCAGACTATAGCTAAGTATTGAAGCAATACTAAGATTGTCTTAGTATTGTTACAATATTGGTTGTCAGTCACTAGACTTTTTACTTATGGATTTTGCATTGGTGGCCCGATTCAAGTTGCTTAGTGTTTGATATTCTAGATCATAGGATTATTGTCTAGATATCTTTTTGTAAATCCGTTATTCTTTATAGTGGATATTTTGCCTATGGCACGGTAGATTATTTATAATCTGCTAGAAATTCTTTATGTCTTGTTTGTTTACATTCCGCTGTTTAGACTCTAAGATAGTTTCAGATATTGGTTTTGAGTATTGTCCCAATACGTGCTTACAATATCTATATTTTGGTACTATGTCCCGATCCATACAATTCTAATTGGCATCAGAGCCAGGCACCTAATTCATAGGTGTTTCGATTTGGTACCATTAGAATGGATTCAATTAATCAAAATCTTAACAGGTTGCCTATTCTGGATGGATCCAACTATCAAATCTGGTCAATCCACATCCGTTCTCATCTCAAAGCCATTGATGTCAAGGTGTGGAAGACTGTGCTTGATGGATACAATGTGCCTATGCTACCTCCTGATCAAGACAAATATTGTGTGCCCAAACCAGAAGAAGACTACACCGCTAAAGAGGTAATTGATGCTAACAATAACGAAAAGGCTTTAAATGTTATTTTTAGTTATGTCAATCTTCACATGTTCAAGCTTATTCAAACATGCTCGACTGCTAAGCAAGCCTGGGGAATTCTCCAAAGGCATTGTGAAGGAGATCCAAGTGTGAAAGAAACTAAGGTTCAGATGGTACTTGGCAAATTTGAAAACCTTAGAATGGAGGATGATGAAACAATCTCTTCTTACTTTGAGAAATTACTGGATATTTCTAATGAAAGCTCTTTGTTAGGTGATCCTTTGTCAAATAAAACATTGGTCTATAAGGCAATTAGAAGTTTGTCTAAACGTTTTGAAACCAAGAAGATTGCTATCGAAACTTCTCTTAATTTGGCTACTATGGATTTACAGACCTTAATGAATATTCTGAAAAATTATGAGTTAAACATGGAAAATCCTCCTTGTGATTCTTCAGAAAAAGGTCTTATGCTTCAATCTAAATCTTCTGAATCACCTGATGTAGAAGATGAGATTGATTTTAATGCTTTCTTTAATTCTATGGTTAAACGATTTCAAAAGAATAATCTTAAGAATATGTTTAATCCTGGATCCAGCAATATGATCTCCCATAGTAAGAAATCTCCCTCTAAGAAACTTGCTAAGAATATGTATAAAAAACCATCTGATGAGGATATAGACAATCTTATGAAGATTAAATGTCATGCATGTGAATGTTTTGGACATTATGCCTATGAGTGTGCTAATACTCTTCGAAAGAAGGGAATTTTTTATTCGGTGTGTCAGAGTGATAATGAGACAGGTACAGACGATGAAGGAATACTTCTAGGCAATGATATACATACAGCTTCTCTACATTCACGGGTGAATTGGTCTAAATATCCATCTGATGATGAGTATTATGACAATACAGGGTGTATATTGTTCGAATATCAGGAGTATCATCAGAACACTATCTCTATAATCACTCTATGTAGGATTTGTTCTTTATGGATGAATCAGAATGTCTTGACAATATCATTAATTATTGTACTGATCAGGTAGACATAGATATCTCTTGTTGTATGCATGGATCTGTTGATCTTGTAACAGATTATCTGTTCGAAGGTAAATTGTGTTAGGAAGAATTTGCTGAAGAACTCAAGATCATATACAACGATGTATTGCAAGAACTGAAAAAGATAATGATATCCGAGAAGGCACTGGCCAAGGAGAATGGAGAACTGAAGGAGACCATTGCAAGACTTGAAGTAAGTCTCACCAAGAAGGATTTAGAACTTGGAAAGGTATCATCTAAACTGAAACTTCATGAGCTTACTCTTGTCAAACTCAATACAGGTACATCTAAACTTGATGAGATGCTAGGTTTAGGTAATCAAGGTACTACTGTCTTAGGTTACCAAACTTTTATTGATGGTTTAGTACCTCAGCCCAAGAAATCTTTAGCTCCTGTTTTTGTGAAAGAAGGAAATAACCCTGATACTAAAAAGAAACGGACTTTTGTTTGTCAATTCTGTTTAAAAGCTAGTCAGAAAAAACCTTTTTGTTTCAAGTTTCTAAAAACCCAGGACAAGGAGACGAATGTTGGTGATGATAGTGTGGACATCTCTAATGTTGCTACAACACTAGATGGAAACACTGAATCAACGGATACTCCTGTCCCGAGTAATGACAAGAAGGTCTTGAATGTGCAAAGTAAGCCTCCAAAAAGAAAGAAGAAAATCTCCTTGTATAAACAAAAACCAAGTGTTCCTTGTAGTACTGTGCCAATATATGTTAAAAAGGAGAGAAAAACAGAATCATTGGAAAGGGAACTTTAACTGTCAAAGGACTTCCATCCTTGGAAGGTGTTCTCTTAGTAGAGGGACTCAAGGCAAACCTCATCAGCATAAGTCAGCTCTGTGATGATAACATGAGGGTATGTTTTGACAAAATATCATGTGAAGTGCTTGATATTACAAACACTTGTATTATGACAGGTGTTTGATCTAGAGAAGATTGTTACCAGTTACATGACCAGGTTGCTTTGCACTTGAATGTAAACGAGTCAGACCTAAGGTATGAAGATGTCGATCACATGATATACACTTTACCTAATTGTCAGTGTTAGTCCAGATAACGGCAAAGTAAAAGACTAGAGGGGGGGGGGGGTGAATTGTCTTTTAAAACTTTTGTCGATAAACACAGTTTCTCAGAAACCGGGGGGGTTTTTATACTTAAATTCAGAGCGCAGAAGACTTTAAGATAGGTAAGTGCAGAAACAATAAGTATGTGTGTGTGTTTTGCTAAAATGTAAATACAGAAAGGTAAATGACATAGCAAGTATAGTGGTATATGGAGGTGGCGTAATCCTCCAACTAATCCACTTCGTTCTTTCTGAGACCTAGAATTCACTAGAACAGATAATTGAGTTCACCTTACAATAATCCTATTCTAAGATTCCTAAACAAATGGTTCCCAACCAAATGTTCCCCCTGAATTATTCCCCAACTCCTAGAGCTAAGTACTTCCTCTACTCAGATAACCTTGGAGTTATTCCCTGATTTCCCAAATCAAGTACTTCCTCTACTCCATGCCTTGATAGTGTTGGTTATAAGGTTTGTCAGAGAGGCTTCTCGTATAACTTTTCAGTTATATTTTCAGAGAGCCTAATAGAACAAGACTACTTAATACACTTGTTCAGTGGATGGCAGTCTGCTCTTTACTGACCCATGTCATTGATGTCCGTTCTGGAGAATGAGCTTCAGAAAGGGTATCTGATAGTTCAACTCTTTCACGAATAACAATCTCTTGTTCAGGTTCAGGACAACTTAGAACTACTAGTAATTCTTCAAGCAACAGAAAGGCTTTCAGAAAGGGTAGTAGAGTGCTTGAGAGAATACTTTGCTTAATGGTAAGTTTGCAAGATAGAGCGTTCTAAAGTACGTAGTAGTTGTTGTTGTTGTATTTCTCAGCATCTAAGTATGTGATATTTTTACATGAATTTGAGAGTCGTTGGAATGATATCCGTTAGACACAATTCAAATTCAGTCCATACTTATCTTGAAATGAGTACTCAAAAGTCCTTGTCTCATGTTTGAGAGAGGACTTTGCTTTAGCGGCTTTTCTGCCGATGCAATTAATGCACTTGTACTATTTCTTGTCCTGTAGTCTTCAACGGATACATGAGCCTTTCTGATTGCTTGCATGCTCCACACTCATGATGTCATATGTCCATAACCTTATTTCAAATGTAAGTAAATACACTTAAGTGAGGATTAAGGACTTAGTCTTTCTGAGTTAGACTAAACCTTGATGTCTTCAAAAATCTTGTGCAATCTTCAGTCTTCTAATCTTCAGATAAGCTCCATTGCCAGGATTGATCTTCATGGTCTTCTGGAAATAAAAATTACACTCGTAGACCTATAATCCTAATACAAGATTTACTAGACTAATCATATTCAGTGATTTCCTCTTTTACAATGTTCAAGTGAACCAAGAGTACTTAATCACCTTTCTGGCTAAGACAAGAACATGTGATGAGTAATCAAAATACTAACATATATTCCTAACAAATTTCCCCCTTTTTGATCAGTCATCCATGACTATCTTTTAAGTCCTATTACAAATTTGTAATCCTGGAAGAGAAAACAATCAACCACTTAATCAATTCAAATGATATTCAATTTTAGTTGAATTAAGTGCAGAAAGTAAACATCAACCAAATCACAAGAAGTGATCTTTGCTGATAAGTTGTCATCTATTAGAATGTTTCTGAGAGTATGATCTTCAGAAAGGTACAATTTACTGAATGAGATGCAACTTTTACAGATAGAGAAATTTAGAAACAATCAGCAAGATTACAAAAAGTAACAAAACATACTAAGTAAATTAGAACAAAGGAGAGTCCAAGCTCCAAGAGATTATTCTAATGTTACTAGTCTTCAAGTCTTCAGAAATGCAACTTGGGTTCAGATACCTCAAGTTCTTCAGCACCCTTTCTGGATCAGTTGACATGATCATCCACTTTTCCGCAGTCTTGGACATAGTTATAAAGAATCCTTCTGACAGAGAGCTCTGTCTTTCTGGATAAGTCACATATTTCATGGTAACTCTTTCCAAGCTTGTGATTCTTCCGCAAAAAGTGTTTGACCCAAAAGTACTTTCCCCAGACCCAGGAGTGGTCTATATGCAGCTGAGATAGGTGATATACTTGTATATTTCTTCCAGATAGTGTAAATCATCTAGGTATTCATCCAATGTCATATAGAATGACTCATAGGTTGGAACACCTAGTTTGTTCTTTCTTTTGTAGCTACCATCCAGTTTTCTTACCTTGTGTACATCATCAGGCTTTGGGTAAGGACATGCAAAGGAAAGATCCATCTGTCTGGCATCATTCCTCTTTTCTACTTCAAAGTTTAGCCAGGCATGAAGGTGCTCAGGTTTTAGCAAATCTAGCTTGCCTTCTCTCCATTTCAGGATCTGGTTGAGGATGGGAGTTGGAAACTTATCATTGACAAGTAGATGTTGTAGTTTCAGAATCCAATACCCTCTCTTGTTCAGAATGTACCTATATGAAGACTCTTCATTACTAGTTTTCACATACTCAATGTGGGCATTAGTTGGCCTTTCTTGATGAGTTTTTCTATTTATTATGCCAAACTGGGAATCCCTTCTTGCCTTTCTGTTAGGTGGCAATCTGTCAGGAGATCCTCTAACCCTTTCTTCCTGCCTTGGGGCTGTGCTGGTGGATGTTCCTTGTAATGACTTGGTATTTCCAGAAGGAGTTCTGGCTGCCAAAGGCCTTGCTGCCAGAGGAGGTTGTGAGGTGCTTGCTTGCCTTCTTCTCTTGTGAAGTGGATGTTCATCTGTATCAGATTCATCCTCATCATCATTCAAGTTCAAAATCGGAGGCTTGCAGCTTTCTTGGCCTCTCACTTCTCCTTCTTCATTCTTCTTCAGAATTCTTCTTCTCTTCTGAGATTCTAAGGGACTTGGCTCCCCTAGTTATCATGCTTCTCAGCCTTCTAGCTGGTTGATCTGTGTTATAACTTAGGATCTCGGATTGGTACTTAGAACTAGATCAACAGACAATGTTGCCAACAATATTGTTCAACAATGTCTACAGTAAACAGATAGCAGCGGATGAATAATAAAACTTCTATTACCAAGCCAATATATAGAAAAATATATTAGCAGCGCCTTAGGCAAAATATCTACTGACAGGAAAAGTAGATCTAACCAACTAGGTTTAATACAATCACAAACGATTGATTAAACAACCAAAACTAGCCCTAGAAGAACCAACAGTAAAAGCTATTCTAGGTCGATGTTTGAAAGAGTTATTCCAACAATGAATACTCTTAGACAAACTCTAAAGCTAGCAGAAAACAAGAAGCCTAAAATCTCTATTGATCTTTTCAAAAAGCTCGAACATTGCTTTGCTGAATCCTTGCATATATATACTTGAGATGTCGACCTCTTCATCTATGTCGAAAGGCAATAGGATCTTCGCAAAGGCAATTTTTTCCTTTTACTTGTTTTCTTCAAAATGCGCATAGAAGGAAATTTCCATATTTCAATTCTTCATAAAATATATTCCTTCTTGCTTTCACCACAAGCTGTTCTTTTTCCTTAAATCAACTCTTGTTCGTTTTGTCAATACTTCCAGTCCAAGTATCCTGTCCAATGTGCTTTGTCTTCGATGTCTGCGGCAATGCTATATCTTCAATGTTATGCCAACATTAAATTCTATCCTGTCACAATGTTATACAACATTGATAATCCTGCAGCTTCAACAAACACAAACTTGGAACTGATTATTGAAAGACAAGATTATCAAAATATAAGTGCATACTGCACTTTCAATCTGGAACAACTTCTTCAGCAAGGGTGTCTCCAGTGGTGTCCTTAATGACTAGTTGACTTGAGGAGGGAGGAATTGATTGTTTTCTTTTTCTTCCTCTGCCTTTCTGAGGCATCTCTTTTTCCCCCTTAGTCATGAATTACTGACTCATGATAGCATAAGCTTCAGAGAGTGATTCAAAATTATTTCGGAGATTGTTGTGCACCCTGACTAATTCTTGAAATTCCTTCTTTAGCTCTGTGTTCTGCCTAACCAGTTCCTGGTCCTTTCTATTGAGCTCTTCAAGTGGCCTTAGGATGGTGTTGGCTTGCAGGACAGCATGGCTGGCTTCATTCAATGCTGACTTAGCATTGTTACAATCTTCATCCCTGACCAACCCTAGGTCTTTCTGAGAGAGAGCTATGCTGGTTGCTCTGTTGAGTAGAGCAGCAGCTAATGGCTTCATCTCTTCTGGGATGGATTTTAGCACTTCTGTGTCTTAGGCAACTAGTGTCTCTCTGAGTTCCAAAAAGACACTGTTCCTTGGACGGTGCTCTTCACTTCTTGAACTACCTGGTGCAGAGAATATATGAGGAGCAAGTAGGGCTCTCTTTTTCTGAGTGACAAGTCTCTCATCTTCTTCTGCATTAATCAAGTTGTGGTCTACTTCAGCATCACTATCATAATCCTTTTCTGGGATTGTTTGCAAGTTGGCTAACAATTTTTGTTTGCCATCAATTGTGCTGGCCTTCTGAGAAGATGTAGAAGGTCTTTCTGATGCAACCTCAGCAGTTTGTGCGTCTTCATCAACAACACGCATTGCATCAATTTCAGCTGTTGTAATGCTGATCTCTCTTTCCAAACTTCTTTGCTCATCCAGAAGGGCCAATTCTTTAGCATTAGCTTCTTTGAGTTTTTGAATTTTGGCTTCCTTCTCATCAACAAGAGCTTGGTACTCTAAGTTGATTCTCTTTTCTTCATCCAACATCTTTCTGAGTTGTTCAATCCTGAACTCAGCGGCTGAGATTTCTTCAATTATGCCTTGCTGCTCGGCCTGTTGGGTATTCTGATGAGACTTTGGGGGTGATGATGATGGGGCTTTCTGAGCAATTGAAGGAATAGCCTTTTCTCCATTTCCTTTGCTAGCTTTCTGAATCCCGCCTTGTCCAGGTTGGGGATCATCATTCTGATCATCATCATCATCATCCTTTTTCTTGTTTTCTTGACTTGGATGCTCAGAAGGAGGTTCTTGATAATCATTTTCATCCATCTCTTCTTCATCTTCAGAAACCAGGTTGATCACATTTGGGAATGTAATCATCCTCCCATTAAATTCTTCTTGCTCAGTTGGATAAGTAGTGAGTTTGCTGGGCAAGGCAGGATGGGTAACCATCTGCTCTTGGGTTTGAGCATCAACAGACTTGAAATCTGCTATAAGTCTTTGTGCTACTTCATGAATGAAGTCTTGATGCATCAGAGTGGCAAATGAGTAGGACTCTGTTGGGAACAATGCATGGATGTGATCCTCCAGATTTAAGGCAATTGCTCTCTTTTCTGGGACGTCGATTACTTTGGCTACTTCAGAAAGGTCAGCCTTTCTGAGTTTCTGCCACTGTCTGAAGCACTTGAGATGTTTCTTTAAAGTGTGCTTCTGGAAGGCCTTGAGTAAATCAACTGGCACTAGACTTTGAGCCTGAAAGAAAGGGATCAAGTTAGTTTTGTTCAAACCACTTTCTGAGCATACCTGTGCAGAAACACTAGGCTCATTTGCTTGGACTTTTGCTTGTTTGGTCTTAGAGACCTCAGATACTTTGGAGTGAGGAAAAGTCTGATCCTCAGCATCCTTTCTTTCTGCTTGAACCTGAGAATTAGAATCAATTATGGTTTTAGAAACTTTTATCAGAAAAAGATAGATAGAAATATGCTTTCTGAGGCTTCACTTACTTCCAAGTGAGGAAGCTCAGTAGCATGTTCCTCAGAAACCTTGGGGGTTTCTGGCACCTTTTCTGCAGATACTGCTTGTTCAGTAGTGTCAGTTTCCTTTGGAGGAGATGACACAACTGTTTCTCCATCCAATTGTTCTTCTGAATGAGCCTGTAAGAACAAATATAAAAGATTGAGTAGTGGTATTTCCAGACTGTTCCTGAAGGAGATCATTACTGATTACTTACCATCTTTGCAGAAGACTCAGTCAATGTTTCCTCAGAGAGCTTTTCAGCCTCTGGAATCTCTTGGTTTTGGGGTGTTGGTACCACCACCACTACTTCCTCAGTTGGAGCCTAATAAGAGACATTAAGAAGATTAGAACACAAGATTTAAGAGCATTTTTTAACTTAGTTATTTCTTGTTCAAAAATAGTTGTACTACCTGAGGGACAAGCTCTTCTTGTTGTTCTGAGGTTGGAGGGACCTCTTCTTGATTCAAGGGGGTGGACAAATTTTCTTCCCCCTGAAAGTGTGTCTCCATGTTGGCCTGTAACAAATGAAGCTTATGAGTAACAAGTTAATATTTTAATGTTGACAAGTTAGATACAAACTACTTTTGCTACCTGAATAAGGTCAGGCTGATCATTGGTCTCTTGGACTTGTGGTGATTCCACAGTCTTTCTGTGCTCATTGTTGGTCTCCTCTGTAGTGTCATTCTGAGTCTCCATCTCAGTTTGATCCCTTTCTGAGAGATGAGCTCTCTCAGAAGGTTGAGGAACCTGTTCAAGAACAGGATTTTCTTCAGCAACATTACGTGTTGGTATTGTGAATTTGGAAGCAATGGCGACAGCTTCCATCATTCTATGTTCTTCCCAAGGCCTTCTTCTTCCCACTGGGCAGAAGTGCTCCTTTGACCTTGAGGAGCTGAGCTAGATGATCCTCCAGGTGTTTCTATCTTGGACCTCTTGACTCTTGGATTTGTTCATCCTCTTCAGTGTCACTGTCCAGATTGGGAGCTGACCCATCTATTATGTTGCGGTCATCCCTTGATAGTTCTGGAGCTATTTGTCTCAGAACCTTTGGTGCTTTCTGGAACTGCCTTTCTGGGCGACCAACATCTTCTGAGACCTTGTCTCTAGAAGGTTGTGCCTATATTTCTCTTTGTTGGGGCTTAGGTACTCTTTTGTGTTGAGCCCTTTTTCTCTTGGCAGTTTGAGGTTGAGCTGAAGTTGGCTCAGGAACCTCATCACCTTGCTGGGCAGTTTCTTCTTCTTCTGCCTTTCTGAGTGCTTTCTCAGCAGCAAGTCTCACCTTTTCTTCAAAGGCGTATCTGAAAAGGGAGTTGGTGATTAGGATTTTCCTGCCTCTCTCTGAGAGTGATTCCCAATCTTTCCAGAATGTGACAAATTCTGAGACCAAAATGCATATTGGCCTTTGTAGCAGCAAGGTCGTTGATGATCTTGAGCTCAAATTCTTCAATATGCCCAAGGAATTTGTTGAAGGCATACTTCCCCCAGTTAAAGTGGGTTTCCTTCCCTTCATGCTTCTTGTTCAGAAGATGCATCATCATCCATCTTTCCATGCTTATCTAGTCTACTCCACCTTCGTTGCCATGAAAGCAATGGACCAGAATGATAGCTAAAGTACTCCAGTGTTTCTGGAGATGACTAGTTCTGATGGCTTTCAGAACAAAGTCTCCTGGGCAACCATTTGCATTTTCTAATTGGATTGCTTCAAATATCTCTTTAACACCTTGGATCATAGTAGCATCCCTGATGTTGATGTCTTCAATTGTTCCTTGATTTTTCAATCGGAATATCTTGCAGAAGGTCTTGCAGTCTAGGACGATCTCTTGTCCTTGAACTTCAGCCTGCAAGTATTTATCTTCTTCATCATTCACAATTTTTGTGAAGATTTTGGAGTTGTTATAGAACTCTAGTACATCTAGTGTGGATAGTCCACTGGGTCCAGCAGACAGAAACTTGAAGATATGGGAACTTTTCAGCATCCCCAATATCAGTTTCCTATCTGGCCTTGAGGGTATGACTGATGGTACATACTACTTCACTAGAAAAGCTCCCCAATTCATTTTGTGACTTGGATTCCAATCAGATGGGGTGAACTTTCCCAGAAGGCATTTATTCAACACCTTGAGTTCCTTTCCTCTTTGCTTTTCAGCAGGAGCAGATGATGCAGCCTTAGGGTTCTTCGTGGTCATCTTCTTGGGTGCCATCTCTTATATAGAGTCTTGAGTAAGTGTTTTTCAGAGGGGTTTTGCAATATTAATCGAGATTAGTCTATCTCTTCAGAAGACTAAACACAAGAAGTTGAGTTTGCAGGGGAGGTTTTGCAGAAATCTTGAGAGATTTTGCTATTTTGATGCAAGTGTGAAATTTCGGAATTGGTAAGAGTGTTTGTCTTTTACCCAATTCCTATATATATATATATATAGCAGACAAAATGTACATAGATACAACATACATACAGCTGCATATGAATGCGTGTTTTTATATCTGCATAGGCATGGTATCACATACTTTCTCCATTAAATACATTGTGGGCCATGTCTGCATTTCTCAACAGACATTACTTGCTTTGTTTTAATCTCAACCGTTGAGATCAAACGTTTATTCATTAAGGGCTTATATTGAATATCTCGTAATGATATCAATCAACAAATGGTATTGTGCCGACTTGATGGATTTTTGACAAGTTACAATCATTATGTCACTTAGTAAAGAGTAAGAACACTAAATTGTTTGAACTTATCATTCTGAGTGTCAAGTCCTTATCTTATATTGTTTATCATAAAAATGGCAAAAATACAAGACATTGGACATGTTTGACCTCCCAGAATTTAAATTTTACGGGCTTTGTGTGTCTTTTCTCTTTATGACTAAATATCATTCTGAATTCAAGTGTCAGAAGCTTCAGTTGTTTGAATGTATTTGACCCATTCTCAGTAAGTAAGTTCTAGTCTTATTTACTTATTGAGTGTGTACCAACTTTTGCCTATCTGGATACCCGTTCCAGAAATGTTTTTCCTTTCTAAGTGTTGCTACTCAGAAACCTTTGCATCACTTCTTATCAACTTTGCT
This sequence comes from Plantago major, assembly GCA_026545765.1. Lineage (NCBI taxonomy): Eukaryota > Viridiplantae > Streptophyta > Magnoliopsida > Lamiales > Plantaginaceae > Plantago > Plantago major. The sequence continues at coordinate 62,035,133 of CM048841.1, forward strand.
TTCTGAGAACCTGTTCTCAGAGGCCTACTTCTTTTCTACCTCACTTACTCAGATTTTAGAGATTCAGGACATTTTTCAGTCCTTAGGCATCTCCATTAACCCAAGATTATGTCTTAAGGTCAAGAACCGGCTTTCTTGTAGGGGCTTGGTGAAGATATCTGCAAGTTGGTCTTCTGTGCCAAACTTGAGTATCTCTATATTGCCTTTCTCAACATGGTCTCTGATGAAGTGGTGTCTAACATCAATGTGCTTTGTTCTGGCATGGAACTTGGGGTTCCGTGTGATTGCAAATGGGAGTTTTCTCTTCATTGAGTCCATAGTCTCTGAGTTGTTGTTAAATCCACAGAATTTGTGTTGCACAACAACCAGCAGCAATATATTCAGCCTCTGTAGTAGAAGTTGCAATTGAGTTTTGCTTCTTTCTAAACCATGAGATAAGTCTAGTTCCCAGAAACTGACAAGTTCCTGAGGTACTTTTCCTATCAAGCATTGATCCAGCATAATCAGCATCTGAGTAACCAGCCTAACTCAATCCACTTTATTTAGGATACCACAAACCTACATCTACTATACCTTTTACATACCTTAATATTTTCATAGCAATGTTGTAGTGTGATTGCATTGGATTTTTTTGAAATCTAGCACACACACCAAGTGCATATTGAATATCAGGTCCACTTGCAGTAAGGTAAAGTAGTGAACCTATCAATTTCCTATACTTATGTTCTTCAACACTCTTGTCTGATTCAGTATAGGTCATCTTGGTTCCTATGCTCATAGGTATCTTAGCATTCTTTTCAGAAGGCTTGAGATTGAACTTTGTGAGCATGTCTTTTGCATACTTTGTCTGACTAATGAATATTCCATCATTGAGTTGCTTGACTTGCAAACCTTGGAAATAGTTCAATTCTCCCATCATGCTCATCTCAAACTTACTTTTCATGAGATTTGCAAAGTCATCACAAAGTTGCTTATCCTTAGATCCAAATATGATGTCATCAACATATACTTGAACTAAGAGTAGTTTCCCATCATGATTTAAAGTAAATAAAGTTTTATCAACTTCACCTTTCTTGAAACCACTTTTCAGAAGGTACTTGGTCAAAGTGTCATACCATGCTCTTGGAGCCTGTTTCAGTCCATATAGAGCTTTCTGTAGCTTATAGACCATCTACTTTCTGAGGAAACTTCAAAGCCAGGTGGTTGCTCAACATAGACTTCCTCAGAAAGTTCACCATTCAAGAATGCACTTTTGACATCCATCTGATAAACTTTAAAGTCTTTATGAGATGCAAAGGCAAGAAACAGTCTTATTGCATCCAATCTGGCAACTGGTGCATATGACTCATCAAAATCTAGACCTTCAGTCTGGGTTAATCCCTTGGCAACCAATCTTGCTTTGTTTCTGGTTATTTCACCAGATTCATTCATCTTGTTTCTGAAAACCCACTTTGTTCCAATTACAGATATTCCTTCTACAAATGGAACTAGTTTCCAGACTTTGTTTCTCTCAAATTGATCCAACTCTTCTTGCATTGCTGAGATCCAGTCTTGGTCTCTTAATGCTTCTTCTATAGTTTTAGGTTCAATTTTTGAGATAAAACATCCAAAGAGAGAATTAGCATTTTCAGCTATTGCTCACCTAGTCCTAACACCTTGATTAATTGGTCCAATTACATCTTTTGCAGGATGATCCTTGATCCATCTCAACATGGGTTTAGGGCTAGTAGGGTCAATATCCAAGTGATCTGAATGTGAATCACTATGATTATGACTTGATACTTCTTCAGTATCCGAGACATTTTGCACCTCAGAAGGGCATTGAATGTCTGACACTTGCTCAGTGTGAGAGCTTTCTGGAACATGTCTTTCAGAGAGGTCATTTCCAGAGTTAGCTTTCTGATGAACATCTTCAGTTTCCATTTCTGGAATTCTCATAGGAAATTCTTCATCATGTCTGAGAGTCATCTGGTTGTTACTAGGCATTTCATGCTTCTCTTCGTCAGAGTCATCCTCACTTTCCACAATGATGTTTTTCCTTCCTGAGGGTTCTTCTTCAGAATCCTTTACCATTAGTTCCTTGAACATTTCTGAGAGTTCATCAACAAGGGGTGTTTTCTTGCTTCCTTCATAGAATACAACATGAACTGATTCTTCAATCCTTTTTGTTCTTTTGTTGTAAACTCTGTATGCTTTCCTATTCATAGAATAACCAAGAAACACACCTTCATCTGCCTTTGGTTGAAATGTTCTTAGATACTCCTTTCCATTGTTAAGAACAAAACATCTACAACCAAACACTTTCAGATATTCGATATTAGGGGGTCTACCAACCAAGAGTTCATAAGGGGTCTTGTCATGGTGTTTGTTTATCAAACATCTGTTCTGAGTGTAGCATGCTGTGTTTACAGCTTCAACCCAATAAACTTCACTTATTTTAGTGTCAGCTAGCATTGTCCTTGCTACTTCTTTAAGGGTTCTATTTTTCCTTTCTGCAACACCATTTTGTTGTGGTGTTCTCACAGAGGAAAGTTGGTGTTGTATACCTTTGCTGGTACAAAACTCCTTTATGTACTGGTTGACAAACTCAGTACCATGGTCTGTTCTGATTGCAGATACCTTGTCATTTTTCATGACTTCAAGCTTATTCAGCAAGCTTGGTATCTCCATCCTAGCATCAGATTTGTGCTTTAGAAAGACAACCCAAGTGAATGTTGAGAAGTCATCTACAACAACCAGACCATACTTCTTTCCTGCAAAACTAGTTACAGATGATTCAAAAAGATCCATGTGTAATAGTTGCAGTGGTCTAACACTAGAGTGTCTGGTTTTGGACTTGAAAGATATCTTGGATTGTTTCCCCATCTGACAGGCAGAACATATACCATCCTTTCTGAAATATGTTTTGGGAAGGCCAACCACTAACTCTTTCCTGGCAAGTTTGTTCAGAGTTTTGAAATTCAAGTGACTCATTCTTTTGTTCCATAACCAGTGCTCTTCTGTGTGACCCGATTGACTCACCATGAGACATTCTTCAGTTGTGGCAGAAGCCCAATCGGCAACACAAAGACTACCTTTCCGCCGAGCAACCAAGATTCTTCAGTTTGCAATACTTTGCTTTAAATTTCACAATGAAACCTTTGTCTGCAAACTGGCTCATGCTAAATAGATTATATTTCAAATCTTTAACATGTAATACGTCAGTGATTGTTAATGATCCCAATTTGACGTTGCCAAATCCCATAGAGGGATTCAATTCTCCTCCAGAAAATCTGATGTCTTGTCCAATGTTGCAAGCTGTGTAGTTGACCAGATTTTTTTTGTCTCCTGTCATGTGCTTTCCGCAACCACTATCAAATAGCCATTGAGCCTTAGTCCAGGAGGCATTTTGCACAAAATAGGAAACAAGAGTTAGGTTGTTGTCTCATAGATAGAACCACTTAGACTAAACATTATTCCAGTAGGAATCCACATTTTAGTGAATTTCTTGGGAGTTTGTTTTTGTCTAACTTGATCAGAAGGAAATACAATAGAATTAGTAATTTTGATCTCAATCTTCCTTTTTGGGGTGTTTCTAGGTGTTCTCTTTGGTGCTTTCTGGACCCTGGGTTTCTGGGGTTGCTTTTCGCCAAACTTAGCCTTTCTGGCCAGGTTCCTTCTAGCTCTGGCATTCAGTTTTTCAGTGGCTTAAGATTTCTTCCACTTCTGTCTATTGCTACGTGCAATATCAGCCTTGCGCCATTGTTCTTGTCCTTCCTTATATTGTTGCAGAAGGACCTTTCCAATAGCACGATAGCCAATGCCATTTCGAACACCTTTGGCTTTCTGAATGCGTTCTTTAGATGCCTTACTAGTTTCTGCACCAATTTCATAAGATGGTACAGTAGAGAATTTGCCTATTCCAGCAATTCTTCCCTTCCTAGTAATGTAGCAATGTGATTGGTTACATATCTGAGGGTTGTGTTTCTTTTCAGAAACCTTATCCACATCTTTCTTGTGAACTTGTTGTTCTTTCATAGGCTGGGTTGCAACTCCTTTTCCTTTGTCAACTACCCTAGCTTTCTGACCAATGCTATAGGTGGTTGAAGAACCATTATGTTGACTTTTTACAAAGGTCAACCTTTCATCACTCTTCTTCAGAGGAGATGAATTACTTGATTGTTCATCAAGTCCAAGTCCACCTTTCTCAGAGGGGTCTCTCATATAGGATTGGACCTCAGTGAGAGTGTCACTAGCCTTTGCATAAGATTGAAAGGATAGCTCTTTCTTTCTGAGTTCATCATTCTCAGAAAGCAGCTTCATCATTTTCTCATTAAGTTCATCCAAGGCTAGTTTGTGAGAATTTTCATTTTCAGATATGTGAGCTTTCAGAAAGGCTATTTTAGCGTTCTTATTCTTAAATACTCTGGTTAGCTCAGAAACCTCTTTTTCAAGAGTTTCTTTGCTTTTCTCTAGAATTCTGGTTTTAGATTGTGAATTGTTAGTTACCTCATCAGCCATAAGACACATTTCAATGTTGGAGATGTCTGGACCAGCAATCTCAGCAACTCCACACATTTCATTCTTCTTAAGGCCGAAGTCGATTACATTATGGGTGATTCCACACAATTCTGGTGATGGTAGGTTTGAGTCAACTGAATCTCCATCTTCAGAATCTGTCTCAATGTCTAGAGCATCAAGTTGAATTTGAATCTTCTTCCTTTCTTTAGTCAGTAAGGCCCTTTGATTTCTCTTGAAATTTCTTCTGTCCTTCTTATCACCTGTATTGAGCTTGTTTAAAGCAGGACAATCTCTCTTGAAGTGGCCAGGCTTTTGACAATAGAAGCATATATCATTTCCTATCTCTGTAGCTTCAGTACTAACACCTTTCTGAATAGGGGTGTTCAGAGAGTTGTTCATTTGTATGTTCTTGTACTGATGATAGTTTGGGCCAAGATGCTTTTTCAGCTTTTCTTTAGTTTTTCTTCTCTCAATCTCTTGACTCACAAATTTCTTCATGTGTCTTACTGCAAGAGCATTTTCTTCAGATGCATCTTTGGTATCCTTCTTTTCAGAAGTACCTTGAGAAACTAGAGCAACACTTCGCAACTTTTCAGCTGTTTGTTCTCTCTGAGTTGTCTCATACTCTACAGTAGCAAGATGAGAGAAGAGCTCTACTGGAGTAATATTTGGCATCCCTTGGTTGGAATAAAATAACTTAGTGTGCTCCCAGTTGTGATTGAGACTTCTGACAATAGTCTTAATTTTTTCTGGCTGGGAGTATCTGTTGCTTTCACCAAGTGCAGCCATATCGCTCATAAGGGTAGTAAACCTGAAATCAAGTTCTTCCAGAGTTTCAGTGGGACCTTGTTTGAAGTTTTGGAACTTCAATTTAAGAACTTCGAACTTGTTTTCCTTGGTTTTCTTAGTTCCGACACAGATTTCTTCAATCAGTTGCCAGGCAACTTTCGCCGTTTTAGCACCCAACAGTTTACACTGTATGTGCTCAGGTGTCGATCTGATGATGATATTACGAGCTTGACCATCTTGGCATCTTCAGATGTCCATGGCTCTCTTGGCTTGTCTTCATATATAATGCTTCCACGAGCAACACGACCACTATCTTGACACCTCAGTAACTTGTTTGAGTTGTCTGATTTTGATAGGCCCTTCATTGATGACATAGATCATCTCATCACTGATGGCCTCCAGATGGAGCATCATATTATTCTTCCATTTCTCATAGTTTTCTGGCTTCAGAACGGGTGCATCACTCAGAGACATACCTGCACACTTAACACACAAATTATATAGTCCTCAGAAAGGGACAAAGTTCCTTCACCCATCTGGGGATCTAGGTTCAGTGCAGAAGGCTTGTGAACCTCCTTCTCTGATACCACTTGTTGGTCCAGATAACGGCAAAGTAAAAGACTCGAGGGGGGGGGGGGGTGAATAGTCTTTTAAAACTTTTGTCGATAAACACAGTTTCTCAGAAACCGGGGGGTTTCTGATACTTAAATTCAGAGCGCGGAAGACTTTAAGATAGGTAAGTGCAGAAACAATAAGTATGTGTGTGTGCTTTGCTGCAATGTAAATACAGAAAGGTAAATGACACAGCACGTATAGCGGTATCTGGAGGTGGCGTAATCCTCCAACTAATCCACTTCGGTCTTTCTGAGACCTAGAATTCACTAGAACAGATAATTGAGTTCACCTTACAATAATCCTATTCTAAGATTCCAAAGCAAATGGTTCCCAACCAAATGTTCCCCCTGAGTTATTCCCTGATCTCCCAAATCAAGTACTTCCTCTACTCCACGCCTTGATAGTGTTGGTTATAAGGTTTGTTAGAGAGGCTTCTCGTATAACTTTTCAGTTATATTTTCAGAGAGCCTAATAGAACAAGACTACTTAATACACTTGTTCAGTGGATGGCAGTCTGCGCTTTACTGTCCCAAGTAATTGATGTCTGTTCTGGAGAATGAGCTTCAGAAAGGGTATCTGATAGTTCAACTCTTTCACGAATAACAATCTCTTGTTAAGGTTCAGGACAACTTAGAACTACTAGTAATTCTTCAAGCAACATAAAGGCTTTCAGAAAGGGAAGTAGAGTGCTTGAGAGAATACTTTGCTTGATGGTAAGTTTGCAAGATAGAGGGTTCTAAAGTATGTGATATTTATAGATGAATTTGAGAGTTGTTGGAATGATATCCGTTAGACACAATTCAAATTCAGTCCATACTTATCTTGAAATGAATACTCAGAAGTACTTGTCTCATGTTTCAGAGAGGACTGTGCTTTAGCGGCTTTTCTGCCGATGTAATTAATGCACTTGTACTATTTCTTGTCCTGTAGTCTTCAACGGATACATGAGCCTTTCTGATGGCTTGCATACTCCACAGTCATGATGTCATATGTCCAGAACCTTATTTCAAATGTAAATAAATACACTTAAGTGACGATTAAGGACATAGTCTTTCTGAGTTAGACTAAACCTTGATGTCTTCATAAATCTTGTGCAATCTTCAGTCTTCTAATCTTCAGATAAGCTCCATTCCCAGGATTGATCTTCATGGTCTTCTGGAAATAAAAATTACACTCGTAGACCTATAATCCTAATACAAGATTTACTAGACTAATCATACTCAGTGATTTCCTCTTTTACAATGTTCAAGTGAACCAAGAGTACTTAATCACATTTCTGGCTAAGACAAGAGCATGTGATAAGTGATCAAAATACTAATAGATATTCCTAACAGTCAGGGTGTTGCCACAATATCTGCAGTTAGTACATCTTATCTTGGTATAGGGTATACTTTCAATACTTATACTAGTTGGGTATTTTTCAATGTTACTCATTGGACGGGTACTTTAGACGATAGACGATTGACTAGTGATGTATGCTTTTATTTAAGTAATAATCCAGTGTCATGTTACAGTCTGATACAAATTGAAAGTGCAGCATGCACTTATATTTTGATAATCTTGTCTTTCAATAATCAGTTCCAAGTTTATGTTTGTTGTTGTTTGTGAAGCTGCAGGATTATCAATGTTGTATAACATTGTGACAGGATAGAATTCAATGTTGGCATAACATTGAAGATATAGCATTGTTGCAGACATCGAAGACAAAGCACATTGGACAGGATACTTGGACTGGAAGTAGTGACAAAACAAACAAGATTTGATTTAAGGAAAAAGAACAGCCTGTGGTGAAAGCAAGAAGGAATATATTTTATGAAGAATTGAAATATGGGAATTTCCTTCTATGCGCTTTTTGAAGAAAACAAGTAAAAGGAAAAATTGCCTTTGCCAAGATCCTATTGCCTTTCGACATAGATGGAAGAGGTCGACATCTCAAGTATATATATGCAAGGATTCAGCAAAGCAATGTTCAGAGCCTTTCTTGATGATCAATCGAGATTTTATTAAAAGAGTTTAGGCTTCTTGTTTTCTACTACATTTAGAGTTTGTCTAAGAGTATTCATTGTTGGAATAACTCTTTCAAACATCGACCCAGAATAGCTTTCACTGTTGGTTCTTCTAGGGCTAGTTTTGGTTGTTTAATCAACCGTTTGTGATTGTATTAAACCTAGTTGATTAGATCTACTTTTCCTGTCAGTAGATATTTTTCCTAAGGCGCTGCCAATATATATTTCTATATATTGGCTTGGTAATAGAAGTTACATTATTCATCCGCTGCTATCTGTTTACTGTAGACAATGTTGAACAACATTGTTGGCAACATTGTCTATTGATCTTATTCCAAAGTACCAATCCGGGATCTTAAGTTTTCACAAGTGGCATCAGAGCCAGCCACCTAACTACTGGTGTCTGGATTTGGTACTACTACAATGGATGCAAACTACAATAGACCTCCTGTGCTTGATGGGTCCAACTACCATTACTGGCAAATCCGGATGAGGACTTACATCAAGTCCCTTGATGGTCGTGCTTGGATATCCATTCTGGAAGGATACACCTGGCCAACTGAAGGACCTGATGCTGATGGTGACATTGTCCCCATACCGGAAGAATGCTTCTCTGCAGGTGACATACTCCTTAGCTCTTATAATGAAAAAGCTTTAAATGCTATCTTTGGTCATGTAGATTCTCATATGTTTAAAATCATTCAAAACTGTACTACTGCAAAACAAGCTTGGGAATTACTTCAGAGTCATTGTGAAGGGGATGCTAGTGTCAAACAAACTAAACTTAGAATGCTTTGGTCTCAATTTGAAAATCTAAGAATGGCGGAGGAAGAAACCATTGACTCCTATTTTGAAAAACTTTTGACTCTCTCAAATGAAGTCCAAAGACTGGGAGAAGCTATTTCTAATAGGCAACTTATTTCCAAAGCTGTTCGATCTCTTTCCTCAAGATTTAATACCAAAGTCACTATTTTGGAAGACACTCATAACTTGGCAACTATGGACTTTCATACCCTGTTGAACAATTTGAAAAACTTTGAACTAAATGAAAATGAGAGACAAGGTATGAAAACTCATAGTATTTCCTTCACTGCTTTCTAAAGAAAAATCTTCAAAGCCTGAGAGTAGTAGTGATGAGTCTGACAATATGACTGAGGAAGCTTTCAACAATCTTGTAAGGAAGTTCAACAAACTCAGATTCAGGAAAAACTCTGGTCAAGGATCCTCAAGTGCAACTAAAACTTTCAAAAAGAAAAACAATACTTTCAAAACTGGTTCTGCTTCCAAAACTAGCTCTGAATCTGATTTCGATCGCACTCCTCTTAGTAAGATTAGATGTTTTGAATGCCAAGGGTGGGGTCATTATCAAAATGAATGTGCTAACAATCTCGTAAAAGAAAAAGAATCTTCTTTCTTGTCTCAGTGATGACTCAGATGAAGAACAGGAAGATGAAGAAAAAGAAGATGATTCAACTACCAATGCCAGAGCTCTCCGCTCATCCACTTACCATGTTGATAACCAATGTTGGAACAACATTGTCAAAACAACATCAGGAATAGAAATCTTCTTTGACTATGATGACTCTGAGAACTGTGAAATTTTGGCACTAACCAAACCTGAAAAGTCAGGAATATCTAATGTTTTATGTCTACATGGATCTGTGGATTTTGATATAGATAGTCCGTCAGAAGAGGAAGTTAATGCAGATCAAATGGTGAAGGAACCGCAATGATGTATGAGAAACTCTTCGTGAATGGAAGACTCTCGAAAACTCCTCAAGAAAACCGAGAAGGAGAACCACAATCGAAAGACACCATTGTCAAACTAGAAGTGAATTAACAAAGAAGGACTCGAAATGCTCAAAGTAATCTCTGAGCTAGATAATGAAAAGAAGGTAATTGCAAAATGGAACTCTTCTACTTCTAGACTTAATGAGATGCTTGATGTGAACAATGATAGGACCACTGGTTTAGGGTACACAAGTAGTTGTGATGAACTTGGGAGCAACATGAACGACATTGTTGACACTAATACCTCAAAAGTTGTCAAACCTCTTTCTGAGCTCATAAAAGGTCCTACATTTGTCAAAGAAAAAGCTTTGAATGTGTGCACTTACTGTCTTAAATCAGGTCACAAAAAGCCTTACTGCTTCAAGTACCAAAAGGACTTAAAGAGTGAACATGTTGAGACCTCCAATCTCAGTAATCTCTCCACAATTCCCTCCCATCCAGTATTCAGCAGACAAAACAGTGATGCTAGTTGCAATGTTGTGATAACATCCACTTCAACAGAGACTGAAAGATGTAATCTTAAGACTCTAAAGTGCTTTCCTAGATCTCCTAAACAAGACAAATCTCCAGGACAGATAAGAAAACATAAGGGTGTTTCAAAACATGTTTGGGTAGCTAAAGAAAATCATACTTGCAATGTTGCTTTTTCTGTTGCTACTTCTCCTAACAATGCAGGAAAATGGTACTTCGACAGTGGTTGTTCTAGGCACATGACCGGTAACCCGTCAAATCTGTCAAACTTTGTAGCTCAAAGGACAGGTACGGTAACATATGGAGGAGGATACCAAAGCAAAATACTTGGAAAGGGAACACTGTGCCTTAACGGATATCCGAAACTCTCGAATGTTCTTCTTGTTGAAGGGTTAACTGCTAATCTTGTTACTATAAGCCACCTGTGTGATGATGATCTGAAAGTCAAGTTTGATAAACGTTCTTGCAAAGTTTATACTTGTGTGGACAAATTAACCGTAATGATAGGTGTGAGATCACAGGACAACTGCTATGTGATGGAAATTCCTCTCAAATGCAATATTGCTCAACATGATGATGCAACACTGTGGCATAAGAAATTGGGACATGTCAACTACAGAAATCTGGAGAAGATCATCAAAAATAATGTGGTGACAGGAGTGCCAAAGCTTACCAATGTAGGGAAACATGTGTGTGGCGCCTTATGGGAAAACAAACCAAGGTGACACATCACCACTTGATTGAAGGACAACAAAGAGGTACTTTTAACTGCTTTGAACTCCTGCATATGGATCTCATGGGCCCTATAGAAGCTAAAAGTTTAGGAGGAGCCTGGTATATCTATGTTATAGTTGATGATTTCTCTAGATACACTTGGGTCACCTTCTTGAAAGAAAAATCAGAAACTTTTGAATCCTTCAAAAACTGGCATACAAAATGTCAGACTCTACTCTTGTTCAAAGAATTGATCGACCGTGGTAAAGAATTAGAATCAATTCTTTGATAAGCTTGTGAAAAGAAAGGAATCATGCATGAATACTCAGCTCCTAAGACACCACAACAAAATGGTGTTGCTGAAAGGAAAAACAGGACTCTTCAAGAAATGGCTAGAGTGATGTTGAGCTCAATGAACCTATCAAAAAGGTTGTGGGCTGAAGCTGTGAACACTGCTTGTCACATAATCAATCGTGTCTATCTTCGTCCAGGGTCTCTAACCGCTCCATATGAGATGTTGAAAGGTAGAAAGCCCAATCTCAAGTACTTTCATGTATTTGGATGTGTGTGTTACATACTCAATGATAGAGAACATCTAGGGAAGTTTGATGCTAAAAGTGATAAAGGAATCTTTGTAGGATACTCTCAAAATAGTCAAGCTTATAGAATATACAATCCTAGATTGCAAACTATACAAGAATCTGTGAATGTTTCCATTGATGACTCTGAGCCCTATGCCCAGAAGAAGATCTCTGCAGGTGCTGAACAGGTTATTGAATCAACCTTTGACTCTTCTAGACATGAGAACGTATAAGAAACTGTGACTCCTGCTGCTGATCAAAATGAAAGAACCCATGTTGTGGGCAATGTTGTGCCAACATCCCCTCAGTGCAATGATGACTCAACATCAAACTCAACATCCCAGATTTACACTCATGAGGAAGAACAAGCTGATCCTCATAATGAAACTGAGGCTGAATCTGACAATCCATCCAGCAACAATGCTGCACCTATGTCTCCTGACTCAAGAAAGGATCCTCCTCCTAGAATTCGCAAAGATCATCCCAGTTCCCAAGTAATTGGAAATCTAGGAGGAAGGACATTGAGGGGAAACACGCGCAAAAACTACAAGGAGACACTCAGACTTGCTGAAATCTGTCACTCTGTAAGTTCCTCGTGCTTTGTTTCGTTAATTGAACCTAAAAATGTGAAAGAAGCTCTTGCTGATGATTTTTGGATAGAAGCAATGCAAGATGAACTTCGTCAGTTTCAAACAAATGAAGTCTGGACTCTTGTTCCCCGCCCCCATAATATAAATGTCATAGGCACCAAGTGGATTTTCAAAAACAAGAGTGATGAAAAGGGGATAGTTGTAAAAAACAAAGCCAGATTGGTTGCTCAAGGTTACACCCAAGTGGAAGGCATTGATTTTGATGAGACCTTCGCTCCAGTTGCTAGATTAGAGTCCATTCGATTGCTCCTAGTCTTAGCATGTTATCTTAACATAAAACTCAAACAAATGGATGTTAAAGGAGCTTTCTTGAATGGCTACATTGACAAAGAAGTGTATGTTGAACAACCTAGAGGGTTTGAAGATCCTTTTTATCCTGACCATGTTTTTAAACTAAGAAAAGCCTTGTATGGTTTGAAACAAGCCCCACGCGCTTGGTATGCTAGGTTGACAGAATTCCTAGTTGGGTTAGGATTTAAAAGAGGTGAGGGAGATCAAACTCTGTTTATCCTCAGGAAAGGAAAAGACATCTGCATTGCTCAAATCTATGTTGATGATATTGTCTTTGGTGCTACTAACCTCTCCTTGCTAGATAAGTTTGTTCAAGCCATGACAGGAACTTTTGAGATGAGTATGATTGGTGAACTCAGTTTCTTCTTGGGGCTCCAGATACAGCAGAAACAGGAAGGCCTCTTTATCTCTCAAGAAAAATATGCCAAGAATCTTATCAAAAAATTTGGTCTGGAAAATGCCAAACCTTGCAACACTCCCATGGCTACATCTCTGAAACTCAGCAAAACCGATGTTGGGGACGATGTTGACCCAACATTGTACAGATCAATGATTGGAAGTCTCTTATATCTTTCAGCCACCAGACCAGACATCATGTTCTCTGTTTGTGTGTGTGCCAGGTATCAATCCAAGCCCAAAATATCTCACGTAACTGCTGTCAAGAGAATCATTAGATATATTTCAGGAACTGTTAATCTTGGATTATGGTATGCATGTGATTCAAACACTAATCTGTTGGGATTTAGTGATTCTGATTGGGCTGGTGACTTAGATGATCGAAAATCAACTAGTGGAGGTTGTCTTTATCTTGGACCAAATCTTGTGTCATGGTATAGTAAGAAACAAAATTGCGTGTCTCTCTCTACTGCTGAATCTGAATATGTAGCGGCTGGGAGTCGTTGTGTGTCTCAATTAATTTGGTTGAACAATATGCTGCATGAATATGGGTTTCAAAGTGACACTCTTTTGCTGTTTTGTGATAACCTTAGTGCCATTCACATATCCAAGAACCCTGTTCAACACTCACGCACCAAGCATATAGACATTCGACATCATTTTCTTAGAGACCTAGTCTCCAAACAAATAATTGACATACAACACATTGATACCATAAATCAGTTAGCTGACATTTTCACAAAGCCCCTTGATAAAGAGAGATTCTTCAGTTTGAGAAGGTCTCTTGGCCTTTGCTCTAATTGATAGGATTTGCTGCAAGCAATGTTGACATAACATCCTGGTCAACATTGTCTTCTATGTTTACCTAGTGTTGTCTTTCTGTCATTCTTTTAGTCTTTTCTCTTTCTTATTCTTGGGTGCCTATGTGTTTTTTGTGCTTCTGTGCTGGTCAATGGCTGTTCCTATTTGTAGCTTACAGTGGTGATGCTCAGGGTTTGAAAGGCTATTTGAAACCAAAGTTGAAAGGGATCGAGTCTCATGTGTATTTGCTTTATGTAAAACCCACTTTTGCTGCCTTTTGGCTATTTTTACTCGTACCTTGACTCACTCTTGATGTTGCCTCCTGTCCTTTATGCTTAATAAATCTAATGAATTATGATAAAAAGGGCTCGAAGTGTTTCCGTCGAGGATCGTGTCATGTGTTTCAAATACTATCCAGATCGACGGGCCAATGTGTCATGTCGTGAGGGTTGATGGCTCTTGATCGAAACCGACGCACAAAAGTGTCGATTCTCGAAGTCATTGGTTCACTTTCTGAGTACCAAATTACCCAATGTGGTCAAATGTGGTCTCATGGTCACCCCCACTCAAACTTATGCTAATTGTTCAATTTACTTCTTGAGGCAATGTTGAGTGTGTTTCTTTGGTATTCCTTCCTTTTTCTGTTTTGCCTGCAGCATCAGTGGTGTTAATCGAATCTGCACATCTTGAGACTTGGTTTCCTGGCTGACTTACATTAAGAGTGGTCTGATATTCCTATGTTGTCATCAATGTTGAGCCAACATCCAAGTCAACATTGCCTGTGCTGGCAGTACATTCTTGCTGTGTTTTTGTGTGCTCTTTCTGTGTTTTGGGTTGGGTTTGAGGGGGAGTAATTTAGTGTCTTTGGTAATCTGGTAAAATGTAAAGTGTAAAATATAATATCTTACTCCTATCTGACCTTGATTTGCTTCCTAAAACAAAAATGTACCTCCCTAGGTTGAGTTTTGAGAACCTTCTTCATTCTTGACCTAATTGATACGGTGGTCATTTGCTTTCCTTAATCTCATATTAGCAGCTGTGTACAGATCTTGGTTTGTGTTTTGATATATATGATTATGATCCTTGGAGCAAACCAACCAAAAACATTCCTCCAACCATATTACCACTACCTCTCTCATTAACCCACTTCTCCACCACTCACAAAAAAAACTGCCATCCTTCCAAACCACTCTCTTACAAAAAAATAAAAAATAAAAAAAAAATAAAAAATTCCCTGTTTTTACTTCTTACTTCCAAAACTCTTCACTCTCTTGTCTCTCTCAACCAAAACTACTCTCCCGCCCTTTCTCCCTCAACTCTAGCTTCACAATCCAACAATGTCGTCCCCGACAAAACCCGTCTTGCCCGGATTTTCATTGCAAACACCTGAGGGGGAGCAAGCTTATCCTCTTCCCATTCGTCTTTGAATCATGGATTTTGAGATTCCATATAATTGTGAGGATTCGAAGATAGTCGAAAAACTCGTCTCCTGTGCCAAAACCACAATCTCCAAAAACCTAGACTGAGTCATCACCATCAAACCCCTCTGAATTTGCTGCAGAAACCCTTGTTAAATTGGGGAGCATGCCAGTCGACTTGCCACAAGATCTGAGGGATGATGATGATGATGAAAGCCCAATGGGGATAGAGAAAGATGCTCCCATGGAGGATGCTGGGGAAGATGTTGGACATCCCGAAATTCAACATGCAGATCTGACAGAAAACCCCCAAAATCCTGTTGAAGAAGATGATGTACAACAACCTGACAAAACAGGGGAAACGGCTACTGATGGCCTGAATGATGAGAATCAGACTAGCATGCATTCTGAAAATGTTGAGAAACCCGCAGATGAGCCTACCATTGAACTAGTCGAAGTGGAAGATTGGCAGTCAGATGACTCAGAGAAAACTGAAAGTGATCCAATGAATATAGATGAGGATGTTGTTGCAACAACAGCTACTCATGATGATAACAATGATGAAAGCTCTAATGATATGGAAGATTATGAGCCAGAAACTGAAGATGACTCTAAGGATGAGTCAATGGTTGAAGAAGAAGATCTGAGAAACTCAGATGAAAGCTCAGATGACTCTGAAGATTATGAAGCTGAGACAGAGGAAGAATCTGAAGAAGAATCACTTGATGATGAGGATGTCATTCTTGGAGAAGACCAGATTGAAGACCCTAAGGTAAATGATCTATCCTCTGAACCTGTGTTTACAGATGGTTCTGATTGGGATGAAGATGCAGTTTCTCATTTGTTCTATGATAACAAGAATCTAGAAAAATATGAGAAAATCAAAAACAATGCTATAGATGTTGAGAAGATAATTAAAGAGGACTCATTTGAAGAGTATAACTTGGTTGCCTATCTGTAGAAAAGGAATCTCTATTATGTCATACTCAATATCGCATTTGTTCTGAAATCATAAGAGAATTCTATGCCCATTTATCTGAGAATTTTGGTAGTGAAGGGCATGGTAAGCATCACTGTGTGTACTTGAGAGGTGATGTATTCTTCTTGACTTCTAAGGATATCAATACTGTGCTGCATAGAAATAGGGATGAGATTGAGACTCCTGTGGAAGTAACTATGGATGAGATTGCAAGAGAGCTAACTGCAGGAAAACTAAAATCTTGGCCTACTGGAACTCTAGATCTGAAATATTGTTGTTCTCTAGTATCTGTTCTTGCCAGGATCTGCCTGTACAACTGGTTGCCATCTTCCAATAACAACAAGCTCAGCCAAGAGGCAGCCATGTTGCTTTACAGGATTAAAATGGGTTACAATGTCAACCTGGGAGAAAGGATTCTCAAGCATCTAGAAAATTCTAAGAATAGAGGGATCAGAGGCCATTTGATTCTTCCATCTACTATATTTGCTGTTCTTCAGATGCAGGGTATTGAGGTTAAAGCCAATGATGTCTATCATTCCAACTTTAAGTCCATCTCAGTCACCAAACAACTACTGGAAACACATGACAGGATCTGTGATCTTCCTTGGGTAGATCCTGATGTTTCTGTGAACATGGATGTGGAGGAGAATATGCCTCTTTCTACTGGCAAAACTGATGCACCAGAAAGCTCTGTAGTTGCAGCTCAACATTCCAATGTTGACTTATATGTTGGCACAACATTGACTCCTAACATTGAAACTCTATCTGCAGGTAGTTTAACTGAACAGGACAAGCTGATTCTGGAGCAAATCAAAGGGCTTGATGAGCAGATCTCAAACAATCTGAAGTTCAGAAATACTCTAGTTTCTTTTCTTTCCTCACAAAAAGGGGGAGAATAGATAACTTGAGTTCATTCTTCTTGAGTTTGAGTTTGTGTTGAACAATTTATAATTTGTGTGGGTCTGTAATATTTTAAACTCTCTTGAATATTTCTTAAGCTGTCTGGTTAAGGGGGAGATTTCTTAAGCTGTCTGGTTAAGGGGGAGATCTGATCTCTTGTAGTAGTTCTTAGCGGCTTTTCTGCCGATGTAATTAATGCACTTGTACTATTTCTTGTCCTGTAGTCTTCAACGGATACATGAGCCTTTCTGATGGCTTGCATGCTCCACAGTCATGATGTCATATGTCCAGAACCTTATTTCAAATGTAAATAAATACACTTAAGTGACGATTAAGGACATAGTCTTTCTGAGTTAGACTAAACCTTGATGTCTTCATAAATCTTGTGCAATCTTCAGTCTTCTAATCTTCAGATAAGCTCCATTCCCAGGATTGATCTTCATGGTCTTCTGGAAATAAAAATTACACTCGTAGACCTATAATCCTAATACAAGATTTACTAGACTAATCATACTCAGTGATTTCCTCTTTTACAATGTTCAAGTGAACCAAGAGTACTTAATCACATTTCTGGCTAAGACAAGAGCATGTGATAAGTGATCAAAATACTAATAGATATTCCTAACAGTCAGGGTGTTGCCACAATATCTGCAGTTAGTACATCTTATCTTGGTATAGGGTATACTTTCAATACTTATACTAGTTGGGTATTTTTCAATGTTACTCATTGGACGGGTACTTTAGACGATAGACGATTGACTAGTGATGTATGCTTTTATTTAAGTAATAATCCAGTGTCATGTTACAGTCTGATACAAATTGAAAGTGCAGCATGCACTTATATTTTGATAATCTTGTCTTTCAATAATCAGTTCCAAGTTTATGTTTGTTGTTGTTTGTGAAGTCATAGGATTATCAATGTTGTATAACATTGTGACAGGATAGAATTCAATGTTGGCATAACATTGAAGATATAGCATTGTTGCAGACATCGAAGACAAAGCACATTGGACAGGATACTTGGACTGGAAGTAGTGACAAAACAAACAAGATTTGATTTAAGGAAAAGAACGACTGTGGTGAAAGCAAGAAGGAATATATTTTATGAAGAATTGAAATATGGGAATTTCCTTCTATGCGCTTTTTGAAGAAAACAAGTAAAAGGAAAAATTGCCTTTGCCAAGATCCTATTGCCTTTCGACATAGATGGAAGAGGTCGACATCTCAAGTATATATATGCAAGGATTCAGCAAAGCAATGTTCAGAGCCTTTCTTGATGATCAATCGAGATTTTATTAAAAGAGTTTAGGCTTCTTGTTTTCTGCTAGCTTTAGAGTTTGTCTAAGAGTATTCATTGTTGGAATAACTCTTTCAAACATCGACCTAGAATAGCTTTTACTGTTGGTTCTTCTAGGGCTAGTTTTGGTTGTTTAATCAATCATTTGTGATTGTATTAAACCTAGTTGATTAGATCTACTTTTCCTGTCAGTAGATATTTTGCCTATATACCGCCAATATATATTTCTATATATTGGCTTGGTAATAGAAGTTACATTATTCATTCGCTGCTATCTGTTTACTGTAGACAATGTTGAACAACATTGTTGGCAACATTGTCTATTGATCTTATTCCAAAGTACCAATCCGGGATCTTAAGTTTTCACACAAATGTGTGTTTCTCTTATCACAACTCATTTTATGTGGTCTTATGATCTGATTGATAATTCTCTTCTCATGAATTGTGCCAATACAAGTGCCATAAACTCTTTTGTCCAGCATAGTATTGTTATTGTTAGGAATATATGCTTAGATTTTGATCAGCAACCTAATGATTTATCTTAGCTCAGAAAGGTGGTTAGTACTCTTGGTTCACTTTGTTGATACGAAAATATGTCCAATCCGTCATAAAGGACCTTGGAACGAATTATAAGGCGACCTAAGTCATCCAATGGATCCGAGACACTTTAGTCCTATCCGACGGTCCGATCCGGGCTGACCAACCATGGTCCGGACCACCTTAAAGAGGAGCAAAAGGATCTGGAGCCTACTAAGGTCCGACCCAGGAACCTCAGGTCCGACCCACCTTGGTCCGAGCCTCTCTGGGAAAGGAGACTTAGTGCTTGGACAGTACTTTCTCCGACCCAAGACCTCCGAAACGGACGACCATTCAGATCAAACAGGACAAGTCTCACAAGTAACCAAGCAGGCAGGCACCAAAGAGTAGGATGTCCGAACCTTGGGCTCCGAGTCGGAAGTAATGGGCAGACTTAGGATAACTTCCTCATCTGACAACCCAATGTGGTCCGGACCTGGCATCCGGATCAACCTCTCCGAACCGGGGATCTCGGCAGATCTGGTCACATCCTCTAAAACTCTCCCAATAATGACTAAAATACCCCTAAAGCCCAACATTGGCATGGGCTAAGCATCATTATTGGGCTATGGGCCTAAGACATGCCTTGGTGGCTCAATCTTAGCCCTACACTTGGCGCAATCCTAGCAAGACCTCCCATTTTGATGATAGCCTATAAAGAAGGCACACATCCCCATACAAGAGGTAAGTCACTTCACGAACCTAATCCCGAGCATTATACATAGTAGATCTTCAGTCACTCTCGAGTAAAGTCTCTAACCGGTTTGACGCTTAGCAAACCGGGTACTAACCCCCCCCCCCCCACTCAAGTCACTTGTGCAGGTCTTTATCCAAGTAGTTGGTCGCTGGTTCTTACGGATTGGCTCTTATCGCATACGGAGCTTCTTACCTTGGCACTCATTAGTGGAGTTGAATGATATCTAAGTAGTTGGGGAGTTACACCCTCAACATTTTGGCACCGTCTGTGGGAACCTTTACAAAAAGTCCCGTTCTCTTCAGTAATGGCAAGAACAAGAAGGTCCGCAAGAACCACCGCCACTGCAATTGGTACGCCTGCTCCACGACAAAGGGACGGACCTCTTACTAGGAGAAATAGAGTAGCAAGAGTTCCTCCAAGAGATGCAATGTATTATCCTAGCGATGGTCATACTGCTAGTCTCTCATCTGAAGAGGAAGGAATTGTAAATCCGCCAGTAAGGACCCAGGTGATTGGAGTCGAAGGACAGATTCCTCCGTCAGGAACACATGGTCCTCCTCCAGGAAGAAACTTTACCCTTCCAAATGGGCAGATCATTCGTCCCAGTGAGTTCGGGATGGATGAGAATCAGTTTGGCCTCTTACTCACTACTATTCAGTGATGCTTTGGATCGAACAACCTCCAGCCTCCTCAGCCCACCCCGCCTACACCAATCCCAAGGCAAGCTGAACCCGCACAGTCAAGGAATGAGCATCGTCCTATCCAACAAAGGCTGGGGGAACAAGCTCAACCAGAAGATCTGAGACATCTTCTCAATAGAAGAGCCGCTGCTTCTCATGAACAGCGAGGGAGAAGTCCAGAAGCACCACGAATAGATGAAGTGGGAATTAGTCGGCAAGGAGCTCCACAACGAGCACCAAGAGACCATATGGCGGAAAGCATCCCAATAGTTCCAATTGGTGATCTTCCTCCAGATGTAGCCATCAACCCCAGGACTGGTGAGAAGTTAATAGCCGAGCAGATTTACCTTCAGCAAAAGGCTCTGGAAACACAAATCGCCACCCTGAGCAAGATGGTTAAAGCACATGAGAAGGTGGTAGTTAAAACTCCCAACCCTCTGTGCGATGAGATCAGAAGAGAAAGGAAGCGCCCCGACTGCGTTATCCCAAACCTGGAGCACTATTATGGAGATACTTGTCTTGTGGGGCACCTTACTAGGTACGAAAGTAAGATGGAAAGCAACGGGCTTAATGACAACATGAAAGCTCTCAACTTCTCCACAACACTCTTTGGGGAAGCAATGGATTGGTGGACCTCACTACCTAATGGTTCCATCAAATCTTATGCAGATGTTGCTTCCCTTTTCTTAAAGAGGTTCGAGAAAGCAAAGAAAAGAAAGAGGTCAGTTGAGCACCTAGAAGGCATAATCTAGAAGGAGCATGAGGACCTTAGGACCTTTCTCGACCGCTTCAACGCGGAAGTACGACAGGTAGAACCTCATAGCATCAAAGAACGGGTCCGACACCTGTATGCGAACACCTATAATGATGAGCTCAGAAGAAATCTTTCCAACGAAGAAATCACCACTGAAAAGTACTTAGAGGATATTTGCGAAGGAGTCTTGTATGGAGAATAGTACCGACGAAATGTCCCGATAAGAGCAGGGATAAGAAAGGGGAAAGAGCAAGTACGACAAGAACCTCCTCCTCCTCAGGGAAAGTTCGAACAGAAAAGGGAGCTTAGGGACAAGAGAGAGTTCCGTAGGGAAAGGACTCCACCAAGGAGATACGCCGAGTACACTCGCCTCAACAGACCAAGATCCGACATCTTGGCCTCTATCGTTGAGAAGGACTTGGATATACAATGGCCAAAACCTGCAAGGGATAACAAGAAGAGCAAAACTTCCAAGGACTACTGTAGGTTTCATAAGCAGAAAGGTCATCCGATTGAGGATTGCATACAGTTGAAGACAGAAATCGAAAGACTAGTAAGAAGTGGGAAGTTGAAAGAACCCATGGGTGAGGAAGAACCCTCCAGACATAGAAAGAATTAGCAAAGAAGAGAAGAGCGTGGTTCAGAACCTCCGACAGGATCTTTACCACCACCTCCAGCAGAAATCCCACCTCGGCATGCCCGAAGGTACCAAGAGTACCGCGATGATACAGAAATGGAGAACCTCCCTTATAGTGGAGTTATCAACGCTATTGCAGGAGGACCAACTGGGGGAGATAGCCGAAATGCAAGGGAAAGAACCGCGCAGCACTTGAGAAATAACGATAGAGCTTATGCTCCTTCAGCCCTGAAGGGCACAAACGCCATCACCTTTGATGATAGCGAAATCCCTCCACCAACGTCTGGCGGAGGAGATCTCAAGGACCCCAACGTTCCTTTGGTTGTCTCTTTGGTGATTGCCACTTACAAGGTCAACAAAGTACTAGTCGACACAGGAAGTTCTTCCAATGTCATATCCAAAAGGACCGTGGAGCAAATGCACTTAGGACCGATACAATTTGGACGAGTGTATACTTCATTGGTGGGTTTTGGAGGATCTATAGTACGCCCAATTGGAAGTATACCACTACAAGTCTCTATGGGCACCTTTCCGACAAGGGTGACTAAGACAATCCTCTTTGTGGTGGTCGACAGCACATTCGATTATAACGTGATCCTAGGCCGCCCAGGACTTAACCAATTTAGGGCAATTGCTTCTCCCCTACACAACAGGGTAATGTTCCCAACCCCAAATGGTGTGGGTGAGGAAGTAGGTAATGTTAGAGAAGCCTGGGAATGCTACATCATGTCAACCAGAGGGGCCACAGCACCCGTCCTTTCGGTCGCTAAGATCCCCAGAAGCCACTCTTCCACAACTCCAACGCCCCCCGAAAGAAGAGATTGGTATTGGGTCGCTCAAAGAAAAGTTCCCCAAAACGGCCAGGATAGAACCTCATGAAGCCTTAAAAGAGGTTCAATTGATTGAAGGAAACCTGGAGAAGACAACGCGCATTGGGACGGAGATGAGCACGGAAGTAGAGATGAAGCTCGTCACTTGCCTTCGCGACAATCGTGATATCTTTGCCTGGAGCACAGATGATCTCAAAGGGATAGACCCGAGGATCGCGGTTCACCGTTTGAACATGGACCCGACGGTAAAGCACATCCGGCAAAAGAGGAAGGACTTTGGACCAGTTGAGGATGCTATCATAGCAGCAGAGGTGGACAAGCTAATGAAAGCAGGACATATTGAAGAAGTCAGATACTCTGACTGGGTTTGTAACGTGGTCTTGGTGTAAAAAGCTCCGGGAAAGTGGAGAATGTGCAACGACTTCACCAGACTCAACAAATTTTGTCCAAAGGATCCTTATCCATTACCACGCATAGACCAACTGGTTGATTCTACCGCAGGATGTGCGCTCCTAAGCTTCATGGACGCATATCAAGGCTTCTACCAGATCAGGATGGCTCAAGAAGACATAAAAAAGACAGCCTTCCTTGCGGCGGGAGGAGTCTACTATTTCAAAGTCATGCCTTTTGGCCTCAAAAATGCAGGAGCCACGTACCAACGGTTGGTGAATAAGATGTTCAAAGAAGAGTTGGGTAAAACCATGGAAGTCTACGTGGATGACATGCTTGTGAAAAGCAAAACTGAAGAGGAGCACATTGAACATCTCAATAATTGTTTCTCCATCCTTCGGAAATACGGAATGAAGCTGAACCCTGAAAAATGTACGTTTGGAGTAAAAGGAGGAAAGTTCCTTGGCTACATGGTCACGGAAAGAGGCATCAGTGCTAACCCAGAGAAAATAAAGGCGATCCTAGATCTACCACAGCCAAAAACCATCAACGAAGTTCAGAAGCTTCTGGGAAAGGTGATGGCGTTGAGCCGTTTCATCTCAAAATCCGCCGAGAAGAACTTACCTTTCTTCAAGATTCTAAGGAAAGGAAACAAGTTTGAATGGACAAAGGAATGTGAAGAGGCCCTGGAAAATTTGAAAAAGTACCTCCTCTCACCACCACTCTTGTCTAAACCACTAGAGGTTGAACCCCTCTACCTATATCTGGCTAATACTGATGAGGCAATAAGTGCAGTTTTGGTGCGGATACAAGGCAACGAGCATTTACCGATCTATTACCTGAGCAAAGCCCTCACGGGCTCTGAGGCCAGATATGTTAAGATTGAGAAGTTCGCCTTCGCACTGGTATACACCGCACGACGACTGAAGCCATACTTCAAGTCTCATCGAATTTTGATCCTCACAAACGAGCCACTCAAACACGTTCTAGGCAAACCAGACCAGTCAGGGCACCTGTCCAAATGGGCTATCGAGTTGAGTGAATATGCAATTGGATATCAGGCCCCATCTGCCAAAAAAGCACAAGTTTCGGACGACTTCCTGGTGGATTATCCAGAGAAAGTAGAGGAAGAGATCAACAGTTTCCAAAAGAATGTCAATCATGTCATGATTGTCCAGAACAAAGATTCAAAGGGGAAAGAAGAAGCGGAAGAAATACACGAGCATGATTTCCAGCTTTTGACCAAGTATCAGCAACCCATGGATGATTCACTGAGAGTAAGGCACATGTTTCTCTTAGAGGAAGAACCCAACACCTCAGCGCCTGCATCTTCCGACAAGAAGCAGGAGAATGAGAAGATGCCCACTACTAATGCGGAAGGCGAGATAGGAAACAAAGATTGTTGGACCTTACAAGTGGATGGATCCTCCACTGGGCGATTGGGAGGAATAGGAATCCTTTTGAAAGTCCCGAAGGAGCCAAGCTAGAGTATGCCATCACCCTTAATTTCAAGGTGACAAACAATGAGGCCGAATACGAAGCGCTCATCACCGGCTTAAGGATGGCGAGAGCTCTTCAGGTGAAAAGAATCAAGGCCTACACAGATTCACAACTTGTGCAATCCCAATTCTCTGGATCCTTTGACACTAAAGGACCTAACATGATCAAATACTTGGAGCTTCTCAAGGAAGAGGTTAAGCACTTGGAAGAATTTACTCTTGAACAATTCCATAGAGAATGGAATGAGAAAGTCGACGCCCTCTCAAAGTACGCCTCAGCCTTAGGGGCTCTGGACACGAGAAGTGTCATCCTAATGACCCGCGCGGAATCCTCCTTGGCAAACTCCAACGGACAAGTATTCCTCTTGAGCACAGAAAGAAACTGGATGACTGATATATTCCGTTACCTCAAGGATGGTACTCTACCGTCGGATCCTAGAGAAGCAAGAAAGATCCTATGCCGGGCCAACAGATATTTTATCTTGGAAGAGGACATTTACAAAAAATCATTCACCGGCACTCATATGAGATGCTTAGATCCCCAAGAAGCAAAAACTGCGATGGAAGAAATCCATGCTGGCAGTTGTGGAAGTCATTCAGGAGGAAGAACCTTGGCGCAAAAGATCATAAGACAAGGATACTATTAGCCAACTATTGACGCTGATGCTGCCAACTTCGCCCGCTCCTGTGAAGACTGCCAATACTATGCCAACATACCTCACCGCCCGACCAACCCTATGATTCCGTCAATCATAGCGTGTCCATTTGACCAATGGGGCATAGACATAGTTGGTCCTTTTCCACGCGGAACACATCAGAAGAAGTTCTTGATCGTAGCAGTGGAGTATTTCACTAAATGGGTCGAGGCGGAGGCAGTATCAACCATCACGGAGAGCAGAGTTCGGACATTCATCTGGAAGAACATCATCTGCCATTTCAGACTTCCCCGAATCCTGGTGTCAGATAATGGAGCACAATTTTCCGGGACAAGACTGAAGGAATGGCTTCAATCCTTCAAGATAGAACATCGCTTCACTTCCGTTGGCCACCCCCAAGCCAATGGACAAGTGGAAGCCACCAACAAGACCATTGTCAAGATTTTGGAGAAAAGATTGAGAACTTCCCAAGACATTTGGGCAGATGACCTCGATGCGGCTCTTTGGGCACATAGGACAACGGCTCGGACTGCTACACAGGAGACCCCCTTTTCCCTTGTCTACGGATCTGAGGCAATCATTCCTTCGGAAATAGTGGTGGCCACCCAGAGAATCCAGCAGTACAACCCAGCAGATAATGAGGTAGCAAGGATCTATGACCTCGAACTCCTCGAAGACAAACGAGATAGGGCACTGGCCAACATCCTCCGATACCAAGCTTTGACTGCTCGAGCCTACAACAAGCGTATCTTTCCCAAAGATATACAAATTGGAGACTTAGTCCTCAGAAGAGCCGATATACTAAGTCATGTAGGAAAATTCAAGCCCAAGTGGGAAGGACCATACAAGGTTACTGGCGCAAGACTGAATGGAAGCTTTGAACTAGAAGATGACCAAGGGCAAGCCTTGAAGAGAACTTGGAATGCCAAGAATCTCCAGAAGTTCTACACTTAGAAAAGGAGGGTGGCAACGACTATCACCCTTAACTGTTTTTTGTGTTTCTGAAAAAGGCTTCGAAGCCCTCAAGTTGTAATTCGATTTCCGTCAAGTCAATACAACTTTTATTTCAGAAAACATTTTCTAAGATTGAGTCCTTCGGACCTTATAGTTCGAATAAGTCAGGAAGGGAAACATTTAGCTGCTCATTTCGACTCTAAATCGTACACCTGTCCGAATCGGATCGACACGGTGAAACAGAAGCAAACAATGAAAAGCAAGCAAAATTTTATTAACACAGAGAGTACAGAATTACAAAGCCAGGATTCGAAGAGCCCTAATCAAGCTTACAAAGACAAATACCTAGTCTAGTCCTTTCCTACCCTTACAAAGGAGCTTCGTATTTAATCTTATTCTACCGAACCAAGCCAAGTCCGAGCACGCTTGACTCTCCTACGAATACTCCGAATGAAAACGAATATCACCTTTTAGATTGCTAAAGTATCGGAAAGGGGACCTCTTGATAACCGGAATTGGATCGTCTCCTCCGAGAACCCCATCTTTTAAAAGTATCTGGAAGGGGACCTCCCGGATAACCGGAATGATACAAGTCACTCCCGAGAACCCCATTGGTCCGAATCCCAACGAGACCGGCATTGTCAGGAACTCTGTTCCAGAATTGCAAGTAGCTCCCTCGAGCCTTCAATTCTGGAACGAAGCCACCAACAAAGCCGACCTGCTCGGACAAAGAACCTTCAGGGTAAGCCAAAAAGGATACTTCCGGAGCCCCCACTGGTCCGGATCCCAACTAGACCGGCACTGTCGGGGACTCCTTTCTAGAATTGCAAGTAGCCCTCTCGAGACTTCAATTCAGGAGCGAAGTCACCAACGGAACCGAACTGCTCGGACAAGGGCCCTTATGGATGCACCGAATAACTTACCATTAAGGATACTTCCGTAGGCCCCCACTGACCCGACTCCCAACAAGTCCGGCACTGTCGGGGACTCCATTCCAAAATTGCGAGTAGCTCCCTCGAGCCTTCAATTTTAGAACAAAGTCACCAACGGAACCGAACTGCTCGGACACGAGACCTTAGAGGCAATCCAGACAACTTCCTAAGCAAGTTAGTTACAGAGGCCAGTTTATCCGAACAACGAACAACTCAACACAACAGGCTTGATAGAAAGCCTCCCAACATTTCGGGCGAATCCCACACCGGACCTCGAAATACTGGAAGGGTTTCTACCAAACCAATGCTGCCGATTTTTCGCCCCCCAAATATGGAACCAAAGTGGGATAACTCGGACTTGCCAAGGATCAAGAGCGGATATGTAGAGATCCCCGAACCCTCCGGCTAGTCTACCTCTCCGGGGCTAAAGTCGTGACCATCAACCACAGCCCCGGAGAAAGAAGACTAGCCCGACGATTCGAGGAGATACTGTTGTACTTGAAAGATATTGGGCAGGAAGTTCAAGTGCCAAGCGCGTCAATGGTTATGGATTACAGATCCGAAGATCCGGGCGAATGGATATCTGAGTAACTTCACTTCATCATCCTCGGCATCATTCGACCCGGGAAGATTCCCGAGACATCGAGGAACCACCCGACTTGATTCCACACGAAGGTGATGATGTTATGCCACTCGACAACCGTCCGGACTTAGACTCCGAACCGACCATTACTATAAAAGGAAGAAGTGTTCTGACGAAAAGCCGTACAATCCAAGGGTATATATAGAAAGGGAGGACCAATCAGAAGCAGCCACGTGTCCCACATTCGCCGGTAGTGGGCTTGGGCCGAACATGGGCCTGACGCTTGGGCTTCTATTGGCCCAACCCAATAATCCATTCACACGGTCGGTCACTTTGAGTAAATTACTCATTCGGACGTCTCGAGGCTGCCATATTAACATCCGTACCGACTACGGTTTGTATCGAATCACCCTAACTCTCTCCACTGATTATCCTTTTAACTGATCACAAGCCAGCGTGATTCGGAACAACACACCAAGTTAACATCCAAATCAACACTACTTGCCACAATGACGGGAAATTCTTTTCCTCTCGCACAACCTGTCACTCTAATACGTGGCTCCGAACCGTTCCTGATGGAGGCTACTCATGTTAAAAATTATGATTCGGATGGATGTTATGCCCGACCAACCAGCAGGCCACTAAAGGGACATTCACTTAAAGCAATTAACGCTTAGGCACTTCGGGCCTCAAGAGTTCGGACCCATTATCCGAATTTACGAGAGTTGATGAGCTAAAACAGATATATGGAATTCAACGCGCAAGTATGTAAACAGGAGCATTAGCAATTCAACAACAAAAATAGTTCCGAGCCACCAATAGGCCCGGACCAATGACATTCATCGAATCAAGTATATGGTTTTACAAAAAGATGATGAGCAAAAAGGACAACATTGTTTCTAGGACCAAAGGCACACTATTACACAAGATCCGGGGCATACCCCATCTTCACTGCCTACGTCGTTCGGACGAACCAGGCTGAGATCGAGAGGGACCTCCAACATCCCTCTCCGGAGGAGCTTGACTTTGTACTTTGGATCCCTGAGCCATCCTCCTTTCTCTCCGAGCTTGAACCTCCTTCAAGAAGGCCGGATATCGCTGCATCAAATCCAAATCGCGATCGAAACCATGAACAGGCCCGGGCAGGGTCAACCAGTCTCGGTTGTGCTCCAAGTGATCCTCCAAAGGAACGAAGACACTGGACATGAGCACCCGAGGAACAAAGTGAGGAAGATACGGACCGCCATGATTATACTTCTTGCTCTCCGTCTCATCACACACCAGCTCCACAAACTCGCATTGGAGCAAGTCTTCATCCGAGACGCCCTCAGGAGCAAAGTCTGCACCATCGCTTTCCTTGAAGGCAGACACTCCTTCAGCCTCCAAGTCATAATCACTCGGAATCACACCTTTACTCCGGAACTGACCCACAGCAGCATCGAACCCATCCTATCGAGCCTCGTCATATTTGGACTCGAGCACAAACTTGTAGGAGTCCGACGCCAGGAAATCTTGGACAGCTCTTGTCCGGACCCCAAGCAGCTCGCTGAGCATCAGATCTTTGAACGTCCGAGAGACGCCAACAAACTCATCCAAGCTATCTTGGTGAACTTTCAAGTCAGTCTCCAAGGATAGTATGGCGCTCTTCATTTTGGCCGTCTCAGCCTCGGCCTCCTTCTTGGCAGCAACAGCCCTTCTTAGACGCTCGGACGTACTGTTTAACCGAGCCATCTCAATCGCCCGTGTAGCCTCAGCCTTTGCCAAATCCTCCTCTAATGTAGCCCTCCGACCCGCCACCAAGGAGCACGCTTCCACAACAGTAGTAAGCTAACAAGACAACCATCATCGGAGAAGTTAGATGTCTACGAACCACATGAAGATGCAAAATAATTAAGGAATTTATTACACTCACCTTGCGTTGAGCAGCAGCTAGCTCCGCGATGCGCTCAAGTTCCGAGACAGCAGCCAACCGAGCAACTTCAGCATCCAACTCCAGTTCGGGCACATCACTCACCTTCCCCTTGCCCTTCTTGGCTGGAGGGATCGGCCCTTCGGAAGCACGCTTTTGCCCCGCTACAGCGCTCGAGCCACTGGTAGGCGGATCTCGAGATACAGATCTTGGAGGTTTCCTTGAGCCCTTTGAACCAGCCACCTTGCCCTTGTCTAGCGTCGGTATGGTTTGGGCTTCCTCGCCCGCAGCGGCCCTCTGGGACTCTTCCACTTGGAACGTAGCCACGTTCCTCGGCTCTTCCATTGGGAGCACGGTGGAGGTTTTGATGATCTGGGTCCGAGAACCCTCTTCCATCTCCCTACGCTGCGTAGCATTTTGTTGTCGCTTCAGCTCGCGCATGGTGGCCATCGTGTACTCGAACCAAAAAGCTGCACATCCGAATGTCAGTAAGTTGCAGAATACACAAGAATTCACAACATAATTACAAACTAGACAAAGCTACGGACCGACTCGGACAACCCAGCCCGTGTCAAAGACAGCGCACTTACTCAAGTCCTCCATATTATCGCAAAAACTGGGCTCGGATAAACCAGCCAAGTACGGAAGAGGCTGACATATCAACCCTTGGAAGAAGTATTTCTCCAGCTCCTGATTTCAATAGAGAGCTTGCATCCACAAAGGGACGTTCCGGGCCGGTGGCTTCCAGTCTGGCAGCTTGCCTCGGAAGAACTTTTTCTCGAACTGCCACTTCGGCCTCTCCGCCTCGGATTGCCCTTGTTTCAGAGCCGGCCGGACAAAGATGTATCTCTTCCACCAATGGATTCCCAATGAGGAGAGAGGATCAACAAAAAACGTGTATGCTTGACGACATACGAACGTATAGAACAACGTATTCCTATTACTTACACTAACGTTAAAAAGCTTTCGGAAATTATCAAAAGTCAGGGGGATTCCCTTATATCTACACAGGACCCCGAAGCACATCAGATTTCCGAGCGAGTTGGGGATTATCTGGTGAGGGCTCAACCCCATGTGGTTCAGGATCTCAAGGAATTCGGACGATACTGGCAGTCGCCAACCACAATGTAGACTTATCTCGTGGACACACATGTATCCTGGCGGCGGATTGTAGAATGCGTGTGCCTCGTCCGGGATAAGGATCTCCACACACTCCGGAATTTCGTACCTCCTCCAGAGCTCGCCCACCTCATCGGCCCGGATGATTGAAGGACAAGTGGGCAAGAAACTTTCCTCGTTCAACTCTCCTTCCAGGTCGGGGTGAGTCACTTCATCCCTTGACCGAGGAAACTTTACATGGTATACGTCCTCGCCCCTCTTAAGCTCCTCAGGCAAGTCCTCCTCCGTGTGTTGATGGCTCGGACCTGCTTCACCAACAGAGGCCCTTCGATAAACCTGCGCAGACAGCATGCTCTTGGAGCCTGTTTCAGTCCATATAGAGCTTTCTGTAGCTTATAGACCATTCTACTTTCTGAGGAAACTTCAAAGCCAGGTGGTTGCTCAACATAAACTTCCTCAGCAAGTTGACCATTCAAGAATGCACTCTTGACATCCATCTGATAAAATTTAAAGTCTTTATGAGCTGCAAAGGAGGAAAGAGTCTTATTGCATCCAATCTGGCGACTGGTGCATATGACTCATCAAAGTCTAAGCCTTCAGTCTGGGTGAATCCCTTGGCAACCAACCTTTCTTTGTTTCTGGTTATTTCACCAGATTCATTCATTTTGTTTCTGAAAACCCACTTAGTTCCAATCACAAATATTCCTTTTATAAATGGAACTAGTTTCCAGACTTTGTTTCTCTCAAATTGATCCAACTCTTCTTGCATTGCAGAGATCCAGTCTTGGTCTCCTAATGCTTCTTCTATAGTTTTAGGTTCAATGTTTGAGATAAAACATCCAAAGAGAGAATTAGCATTTTCAGCTATTGCTCTCCTAGTTCTAACACCTTGATTAATTGGTCCAATTACATCTTTTGTAGGATGATCTTTGATCCATCTTATCATGGGTTTAGGGCTAGTAGGGTCAGCATCTAACTGATCTGAATGTGAATCACTGTGATTATGACTTAGTACTTCTTCAGTATCTGAGACATTTTGCACCTCAGAAGGGCTGTTAATGTCTGACACTTGTTCAGTGTGTGAGCGTTCTGGGACATGCCTGTCAGAGAGGTCATTTCCAGAGTTAGCTTTCTGATGAACATCTTCAGTTTCTATTTCTGGAATTCTCATAGGAAATTCTTCATCATGTCTGAGAATCATCTGGTTGTTACTAGGCATTTCATGCTTTTCTTCGTCAGAGTCATCCTCCCTTTCCATAATGATGTTTTTCCTTTCTGAGGGTTCTTCAGAGTCCCTCAACATTAGTTCCTTGAACCTTTCTGAGAGTTCACCATCAGGAGGTGTTTTCTTGTTTCCTTCATAGAATACAAAATGAACTGATTCTTCAATCTTCTTTGTTCTTTTGTTATAGACTCTGTATGCTTTGCTATTCATTGAATAACCAAGAAATACACCTTCATCTGATTTTGGTTGAAATTTCCTTAGATAATCTTTTCCATTGTTAAGAACAAAACATCTACAACCAAATACTTTCAGATGTTTGATATTAGGGGGTCTACCAACCAAGAGTTCATAAGGATTCTTATCATGGTGTTTGTTTATCAAACATCTGTTCTGAGTATAGCATGCTGTGTTTACAGCTTCAACCTAATAAACTTCACTTATTTCAGTGTCAACTAGCATTGTCCTTGCTGCTTCTTTAAGGGTTCAATTTTTCCTTTCTGCAACACCATTTTGTTGAGGTGTTCTTACAGAGGAAAGTTGGTGTTGTATACCTTTGTAGGTACAAAACTCCTTTATGTACTGGTTGACAAACTCAGTACCATGGTCTGTTCTGATTGTAGATACATTGTCATTTTTCATGACTTCAAGCTTATTCAGCAAGTTTGGTATCTCCACCTTGGCATCAGATTTGTGCTTCAGAAAGACAACCCAAGTGAATCTTGAGAAGTCATCTACAACAACCAGACCATACTTCTTTCCGTCATAACTAGTTACAGATGATTCAAAAAGATCCATATGTAGCAGTTGTAGTGGTCTAACACTAGAGTGTCTAGTTTTGGACTTGAAAGAGATCTTGGATTGTTTCGCCATCTGACAGGCAGAACAGATACCATCCTTTCTGAAAGATGTTTTGGGAAGGCCAACCACTAACTCTTTCTTGGCAAGTTTGTTCAGAGTTTTGAAATTCAAATGACTCATTCTTTTGTGCCATAACCAGTGCTCTTCTGTGTGACCTGATTGACTCACCATGAGACATTCTTCAGTTGTGGAAGATGCCCAATCGGCAACATAAAGACTACCTTTCCGCCGAGCAACTAAGACTGTCTGCTTTGACTCATTGTCGATAAGTTTATAGTATTTTGCTTTGAATTTAACCGTGAAGCCTTTGTCTGCAAACTGGCTCATGCTAAATAGATTGTATTTCAAACCCTTTACATGTAGTACGTCAGTGATTGTTAGTGATCCCAATTTGACGTTGCCATATCCTAGAGAGGGATTTAATTCTCCTCCAGCAAATCTGATGTCTGGTCCATTGTTGCAAGCTTTGTAGTTGACCAGATTTGCTTTGTCTCCTATCATGTGCTTTCCGCATCCACTATCAAATAGCCATTGAGCCTGAGTCCAAGAAGCGTTCTGCACAAAATAGGAAACAAGAGTTAGGTTCTTGCTTCAGAGATAGAACCACTCAGACTAAACATTCTTCCAGTAGGAATCCACATTTTAGTGAATTTCTTGGGAGTTTGTTTCCGTCTAGCTTGATCAGAAGGAGATGCAATGAAATCAGTAATTTGGATCTCAATTTTCCTTTTTGGGGTGTTTCTAGATGTTCCCCTTGGTGCTTTCTGGATCCTGGGTTTCTGGGATTTCTTTTCAGCAAGCTTAGCTTTTCTTCCCAAGTTCCTTCTAGCTCTGGCATTCAGTTTTTCAGTGGCTTGAAAATTTTTCCACTTCTGTCTATTGATGCGAGCAATATCATCCTTGCGCCATTGTTCTTGTCCTTCCTTGTATTGTTGCAGAAGGACTTTTCCAATAGCACGATAGCCAATGCCATTTCGAACACCTTTGGCTTTCTGAATGCGTTCTTCAGAAGCCTTACTAGTTTATGCACCATCTTTATTTTTATAAAATGGTATAGTAGAGAATTTGCCTATTCCAGCAATTTTTTCCTTTCTAGTAATGTAGCAATGTGGATGGTTGCATATCTGAGGGATGCGTTTCTTTTCAGAAACCTTATCCACATGCTTCTTGTGAACTTGTTGTTCTTTCAAAGGCTGGGTTGCTACTCCTTTTCCTTTGTCAACTACCTTAGCTTTCTGACCAATGCTATAGGTGATTGAAGAACCATTCTGTTGACTTTTTACAAAGGTCAACCTTTCATCACTCTTCTTCAGAGGAGATGAATTACTTGATTGTTCATCAAGTCCAAGTCCACCTTTCTCAGAGGGGTCTCTCAGATAGGATTGAACCTCAGTGAGAGTGTCACTAGCCTTTTCATAAGATTGGAAAGATAGCTCTTTCTTTCTAAGTTCTTTATTCTCAGAAAGTAGCTCCATCATTTTCTTATTCAGTTTGCCTAAGGCTAGTTTTTGAGAATTTTCATTCTCAGATATCTGAGCTTTCAGAAAGGCTATTTCAGCGTTCTTGCTCTTAGATATCCCGATTAGCTCAGAAACCTCTTTCTCAAGAGTTTCTTTGCTTTCCTCTAGAATTCTGGTTTTAGATTGTGCTTCCAGAAATTCTTTCTCATAACGATCCAATTCACTTTTGACTAATTCCAGATCTTCAATTCCATCATCACTTTCATAGTACAGAAATTGTGAATTATTTGTTACCTCATCAGCCATAAGACATATTTCAATGTTGGAGATGTCTGGACCAGCGATCTCAGCAACTCCACACATTTATTTCTTCTTAAGGCCGAAGTCGATTACTTCGTGGGTGATTCCACACAATTCTGGTGATGGTAGGTTTGAGTCATCTGAATCTTCATCTTCAGAATCTGTCTCAATGTCTAGAGCATCAAATTGAATTTGAATCTTTTTTCTTTCTTCAGTCAGCAAGGCCCTTTGATTTCTTTTGAAATTTCTTATGTCCTTTTTGTCACCTGTCTTGAGCTTATTTAAAGCTGGACAGTCTCTCTTGAAGTGACCAGGCTTTTGACAATAGAAGCAGATATCATTTCCTATTTCTGCATTTTCAGTACTAACACCTTTCTGAATGGGGGTGTTCAGAGAGTTGTTCATTTGTAAGTTCTTGTACTGATGATAGTTTGGGCCAAGATGCTTTTTCAGCTTTTCTTTAGCTTTTCTTCTCTCAATCTCTTGACTCACAAATTTCTTCATGTGTCTTACTGCAAGAGCATTTTCTTCACATGCATCTTTGGTATCCTTCTTTTCAGAAGTACCTTGAGAGACTAGAGCAACACTTTGCAATTTTTTAGCAGTTTGTTCTCTCTGAGTTGTCTCATAGTCTACAGTCGCAAGATGAGTGTTGGTCCAGATAACGGCAAAGTAAAAGACTAGAGGGGGGGTGAATAGTCTTTTAAAACTTTTGTCGATAAACACAATTTCTCAGAAACCTGGGGGTTTCTGATACTTAGTTTCAGAGCGCGGAAGACTTTAAGATAGATAAGTGTAGAAACAATAAGTGTTTGTGTGTGCTTTTCTGAAATGTAAATACAGAAAGGTAAATGACACAGCAAGTATAGTGGTATCTGGAGGTGGCGTAATCCTCCAACTAATCCACTTCGGTCTTTCTGAGACCTAGAATTCACTAGAACAGATAATTGAGTTCACCTTACAATAATCCTATTCTAAGATTCTTAAACAAATGGTTCCCAACCAAATGTTCCCCCTGAGTTATTCCCCAGCTCCTAGAGCTAAGTACTTCCTCTACTCAGATAACCTTGGAGTTATTCCCTGATTTCCCAAATCAAGTACTTCCTCTACTCCACGCCGTGTTGGTGTTTGGTTTTATTGTTTTTATCAGAAAGGTTTCTCGTATAACTTTTCAGTTATGTTTTCAGAGAGCCTGATAGAACAAGACTACTTAATACACTTGTTCAGTGGATGGCAGTCTGCTCTTTACTGACCCAAGTAATTGATGTCCGTTCTGGAGAATGAGTTTCAGAAAGGGTATCTGACAGTTCAACTCTTTCACGAATAACAATCTCTTGTTAAGGTTCAGGACAACTTAGAACTACTAGTGATTCTTTAAGCAATCAGAAAGCTTTCAGAAAGGATAGTAGAGTGCTTGAGAGAATACTTTGCTTGATAGAGCGTTATAAGGTGTTGTAAGTTGTTATTCTCAGCATCTAAGTTTGTGATATATATAGATAAATTTGAGAGGCATTTGAATTATATCCGTTGTGCTCTCTATCAAATTATATCCGTTTATATCTTGAACTATGTATTCAGAAGTCGCTATCTCATTTTTCAGAGAGGACTTGCTTTCTATGGCAATTCTGCCAATGCATTTAATGCATAGTACTGTTCATTGTCCTTTAGTCTCAACGGATACATCAGCCTTTCTGATGGCTTGCATGCTCCTTACTCATGATGTCATATGTCCATAACCTACACTTAATTAAGGATTAAGAACATAGTCTTTCTGAGTTAGACTAAACCTTGATGTCTTCATAAATCTTGTGCAATCTTCAGTCTTCTAATCTTCAGATAAGCTCCATTGCTAGGATTGATCTTCATGGTCTTATTTAAATAAAAATTACACTCAGAGACCTATAATCCTAATACAAGATTTACTAGACTAATCATACTCGGTGATTTCCTCTTTTACAATGTTCAAGTGAACCAAGAGTACTTAATCACCTTTCTGGCTAAGATAAGAACATGTGATGAATGATCAAAATACTAACAGATATTCCTAACAAATTTCCCCCTTTTTGATCAGTCATCCATGACTATCTTTGAGGTCCTATTACAACTTTGTAATCCTGGAAGAGAAAACAATCCGCCACTTAATCATTTCAAAAGATATTCAATTTTTAGTTGGATTAAGTGCAGAAGGTAAACATCAACCAAATCACAAGAAGTGATCTTTGCTGATAAGCTGTCATCTATTATAACGTTTCTGAGAGTATGATCTTCAGAAAGGTACAGTTTACAGAACGAGATACAACTTTTACAGATAGAGTAAAATTAGAAACAATCAGCAAGATTACAAAAAGTAACAAAACATACTAAGTAAATTAGAATAAGGAGGATCCAAGCTCCGAGAGAATATTCTAAGTTTACTAGTCTTCAGAAATGTAACTTGGGTTTAGATACCTCAAGTTCTTCAGCATCCTTTCTGGATCAGTTGGCATGAGCATCCACTTTTCTGCATTCTTGGACATAGTCATAGAGAGTCCTTCTGACAGAGAGCTCTGTCTTTCTGGATAAATCACATATTTCTTGGTAACTCTTGCCAAGCTTATGATTTTTCCGCAGAAAGTGTTTGACCCAGAAGTATTTTCCCCAGACCTAGGCATGGTCTACTTGCAGCTGAGATAGGTTGAAATATTTGTATATTTCTTCCAAATAGTGTATATCATCTAGGTATTCATCCAATGTCATGTAGAATGACTCATAGGTTGAAACACCTAGTTTGTTTTTCTTGCTGTAGCTACCATCCAGTTTTCGTACCTTGTGTACATCATCGGGCTTTGGGTATGGACAGGCAAAAGAGAGATCCATCTTTCTGGCATCGTTCCTCTTCTCCACTTCAAAGTTTAGCCAGGCATGAAGGTGCTCAGTTTTTAGCAATTCTGGCTTACCTTCTCTCCATTTCAGTATCTGGTTGAGGATGGGAGTTGGAAACTTATCATTAACAAGTAAATGTTGTAGTTCCAGAATCCAATACCCTCTCTTGTTCAGAATGCACCTATATGAAGACTCTTCATTACTCGTCTTCATATATTCAATGTGGGCATCAGTTGGCCTTTCTTGAACAATTTATCTGTTTGTTTTGCCAAACTGGGAATCCCTTCTTGCTTTTCTGTTGGGTGGCCTTCTGTCAGGAGATCCTCTAACCCTTTCTTCCTGCCTTGGGGCTGTGCTGGTAGAAGTTCCTTGTATCGACTTGGTATTTCCAGAAGGAGTTCTGGCTGCCAAAGGCATTGCTGCCAGAGGGGGTTGTGAGGTGCTTGCTTGCCTTCTTCTCTTGTGAAGTGGATGTTCATCTGTATCAGATTCATCCTCATCATCCTCATTGAAGTTCAACAATGGAGGCTTGCAGCTTTCTTGACCTCTTACTTCTCCTTTTTCAGGATCTTCTCCTTTTTCAGGATTATTCTGGTTGTTCCCTTCTGAGATCCTAAGGGACTTGGTTCCCCTAGTGACCATACTTCTCAGCCTTCTGGCTGGTTGATCTGGAACAACTTCTTCAGCAGGGGCGTCTCCAGTGTCCTTGATGACTAGTTGACTTGAGGAGGGAGGCATAGATTGTTTTCTCTTTCTCCCTCTGCCTTTCTGAGGCATCTTTTCTTCTTCTTCCCCCTTAGTCATGAATGACTGACTCATAATAGCATAAGCTTCAGAGAGTGAGTCAAAGTTCTTCTGGAGATTTTTGTGTACCTTGACCAATTCTTGGATTTCTTTCCTCAGCTCGTGGTTCTGCTTGACCAGTTCCTGCTCCTTTCTGTTGAGCTCTTCAAGTGGCCTAAGAATGGCGTTGGCTTGCAGAACAGCATGGCTGGCTTAATTGAATGCTGCATTAGCATTGTTGCAATCCTCATCCCTGACCAACCCTAGGTCTTTCTGAGTGAGAGCTATGTTGGTTGCTCGGTTGAGTAACACAGCAGCCAATGGCTTCATCTCTTCTGGGACAGATTGTAGCACTTCTGTGTCTTGAGCAACTAGTGTCTTTCTGAGTTCCAGAAAGATACTGTTTCTGGCACGGTGCTCTTCATTTCTTGAGCTACTTGGTGCAGAGAAAATATGAGGTGCAAGTAGGGCTCTCTTGTGATGAGTGACAAGTCTCTCATCTTCTGCATCAGTAATCAAGTTTTGGTTGTCTTCAGCATTATTGTCATGATTCTTTTCTTGAATTGTTTGCAGATTTACAACCATTTTCTCACATCAAGTATCTTTCATGAAGTTCTTTCGATGATCTCGAGATCATCTTCTTCATCATCATTGTCATCCATGGCATCTATTTCAGCAGCTGTGACAATAATGGCATTTTTTAGAATTCTTTGCTCATTGAGGAGGGCCAATTCCTTGGTATTAGCTTCTTAGAGCTTTTGGATTTTGGCTTCCTTTTCATCAACAAGAGCTTGGCACTCTAAGTTGATTCTCTTCTCTTCTTCCAAAACATTTCTGAGTTGTTCAATCCTGAACTCAACAGCAGATATTTCTTCAAGTATATCGTTACATTACTTTGTTGGGTGTTCGATGAGACTTTGAGGTGATGATGGGGCTTTCTGAGCATTGGAGGGAGTTGCCTTTCCTCCACTTCCTTTGCTAGCTTTCTGAATCCCGCCTTGTCCAGGTTGGGGATCATCATTCTGATCATTATCATTATCATCATCCTTCTTGGTTCCTTGACTTGGATGCTCTGAAGGGGGTTCTTGATAATCATTCTCGTCCGTCTCCTCCTCATCTTCTGAAACCAGGTTGATCACATTTGGGAATGTAATCATCCTCCCATTTACTTCTTCTTGCTCAGTTGGGTAAGTAGTGATCTTACTGGGCAAGGCAGGATGAGTTACCATCTGCTCTTGGGTTTGAGCATCCGCAGATTTGAAGTCTGCTAGAAGTTTTTGTGCTACTTCATGACTGAAGTCTTCATGCATCAGAGTGGCAAAAGAGTAAGACTCTGTTGGGAATAGTGCATGGATGTAGTCTTCCAGATTTAGGGCTTTTGCTCTCTTTTCTGGGACGTCGATTACTCGTGCTATTTCAGATGGGTCAGCCTTTCTGAGCTTCTGCCATTGTCTGAAGCACTTTAGATGTTTCTTGAGAGTGTGCTTCTGGAAAGCCTTGAGTAAATCAACTGGCACAAAACTTTGAGCCTGAAAGAAAGGGACCAAGTTAGTTTTGTTCAAACCACTTGAATTGGTATCTGTGAGCAAAAGTAAGCTTTTTGAGTATACCTGTGTAGAAACACCAGGCTCATTTGCTTGGACTATCGCTTGCTTTGGCACAGAGGCCGCAGATACCTTGTTGTGAGGAGAAGTCTGATCCTCAACAACCTTTCTTTCTGCTTGAACCTGAGAAACAAAATCAAGTATGTTTAGAAACTATTATCAGAAAAGATAAGTAGAGAGATGCTTTCTGAGACTTCACTTACTTCCAAGTGAGGAAGCTCAGTTGCATCTTTCTCAGAAACCTTGGGGGTTTCTGGAACCTTTTCTGCAGATACTGCTTGTTCAGCAGTTTCAGTTTCTATTGGAGGAGTTATCACGAGCTTTTCTCCTTCCAATTGTTCTTCTAACTGAGCCTGTAAGAACAAACATAATAGATTTAGTAGTGGTATTTCCAGATCATTCTTTGAAGAAGATTATTACTGAGTGCTTACCTTCTCATCAGAAGGCTCAGTAAATGCTTCTTCAGAAAGCTTTCCAGGTTCTGGATTTTCTTGGTGTTGCACCACCACTACTTCCTCAGTTAGAGCCTAAATTGAGACAAAAAGAAGTTAGAACACAAGATATGAACATTTTTAGCAAGTTATTTCATATCCAGAGATAACTTAACTACCTGTAAAACAGGCTCT
Organism: Plantago major; assembly: GCA_026545765.1. Taxonomy (NCBI): domain Eukaryota; kingdom Viridiplantae; phylum Streptophyta; class Magnoliopsida; order Lamiales; family Plantaginaceae; genus Plantago; species Plantago major. Next base: position 62,075,266 of record CM048841.1, read on the forward strand.
TCTTGTTGTTCTGAGGTTGGAGGAACCTCTTCTTTATTCAGAGGGGTGGACAAATTAACTTCCCCCTGAAAGTGTGTCTTCAAAATGGCCTGCAACAAATGAAGCTTATGAGTAACAAGTTAACATTTAAATGTTTACAAGTTAGATATAAACTGCTTTTGCTACCTGAATAGAGTCAGGCTGATCATTGATCTCTTGGACTTGTGGTGATTCCACAGTCTCTCTGTACTCATTGTTGTTCTCCTCTGCAGTATCATTCTGAGTCTCCATCTCAGTTTGATCCCTTTCTGAGAGTTGAGCTCTCTCAGAAGGTTGAGGAACCTGTTCAAGAATAGGGTTTTCTTCAGCAATGTTGAGTGCTGGTATTGTGAATGTGGAAGCAATGTCAGTATCTTCCATCATTCGATCTTCCTCACCCAGGCCTTCTTCGTCCTGCTGGGCAGAGGGGCTCTTTTCTTTCTGAAGAGCTAAGTTTGATGCTTCTCCATGGGTCTCAAGCTTATATCTTTTGAGTACTGTTACGATTACTTCATCATCCTCAGAATCGTTGTTCTGTGTGGGCGCAGACCCATCTATGATATTTCTATCATCTCTGGAGATCTCTGGAGCAGTCTGTCTTGGGGCTTTATGGAACTGCCTTTCTGGGCGAACAACATCTTCTGAGATTTTGTCTCCAGAAGGTTGTGCCTCTTGAATGTTTATGGACTTAGTGGTCCTTTTGCCTTGAGCTTTTTTTCTTTTGGCAGCTGGAGGTTTAGCTTGAGCTTGCTCAGAAACCTCCTCACCTTGCTGTGTAGATTCCTTAGTCTTTCTGAGTACTTGCTCAGCAGCAATTATCTCCTTTTCTTCAAAGGCGTGTCTTAAAAGGGAGTTGGTGACAGGGATTTCTTGTTTCTCTCTAAGAGTAATCCCCATGGTTTCCAGAATGTGACAAATCCTAAGGCCAAAGTGCATATTGGCTTTTGGCTCAGCAAGGCCATTGATGATTTTGGGCTCAAATTCCTCAACATGTCCAAGGAATTTGTTGAAGGCGTACTTCCCCCAACTGAAGAGGGTTTCCTGCCCTTCATTCTTCTTGTTCAGAAGATGCATCATCATCCATCTCTCCATACTTATTTGGTCTACTCCACCTTTGTTGCCATCAAAGCAACGGACCAGGATGAGAGCCAAAGTGCTCCAGTGTTTCTGAAGGTGACTCGTTCTGATAGCTTTCAGAATGAAGTCTCCTGGGCAACCTTTTGCATTTTCCAACTGTATTGCCTCAAACAGTTCTTTGACGCCTTGAATCATTGAGGCGTCCTTGATGTTGATGTCCTCAATTGTTCCTCGATTTTTCAATCGGAATATTTTGCAGAAAGCCTTGCAGTCTAGAACAATTTCTTGTCCTTGGACTTCTGTCTGCATGTATTTTTCATCTTCATCATTCACAACTTTTGTGAAGATTTTGGAGTTGTTGTAGAAATCCAGTACATCCAGTGTGGATAAGCCACTAGGTGCAGCAGATAACAGCCTGTAGATATGGGATTTCTTCAACATCCCCAATATCATTTTCCTTTCTGGTCGAGAAGGTATAACTGCTGGTACATATTTCTTCACTAAGAAAGCTCCCCAATTCATTTTATGACTAGGGTTCCAGTCCGTGGGGGTGAATTCTCCCAGAAGGCGTTTGTTCAACACCTTAAGTTCTTTTCCTCCTTGCTTTTCAGCAGGAGTTGATGATCCGACCTTAGGGTTCTTGGTGGTTATCTTCTTGGGTGCCATCTTTTTATATAGAATTTTGAATGAGTGGTTTTACAGACGAATTTTGCACAAGTAATTGAGATTAGTCTATCTTTTCAGAAGACTAAGCACAAAAAGTTGAGTTTGCAGAAGGGTTTGCAGAAATCTTGAGAGATTTTGCTATTTTGATGCAAGTTTGAAATTTCGGAATTGGTAAGAGTGTTTGTCTTGTACCCAATTCCTATATATATATAGCAGACAAAATGTATAGAGACACAACATACATATATCTGAATATGAATGCGTGTCTTTATATATGCATAGGCGTGGTACGTCCTTTGTACTTCATTAAATGCGTAGTGGGTCATGTCTGCTCTTTTCAACAGACATTACTTGCTTTGTTTTAATCTCAACCATTGAGATCTAACATTTATTCATCAAGGGCTTATATTGAATATCTTGTGATCAACAACTGGTATTGTGCCGACTTGATGGATTTTTAATATGCTACATTCATTGTGTCACTAAGTAAAGAGAGAGAGCACTTTGATCGTTTGATCTTATCATACTGAGTATCAAGTCCTTATCTAGATATTGTTTATCATGGAAATGGTAAAAATACAAGTCATTTGGACATGTTTGACTTTCAGAACTTATACTTTTCGGGCTTACTGTGTCTTTTCTCTTTATGACTAAATTGCTTTCTGAATTCAAGTGTCAGAAGCTTCAGTAGTTTGAATGTATTTGACCCAACTTCTATAAGTAAGTTCTAGTCTTATTTACTTACTGAATGTGTACCAACCTTTGCCTTTCTGGATACCCGTTCCAGAAATGTTTTGCCTTTCTGAGTGTTGCTACTCAGAAACCTTTGCATCACTTCTTATCAACTTGGCTTTCTGAGAACGTGTTCTCAGAGACCTACTTCTTTTCTTTCTCACTAATTCTAACTTCAGAGATTCAGGACAATTTTTCAGTCCTTAGGCAACTCCAATAATCCAAGATTATATCTTAAGGTCAAGAACCGGCTTTCTTGAAGTGGCTTGGTGAAGATATCTGCAAGTTGGTCTTCTGTACCAATCTTGAGTATCTCTATATTGCCTTTCTCAACATGATCTCTGATGAAGTGGTGTCTAACATCAATGTGATTTGTTCTGGCATGGAACTTTGGATTCTGTGTGATTGCAATAGCACTTGTGTTATCATAGAAAATGGGAGTTTTCTCTTCAATGAGTCCATAATCTCTGAGTTGTTGTTGAATCCACAGAATTTGTGTTCCACAACAACCAGCGGCAATATATTCAGCCTCTGTGGTAGAAGTTGCAATTGAGTTTTGCTTCTTACTAAACCATGAGATAAGCCTAGTTCCTAGAAACTGACAAGTTCCAGAGGTACTTTTCCTATCAAGCATTGATCCAGCATAATCAGCATCTGAGTAACCAGCCAAACTCAATCCACTTTCTTTTGGATACCACAAACCTATATCTATAGTACCTTTTACATACTTTAATATTTTCATAGCACTGTTGTAGTGTGATTGCATTGGATTTGTTTGAAATCTAGCACACACTCCAACTGCATATTGAATATCAGGTCTGCTTGCAGTAATGTAATGTAGTGAACCTATCAACTTCCTATACTTGTGCTCATCAACACTCTTATCTGATTCAGTATAGGTCATCTTGGTTCCAATGCTCATAGGTATCTTAGCATTCTTTTCAGAAGGCTTTAGATTGAATTTTGTGAGCATGTCGTTTGCATACTTTGTTTGACTAATGAATATTCCATCATTGAGTTGCTTGACTTGCAATCCTAGGAAATAGTTCAATTCTCCCATCATGCTCATCTCAAACTTACTTTTCATGAGATTTGCAAAGTCATCACAAAGTTGCTTGTCCTTAGATCCAAATATAATGTCATCAACATATATTTGAACTAAGAGTAGTTTCCCATCATGATTTAAGGTAAATAAAGTTTTATCAACTTCACCTTTCTTGAAACCACTTTCCATAAGGTATTTGGCCAATGTGTCATACCATGCTCTTGGAGCTTGTTTCAGTCCATATAGAGCTTTATGTAGCTTATAGACCATTCTACGTTCTGAGAAAACTTCAAAGCCAGGTGGTTGCTCAACATAAACTTCCTCAGCAAGTTCACCATTCAAGAATGCACTTTTGACATCCATCTGATAAACTTTAACGTCTTTATGAGCTGCAAAGGCCAGAAAGAGTCATATTGCATCCAATCTGGCGACTGGTGCATATGACTCATCAAAGTCTAAGCCTTGATGCAGGTGAATCCCTTGGCAACCAACCTTGCTTTGTTTCTGGTTATTTCACCAGATTCATTCATCTTGTTTCTGAAAACCCACTTAGTTCCAATCAAAGATATTCCTTCTACAAATGGAACTAGTTTCCAGACTCTGTTTCTCTCAAATTGATCTAACTCTTCTTGCATTGCAGAGATCCAGTCTTGGTCTCCTAATGCTTCCTCTATAATTTTAGGTTCAATGTTTGAGATAAAACATCCAAAGAGAGAATTAGCATTTTCAGCTATTGCTCTCCTAGTCCTAATACCTTGATTAATTGGTCCAATTACATCTTTTGCAGGATGATCCTTGATCCATCTCATCATAGGTTTAGTGCTAGTAGGATCAACATCTAAGTGATCTGAATGTGAATCACTATGATTATGACTTGATACTTCTTCAGTATCTGAGACATTTCGCACCTCAGAAGGGCTGTTAATGTCTGACACTTGTTCGGTGTGAGAGGTTTCTGGGACATGCTTGTCAGAGAGGTCATTTCCAGAATTAGCTTTCTGATGAACATCTTCAGTTTCCATTTCTGGAATTCTCATAGGAAATTCTTCATCATGCCTGAGAATCATCTGGTTGTTACTAGGCATTTCATGCTTTTCTTCGTCAGAGTCATCCTCTCTTTCCATAATGATGTTTTTCCTTTCTGGTTGTTACTAGAATTCTGGTTTTAGATTGTGTTTCCAGAAATTCTTTCTCATAACGATCCAATTCACTTTTGACTAATTCTAGATCCTCAATTCCATCATCACTTTCATAGTACAGAAATTGTGAGTTATTTTTTACCTCATCAGCCATAAGACATATTTCAATGTTGGAGATGTCTGGACCACCGATCTCAGCCACTCCACACATTTCTTTCTTCTTAAGGCCGATGTCGATCACTTCGTGGGTAATTCCACACAATTCTGGTGATGGTAAGTTTGAGTCATCTGAATCTTCATCTTCAGAATCTGTCTCAATGTCTAGAGCATCAAGTTGAATTTGAACCTTTTTCCTTTCTTCAGTCAGCAAGGCCCTTTGATTTCTTTTGAAATTTCTTCTATCCTTTTTGTCACCTGTCTTGAGCTTATTTAAAGCTGGACAATCTCTCTTGAAGTGACCAGGCTTTTGAAAAAAGAAGCAGATATCATTTCCTATTTCTGCGTTTTCAGTACTAACACCTTTCTGAGTGGGGGTGTTCAAAGAGTTGTTCATTTGTATGTTCTTGTACTGATGATAGTTTGGGCCAAGATGCTTTTTCAGCTTTTCTTTAGCTTTTCTTCGCTCAATTTGTTGACTCACAAATTTCTTCATGTGTCTTACTGCAAGAGCATTTTCTTCAGATGCATCTTTGGTATCCTTCTTTTCAGAAGTACCTTGAGAAACTAGAGCAACACTCTGCAACTTTTCAGTTGTTTGTTCTCTCTGAGTTGTCTCATAGTCTACAGTAGCAAGATGAGAAAAGAGTTCTACTGGAGTAATACTTGGCATCCCTTGGTTAAAATAGAAGAATTTCGTGTGTTCCCAGTTGTGATTAAGACTTCTGACAATTGTCTTAATCTCTTCTGACTGAGAGTATCTATTGCTTTCTCCAAGCGCAGCCATATCACTCACCAGAGTGGTAAACCTGAAATCAAGTTCTTCCAGAGTTTCAGTGGTACCTTGTTTGAAATTTTGAAATTTCAATTTAAGTACTTCGAACTTGTTTTCCTTGGTTTTCTCGGTTAAAACGCAATTTCTTCAATCAGGTTGTGAAACTTTCGCCGTTTAGCACCCAGATTTACCTTGTATGTGCTCAGTGTCGATCGATAATTATATTACGAGCTTGACCATCCAACATGTCTCTTGTCATCTTGGATGTCGAGCTCTCTTGGCTTGTCTTCACACAATGCCTCCATGAGCAATACGACCACTATCACTAGCAAATGCATCCTCACTTTCATCTTCCTTTCGAGGCTTTTCTTCCATCGATACCTTAGTGACTTGTCTCAGTTGTCTGATTTTGATAGGCCCTTCATTGATGACATGAATCATCTCGTCGCTAATGGCCTCCAGATGGAGCATCATGTTGTTCTTCCATTTCTCGTAGTTTTCTGGCTTCAGAATGGGTGCATCACTTAGAGACATACCTGCACACTTAACACACAAATTATATAGTCCTCAAAAAGGGACAAAGTTTCTTCACCTATCTGGGGATCTAGGTTCAGTGCAGAAGGCTTGTGAACCTCCTGCTCTGATACCACTTGTTGGTCCAGATAACGGCAAAGTAAAAGACTAGAGGGGGGGTGAATAGTCTTTTAAAACTTTTGTCGATAAACACAATTTCTCAGAAACCTGGGGGTTTCTGATACTTAGTTTCAGAGCGCGGAAGACATTAAGATAGATAAGTGTAGAAACAATAAGTGTTTGTGTGTGCTTTTCTGAAATGTAAATACAGAAAGGTAAATGACACAGCAAGTATAGTGGTATCTGGAGGTGGCGTAATCCTCCAACTAATCCACTTCGGTCTTTCTGAGACCTAGAATTCACTAGAACAGATAATTGAGTTCACCTTACAATAATCCTATTCTAAGATTCTTAAACAAATGGTTCCCAACCAAATGTTCCCCCCTGAGTTATTCCCCAGCTCCTAGAGCTAAGTACTTCCACTACTCAGATAACCTTGGAGTTATTCCCTGATTTTCCAAATCAAGTACTTCCTCTACTCCACGCCGTGTTGGTGTTTGGTTATATGGTTTTTGTCAGAAAGGCTTCTCGTATAACTTTTCAGTTATGTTTTCAGAGAGCCTGATAGAACAAGACTACTTAATACACTTGTTCAGTGGATGGCGATGCTCTTTCTTGACCAAGTAATTGATGTCCGTTCTGGAGAATGAGCTTCAGAAAGGGTATCTGATAGTTCAACTCTTTCACTAATAACAATCTCTTGTTAAGGTTCAGGACAACTTAGAACTACTAGTGATTCTTTAAGCAATCAGAAAGCTTTCAGAAAGGATAGTAGAGTGCTTGAGAGAATACTTTGCTTGATAGAGCGTTATAAGGTGTTGTAAGTTGTTATTCTCAGCATCTAAGTTTGTGATATATATAGATAAATTTGAGAGGCATTTGAATTATATCCGTTGTGCTCTCTATCAAATTATATCCGTATATATCTTGAACTATGTACTCAGAAGTCGCTATCTCATTTTTCAGAGAGGACTTGCTTTACGTAATTCTGCCAATGCATTTAATGCATAGTACTGTTCATTGTCCTTTAGTCTCAACGGATAAATGAGCCTTTCTGATGGCTTGCATGCTCCTTACTCATGATGTCATATGTCCATAACCTAGACTTAATTAAGGATTAAGGACATAGTCTTTCTGAGTTAGACTAAACCTTGATGTCTTCATAAATCTTGTGCAATCTTCAGTCTTCTAATCTTCAGATAAGCTCCATTGCTAGGATTGATCTTCATGGTCTTCTTTAAATAAAAATTACACTCAGAGACCTATAATCCTAATACAAGATTTACTAGACTAATCATACTCAGTGATTTCCTCTTCTACAATGTTCAAGTGAACCAAGAGTACTTAATCACCTTTCTGGCTAAGATAAGAACATGTGATGAATGATCAAAATACTAACAGATATTAGTACCAAGATGAGAAAAGAGTTCTACTGGAGTAATACTTGGCATCCCTTGGTTAAAATAAAAGAATTTTGTGTGTTCCCAGTTTTGATTAAGACTTCTGACAATTATCTTAATCTTTTCTGACTGAGAGTATCTATTGCTTTCACCATGTGCAACCATATCACTCATCAGAGTGGTAAACCTGGAATCAAGTTCTTCCAGAGTTTCAGTGGGACCTTGTTTGAAATTTTGAAATTTCAATTTAAGTACTTCTAAATTGTTTTCCTTGGTTTTCGGTTCGGCACAAATTTTTCAATCAGTTGCAACTTCGCTGCTTTTAGCACCCCACAGTTTACACTGTATGTGCTCAGGTGTCGATCTGATAATTATATTACGAGCTTGACCATCCAATCTGTGTCTCTTGGCATCTTCAGATGTCCAGAGCTCTCTTGGCTTGTCTTCATACACAATGCTTCCATGAGCAATACGACCACTATCACTAGCAGTCGCATCCTCACTTTCATCTTCATTCTCTGAGGCTTTTCTTCCATCAGACACCTCAGTGACTTGTCTCAGTTGTCTACTTTTGATAGGCCCTTCATTGATGACATGGATCATCTCGTCGCTAATGGCCTCTAGATGGAGCATCATGTTGTTCTTCCATTTCTCGTAGTTTTCTGGCTTCAGAATGGGTGCATCACTCAGAAACATACATGCACACTTAACACACAAATTATATAGTCCTCAGAAAGGGACAAAGTTCCTTCACCTATCTGGGTAAGTTTGCAAGATAGCGCGTTCTAAGGTGTATTTCTCAGCATCTAAGTGTGTGATATATATAGATAAATTTGAGAGGCATTTGAATTATATCCGTTGTGCTCTCTATCAAATTATATCCGTTTATATCTTTGAACTATGTACTCAGAAGTCACTATCTCATTTTTCAGAGAGGACTTGCTTTCTGTGGCAATTCTGCCAATGCATTTAATGCATAGTACTGTTCATTGTCCTTTAGTCTCAACGGATACATGAGCCTATTTGATGGCTTGCATGCTCCTTACTCATGATGTCATGTGTCCATAACCTGATTTCAAATGTAAGAAAATACACTTAATTGAGGATTAAGGACATAGTCTTTCTGAGTTAGACTAAACCTTGATGTCTTCATAAATCTTGTGCAATCTTCAGTCTTCTAATCTTCAGATAAGCTCCATTGCTAGGATTGATCTTCATGGTCTTCTTGAAATAAAAATTACACTCAGAGAGACCTATAATCCTAATACAAGATTTACTAGACTAATCATACTCAGTGATTTCCTCTTTTACAATGTTCAAGTGAACCAAGAGTACTTAATCACCTTTCTGGCTAAGATAAGAACAAGTGATGAATGATCAAAATACTAACAGATATTCCTAACATGAACCAAGAGTACTAATCACCTTTCTGAGCTAAGATAAGTCATAAGGTTGCTGATCAAAATCTAAATAGATATTCCTAACAAATTTCCCCCTTTTTGATCAGTCAACGATGACTATCTGACCTATTACAAATCTGGATGTGGAAACAATCCACCACTTAATCATTTCTTATGATCTTTCAATTCATACAATTAAGTGCAGAAAGCAAACATCAACCAAATCACAAGGTGTGATCTTTGCTGACATGTTATCTTTTATAGATAAAGATATCTGAGAGTAAGTTCATCAGATATACTACAGAGAAAGTTTACAGATAACTTTGGTACAAAGTACAATCAGCTCAGTCAGCAAGATACAACAAAAATACATAGTAAATTCAGACAACAGGAGTAACCAAGCTCCAAGTAAACATCCTAATAGACTAGTCTTCAAATCTTCAAGTCTTCAACAGCAGTTCTATGGATCAATCTGCAAATTTCCTATCACCAAACCTTATGATGTCATCAGAATAATCATAAAGAAGTGTTCTGACTATCATCTCTGTGTCTCTGGCAAAACCACAGACTTCCTTGTAGGTTTTGGTAGGATTTTTCTTGACAAAGTGCTTGACCCACAGATACTTTCCCCATTTCCAGGCATGCTCTATTCTGATATCTGATAGCTTGAAGTATTCATAGATGATCTTCAGATATCTGATGTCACCCTTGTATTGATCTTCAGTTAAGTAGAACGACTCATAGGGTTCCACAACAAGTCTTGCTCTTGTGCCTATTCCTGTAATATTGAGAATTTTGTGCACATCATCTGGCTTTCCATAAGGACATTCATCAGAGAGGTCCTTCTTCATGGCTTCTATTCTCTTGATAACTTCAAAATCCAACCAATCTTTGATATGATTGGTGTTGATCAAGATTGGCTTGTCTTTTCTCCATGCCATGAGCTGTTTATGGATTTGTTCTGGAAATCTTGAGTTTACCAGTAGATGCTTTAGTTCCAGAATCCAATAGCCATTCTTCTGATTGATGCACCTGTAGACAGAGGAATTTTTTTCATTCTTCACATACTCAATTTTGGCTTCTTCTTGCATGAGTGGAAGTTGACTTTGTCTTTGTTCAGATCTTAGTCTGTTCCTTTTTTGTCTTGAATTCTCTTTTGGGGTATTGCTTGAAGAACCACCCTGGATAGACTTGGTATTTCCAGAGGGTGTTTTAGCTGCTAGGGGCTTTGCAGCTATGGGCTCAGTTAGGCTTTCAATTTTTCTTTTTCTGTGAAGAGGAGCTTCATCTTCATCAGTCTCTTCATCATCATCAAGATTAATTCTTATGAGAATTTTGCAGCCTTCTTCATTGCCCAAGGATTTGATTTGACCTTCTTCGTATTCTTCAGAAGATTCATCAATCCCTCTTACTTGTCTTCTCCTTTGAGCCTTGGTACTCCTTGGAGGTTTCTGTGCCATGGCCCTTGTTACCATTGAAGTTCCTTCAGTAGGTTTCTGGGAAGTAGCTACTATTTGCAAAGCAGCTTGACTTGAGGATGGCTCATTTATTCTGAGTGGTGGCTGGGAAGTTTTCTTGTTTCTTCTTCCTCTTTGAGCAGCACCAGCTCCAGATTTCTTCTTATTTCCTTCTCCTTCTTCCCATTCCCCCTGACTTTGAGGTCCAGATTTGTACAATCCTTCCCCCTTAGTCATTGTTGGCTGACTAAGTGTCATCAAAGAATCTGAGAGAGACTCAAAATGTCCTTGTAAGTAGTTATAGGCAGTGACCAACTTCTGAAGTTCAGTTTTGAGCTCCTGATTTTGCTTGATAAGTCCATTTTCCTTATCAGTGAGCTCTGCCAATGGGCCTAGTATGGCATCTGCTTTTCCATCAGTGTAATTTGCCTCTTGAAAAGCTTTTTCAGCTAAAGACGCATCATCGTCCCTTATCATTCCCAGATCCTTCTGAGCAATGACCATGCTGGTTGTTCTCTGAGTGATGAGCTCAGTGAATTTCTTCATTTCTGAGGGGACGGAGGCAATTACTTCTTTGTTTTGTGAAGACAACTCCTTTTTAAGATGTGCCAAAACTTGGTATCTATTCATGTATTCATGGGAGTGGACATTTGGCATTTTGTTGAAAATTTCAGGAGCAATTAGCTTCCTTTTCAGATGAGAAACCGCTAAGTATTCATTGCGGTGTTCTGCCAAAGTCTTGTCTTCTTCATCATCTGAGTAATCAGCCCAGTGATCTTCATCCTCTTGGACATTTTCATCAATTATGTCTTGTCCAGCAACCATCTCAGAGATAGGTTTCTTTCCTTTCTGTGAGGAGGATGGTACATCTTTTGAAGATGATGCAGCCTTAGCATCATGCTTTGCTTGAGATACTTCTTCAGTATCGAGTTCCTTGGTTATAGCATTCACAGCATCCTGTAGCTCTTTAACCTCATAGTAAGCTATCATTTCTTCTAAGTATTGATCTTGTAGTTGATTGAGCTTATCTCTGGATATAGCTATCGTTTCTTCTAGTTGAAGATGGAACTGTTGTTCTTCTTCCAACAGTTGTTTGAGTTGAGAAGTTCTTGTTTGAGTGTTCAGTATTTTCTGAGTGGTTTCCTCAGAATGCTCAACTACTTGTACAGTAGTGTCCTCTTGTTGTTGAGAAGATGGATGAGTAGATTTTTGAGGAGATGGAGGCGGAGATTTCTGTAATGTCCTCTCAGTGTGCTTTTCAGCAGCTGAGGCATTATTTCCTTGTAAAATTCCTCCGGTCCCTGGTGCAGGGGCATCATCATCATCATCCTTCTTATCATTATCATCCTTTTTGTGATGGTCAGAGGGAGGTTCATCTAAGTCATTCTCGTTTATTTCTTCCTCCTCTTCATCTTCAGATACAAGATTAATCACTTCAGGAATAGTGATCTTCTGCCCATTAAATTGTAGAGTCTGGGGCAGGACTGGCTTGAATGCCATCTGTAATCTTGTCTGACCATCAGCCTGATTGAAGGCTTGAATCAACTTGTGTGCCATTTCTTTGGAGAAATCCTTATGCAATAAAGTCGCAACTGGATATTGTTCCGTGGGGAACATTGCATGGATGTATGTCTCCAAATCAAGAGCTCGTGCTCGTCTTGTAGGTTGATCTGTGATTCTCAATATTTCAGAGAGATCAGAGCACCTTAACCTCTGGCATTTCTTGAAGCATTGAATATGCTTTGGCAGGGTTTGAGCTTTGAAGAAGGGAAGTAGGTCCTTTTTCTCATCATCAGGAACCTTCTTGGCACTTGTTTGAGCCTGAAAGAAAGTGTTTTGAGTTAGATTCAAAACTAGTGTAGATATCTGAGTACAAGTGTAGTTTGGTTTCTGAGTTACCTGAATGAGTAAATCAGGCTCAGAAACTTGTACTACTGAGACAAGGGGTGTCTCAGATATCTTGTTGTGAGGTGGAGACTTGGAAGTCTGGTTCTCATCAACCGTTCTTTCTGCTTGAACCTGAGAATTAAAATTATCACAATACTTAGGAAATTGTCATGGAAGAGTTTATGCAATTAAGCTTTAATGATTTCTGAGTTTTCCACTTACTTCCTCAACAGGAAGCTCAGAATCATTTTTCGCATAAACTTTCTCAGTTTCTGGAGTTCTTTCTGGCGATGTTGCCTTGGGGGCTTCATCAATTTCCATAGGTGCAGGGGATGTCGCAACTCTATCGCCTTGCACTTCTACTTCTGAGTGAGCCTGTAAGTAGAAAGTATTGAGTAATTAGAGAAGAAGTTACAGTGACCCATGATGAAGAATTTTTATCACTGATTTTCATATACCTTTGTACTAAAAGGCTCAATGACATTTTCTTCAGAAACCTTAACGGTTTCTGGATCTTTTTCTGGCAAAAGTGCCTTTTCTTCTTCTTTCTCAGTTGGAGCCTATTAGAAACATTCACTTAATTAATTCAGTAACTTAACATATAACTGAAAAGAATTATCTTAAGGAACACTTTATCACCTGTAGCACAGGCTCAGATTCCTTAAGAGATGAGGTTGATGAAGCCTCCTTTTCAGTCTCTGAGGCAAGATTCCTCTTGTTCTTGTGTTTCTAATTCAGCCTGTAACAAAGAAATTTTCTTTTATAAGTAACAAGATTTATAAGCATAAAATTTCACAAGTAGAGTTAAACCATCCAATACCGAGTAGGTCGTGATTGGTCTCTGAAACTCGTGACCCTTCTATGCTTTGGTCTTCTTGTTCCAGTACAGCTTCTTTGTTTGAAGTTTCAGGTACTTCACACCTTTCCTGAGTATGCAACTCAGTTGCCTCCCCTGGTTGATCATTCTGAGTAGATGTCTCAGTTTGATCCCTCTCAATGAGTTGGGGAACCTGCTCTTTTGCAGGATTTTCTTCAGCATATTGCATTGCTGGTAAGTCGAAATGGAGTTCATTTACCATTTCATCAACCACTTGTGGATGTTGTGGTTGTGGTTGTTGTGGTTGTATGGAAGCAGAAGAATGAACAGTTGAATGTTCTTCCAGATTTTTAAGTGTGGCGTTGTCATCAGCATCGGCCAACACTAAATCACCACTCATCAGGGCTTCTTGAAGTTGTTCATATGAGACTTTCCCTGATGGTGTGTTTGCACCAACAACCTTTGCTATATGTGCTTGTTCAGCAACCTGTGGTGTGGGTTCTTCTTCAGATACCTCTACACCAGTTTCTATTTAAGTAACTTTAGCCCTTTTTTATTTTTCCAGGACTTGAGAGATGACTAGTTTATCATCTTCATCGTCTGAGCTCTCATCAGCATTAGGAACTGATTGGTCCATAATTCCTGCGGTTTCTGCAGATAGGGCTTGGTATCTTTTACTACTGTTGGCAACATTTATAAGTTCATCAGCAAGGCTTTCTGTAATAGTCTTCACATTTCTCAAAGCACTTTCTCTTGCTGAGTCTACTTGTTCTGTAGTCGATACCTCTTTTGCAGCATTGATGAGTTCATCTGCATTTATAAGTTCATCGGCAATGGCTGCAGGTATCTGGGAATCGACAACCTCAATGGGTGTGCCTTCTGATTTGCCAGCAGACTTCTTTCGTGAAGTTCTGGGCTTCTTGGTCGCAACTTTACCCTCAGATACCTCTTCAGTCTTTCGCTTTTTGGAACCTTTCTGAGATCCAGTAACCTTTTTCATCATGTTTGTATACTCATATTTGTAGAGCAGGTTACTGTTGGCTATATCAGCCTTCTCTCTGAGCTCGATGCCAAGCTTTTCCAGCAAGTAGCATATCTTTATACCATAGCTTACTGTGTTCTTTGGCTCAGCAAGTCCCTTAGCGATTTTAGGCTCAAAGCCTTGAATCTTCTTCACAAACTTCATAAAGGCGTACTTTCCCCAATTGAAAGGGTTTTCCAGCCTTTTGTCTTGTTGACATAACAAGAACATCATTATCTAGCATTCTTGGCTTTTCTGGTCAGCACCTCCTTGTAGACCATCAAAGCATCTGTGAAGAATGCATGCCAACACATCCCAGTGAACTAGCAGATGTCTAGTTCTGATGTCAGCAAGTTTGAACTCAGTGGGTGTATCTGATTTTTCAGGATCACACACGTCACTGTACAGCTGTTTTACACCTTCAAGGAGATCGTCATCCTTGGTGTTTATTTCAAAATCATTTCCAAGATTTTGAAGATCAAACAACTTGCAGAAAGTTGTTAAGTCCAGAAGGATTTCCTTTCCTTGGACTGAGGTTTTTATAGACACTATTGCAGTGCCTTCAGAAACACAAGATATAATCCTGAAATTATTGTAGAATTCTAACACATCTAGTGAAGAAATTCCACTAGGAAGAGCAGATAGAAAACCCTTGATTTGTGCCTTTTCAAGCATGTCAAGAATCAGTTTTCTATCGGCTTGGTTTTCAACTACAGCCGTGAGGTATTCCTCAATCATGGCACCACCCCAAATCATCGAAAGATTTGAAGTCCAATGATCGGGATTAAAGTCTCCTACCAATCGGTTGTTCACAATAACCAACTCTGGTGCTTGCTTTTCAGCAGTACCAGTAGAAGATTGGGATATCTGTGCAGATGAACGCTTAGGAGCCATCTCTTTATATAGTGTAAGAATTTCGGTGTTTGAAAGAGATTTGGTTTAGGGATTAGTAATTCTTTGCAGAAAAACTAATAGAGATTTGCAGAGATTGAAGAGATTTGCAGAGAATCAAGAGAGTGATTTTGCTATTCTTGTGCAAGTCGGAATGTTGGATTAGGCGAAAGTAATTTCTTTTGCTAAAATCCCATATATATAGCAAGTTGAATTTCAACAGACATATACATACAAATTGATTTTGTGTGTAAGTATATGTGAATTGCAGGCAGGCGTGAGCAAAAGCTTGTTCGGCATTAAATGCATACTGGGCCTTGTCGGAATTTTAACAGTCCACTATTTACTGAGAATTAATTTCCACCGTAAAGATCAATCGCTCAATTTCATCAAGGGTCACAATTGCTTCTTCAGCAATGATCACAATCAACAAATGTAATTGTGCCCATTTAATGAATTTTGGCTATTAGCTATCTGAATCACGTTTCTGTATGACCAAGAGCACTGTTTGCATCTGAGTCTATCTCACACTTAATATTCGTCCAAGTTTTACACAAAGATAGAAACAATACAAATTTCAAGAGAGTAGTTGCTGCAGATAGTCGTACTATTCTCTTTTGTGTTCCCCCTTACTGAGTGACCCAGATATCTGAGTTCCTGTCTCAGAGATCTTTAAGCAGTCTTTTTGCCCTTTAACCTTTGGTTTCTAGATACTTATTCCGGATTCTTCCTTTCTGGATACCCGTCCCTGATTTCTCCTCTGGATACCTGTTCCAGATTTCTCCTCTCTGGATACCCGTTCCAGATTCCTCTTCTCTTATCTTTGATATCTTCTTCAGATATCTGAACTTTTTCAGTTCTTTTGTAGCTCCATTAGTCCAAGACTATGTCTTAAGGCTAAAAATCTACTTTCTTGTAGTGGCTTAGTAAAGATATCTGCAAGTTGGTCTTCAGTGCCAATCTTGAGTATCTCTATATTGCCTTTTTCAACATGGTCTCTGATGAAGTGGTGTCTAACATCAATGTGCTTTGTTCTAGCATGAAACTTAGGATTCTGAGTTATGACAATAGCACTTGTGTTGTCACAGAAAATGGGAGTTTTCTCTTCATTGAGTCCATAGTCTTTAAGTTGTTGATGAATCCACAGAATTTGTGTTGCACAACAACCAGCAGCAATATATTCAGCCTCTGTGGTAGAAGTTGCAATTGAGTTTTGCTTCTTGCTAAATCATGAGATAAGTCTAGCTCCTAGAAACTGACAAGTTCCTGAGGTACTTTTCCTATCAAGCATTGATCCAGCATAATCAGCATCTGAGTAACCAGCCAAACTCAATCCGCATTCTTTAGGATACCACAAACCTACATCTACTGTACCTTTTACATACCTTAATATTTTCATAGCAATGTTGTAGTGTGATTGCATTGGATTTGTCTGAAATCTAGCACACACTCCAACTGCATATTGAATATCAGATCTACTTGCAGTAAGGTAAAGTAGTGAACCTATCAATTTCCTATACTTATATTCTTCAACACTTTTGTCTGATTCAGTATAGGTCATTTTGGTTCCTATGCTCATAGGTATCTTAGCATTCTTTTCAAAAGGCTTAAGATTAAACTTCGTGAGCATATCTTTTGCATACTTTGTCTGACTAATGAATATTCCATCACTGAGTTGCTTGACTTGCAATCCTAGGAAATAATTCAATTCTCCCATCATGCTCATCTCAAACTTACTTTTCATGAGATTTGCAAAGTCATCACAAAGTTGCTTGTCCTTAGATCCAAATATAATGTCATCAACATATACATGAACTAAGAGTAGTTTCCCATCATGATTCAAAGTAAATAAAGTTTTATCAACTTCACCTTTCTTAAAACCACTTTCCAGAAGGTATTTGGCCAAAGTGTCATACCATGCTCTAGGAGCTTGTTTCAGCCCATACAGAGCTTTCTGAAGCTTATAGACCATTCTACTTTCTGAGGAAACTTCAAAGCCAGGTGGTTGCTCAACATAGACTTCCTCAGCAAGTTCACCATTCAAGAATGCACTCTTGACATCCATCTGATAAACTTTAAAATCTTTATGAGCTGCAAAGGCCAGAAAGAGTCTTATTGCATCCAATCTGGCAACTGGTGCATATGACTCATCAAAATCTAGACCTTCAGTCTGGGTGAATCCCTTGGCAACCAATCTTGCTTTGTTTCTGGTTATTTCACCAGACTCATTCATTTTGTTTCTGAAAACCCACTTTGTTCCAATCACAGATATTCCTTCTACATTTGGAACTAGTTTCCAGACTTAATTTCTCTCAAATTGATCTAACTCTTCCTGCATTGCTGAGATCCAATCTAGGTCTCTTAATGCTTATTCTATAGTTTTAGGTTCAATATTTGAGATGAAACATCCAAAGAGAGAATTAGCATTTACAGCTATTGCTCTCCTAGTTCTAACACCTTGATTAATTGGTCCAATTACATCTTTTGCAGGATGATCTTTGATCCATCTCATCATAGGTTTAGTGCTAGTAGGATCAATATCCAAGTGATTTGAATGTGAATCACTAAGATTATGATTTGATACTTTTTCAGTATCTGAGACATTTTGCACCTTAGAAGGGCGGTTAATGTCTGACACTTGCTCAGTGTGTGAGCTTTCTGGAACATGTCTTTCAGAGAGATCATTTCCAGAGATAGCTTTGTGATGAACATCTTCAGTTTCCATTTCTGGAAATCTCATAGGAAATTCGTCATCATGTCTGAGAGTCATCTGGTTGTTACTAGGCATTTCATGCTTTTCTTCGTCAGAGTCATCCTCACTTTCCACAACTACGTTTTTCCTTTTTGAGAGTTCTTCTTTAGAATATTTTACCATTAGTTCCTTGAACCTTTCTAAGAGTTCATCAGTAAGAGGTGTTTTCTTACTTCCTTCATAGAATACAACATGAACTGATTCTTCAATCTTCTTTGTTCTTTTGTTGTAAACTTTGTAAGCTTTGCTATTCATAGAATAACCAAGAAATACACCTTCATCTACCTTTGGTTGAAATGTTCTCAGATATTCTTTTCCATTGTTAAGAATAAAACATCTACAACCAAACACTTTAAGATGTTTACTATTAGGGGGTCTACCAACCAAGATTTCATAAGGTGTCTTGTCATGGTGTTTGTTTATCAAACATCTGTTCTGAGTGTAGCAGGCTGTGTTTATAGCTTCAACCCAAAAAACTTCACTTATTTCAGTGTCAGCTAGCATTGTCCTTGCTGCTTCTTTATGGGTTCTATTTTTCCTTTCTGCAACACCATTTTGTTGTGGTGTTTTTACAGAAGAAAGTTTGTGTTGTATACCTTTGCTGGTACAAAACTCCTTTATGTACTGGTTGACAAACTCAGTACCATGGTCTGTTCTGATTGCAGATACCTTGTCATTTTTCATGACTTCAAGCTTTTTCCGCAAGTTTGGTATCTCCACCTTAGCATCAGATTTGTGCTTCAGAAAGACAACCCAAGTGAATCTTGAGAAGTCATCTACAACAACCAGACCATACTTCTTTCCTGCATAACTAATTACAGATGATTCAAAAAGATCCATATGTAAAAGTTGTTGTGGTCTAACACTAGAGTGTCTGGTTTTGGACTTGAAAGAGATATCTTGGATTGTTTCCCCATCCGACAGGCAGAACAGATACCATCCTTTCTGAAAGATGTTTTGGGAAGGCCAACCACTAACTCTTTCTTGGCAAGTTTGTTCTAAGTTTTGAAATTCAAGTGACTCATTCTTTTGTGCCATAACCAGTGCTCTTCTGTGTGACCTGATTGACTCACCATGAGACATTCTTCAGTTGTGGTAGAGGCCCAATCGGCAACATAAAGACTACCTTTCCGCCGAGCAACCAAGACTGTCTGCTTTGACTCATTGTCAATAAGTTTGCAATACTTTGCTTTGAATTTCACAGTGAAACCTTTGTCTGCAAACTGGCTCATGCTAAATAGATTATATTTTAAATCTTTAACATGTAATACGTCAGTGATTGTTAATGATCCCAATTTGACGTTGCCAAATCCCAGAGAGGGATTTAATTCTCCTCCAGCAAATCTGATATCTGGTCCTGTGTTGCAAGCTTTGTAGTTGACCAGATTTGCTTTGTCTCCTGTCATGTGCTTTCCGCATCCACTATCAAATAGCCATTGTGCTTTAGTCCAAGAGGAGTTCTGCACACAACAGGAAACAGGAGATTAGGTTCTCATATCAATACTGGAACCGTCTGGACTAAAGAATCTTCCAGTAGGAATCTATTTTTGAATGAATTTCTTTGGAACATTCTTCTGTCTGACAGGAACATAAGGAGGAATTCTAGTTAAATGATTAGTATCATTATTAAGAACTACTTTCTTCCTTGGTGTGTTCCTTGGTGCTCCATTTGGTGCTTTCAGATACCTGTCAGGTTTCTGAGTCTGCTTCTCAGGAAACTTAGCTTTCCTTGCCAGATTTCTTCTAGCCCTGGCATTCAGATTTTCAGTGGCTTGATTCATCTTCCACTTCTGATAATTGTTGTGAGCAATTCTAGCCTTTAGCCATCGTTCTTTCTCTTGTTTGTATTCATGAGTAAGCTGTTTCCCGATGTCTTTATAGCCAATACCATTCCGAGCACCTGATGCCATCTGAGATCTTTTCTCAGCAGCTTTGCTAGTCTCTGGTTTGTCTATTTTCTTTCTAGAAAACGTGACATAGGAAAATTTGCCAGCACCTGCAATTTTTCCTTTTTGAGAGACATAGCACTGTGGGTGTTTACACTTTTCAGTGTCATGTTTCTTTCCAGAGACATACCCAACAGTTTTCCTTTTGACTTGTTTTTCCCACAACGGTTTAGTCGCAACTGCCTTTCCTTTGTCAACAATCTTTGTTTTCTGACCGATACTGTAGATTGTTTGGGTACCATCTTGCTGAGCACTGACAAATGTTCTTCTTTCCTTGCTCTTATTCAGAGTGGTAGAACTTTACATGTATTCAAATTGAAGTCCTTTCTTTTCTGAAGGATCTCTTAGATAAGATTGTACTTCAGTAAGAGTGTCACTAGCTTTGGCATAAGATTGAAAAGATAATTCTTTCTTTTTGAGTTCCTTATTCTCAGAAAGAAGATCTTCTCATTTCTTTAGCAGTTCAGCAATTGCTTCTTTATGTGACTTTTCAGTCTCAGATATCTGAGCCTTGAGAAATGCATTTTCAGCATCCTTTTTCTCAGACATCTTATTTAATTGAGAGTTTTCCTTTACAAGAAAATTTTTTTCTTCTTCAAGGTTTTCGGCTCTAGCTCGGATCATTAGAAATTCTCTTTCGTAGATATCAAGTTCTTTTCTGAGATTTTCCAGATCTTTTATTGCTTCTTCATCACTTTCATAAGTATAACATGAAGTATGTGTTACCTCATCAGCCATAAGACATATTTCAGTGTTGGAGATATCTGGACCGTCAATCTCAGCAACTCCACACATTTCATTCTTCTTAAGGCCGAAGTCGATTATATCGTGAGTGACTCCACATAATTCTGGTGATGGTAAGGTTGAGTCATCTGTATCGTCATCTTCAGAATCTGTCTCAATGTCTAGAGCATCCAGTTGAGTTTGGATTTTCTTTCTTTCTTCAGTCAGTAAGGCCTTCTGGCTTCTTTTGAAGATTCTTCTATCTTTCTTGTCACCTGTCTTTAGTTTGTTGAAGGCAGGACAATCCTTCTTGAAGTGACCAGGTTTCTGACAATAGAAATAGATATCGTTTCCAATTTTTGCTTCCTTAGTACTTGATGCTTTCTGAGCTGGCTTGTTCAGCGAGCTTTGCATATTTTTGTACTGGTGATAGTTTGAGCCTAGAAACTTTTTCAGCTTCTCTTTGGCTTTTCTTCTCTCAATTTCTCGACTGACATATTTGCCCATTTGCTTTACAGCAAGCGCATCCTCAGTCTCTTCCTTGCTTTTCTTCTTTTCAGAATTCCTTGAGTAATTAGAGCAACATTCTGCAACTTTTCAGTTGTTTGTTCTCTTTGAGTTGTTTCATAATCAACAGTGGCAAGGTGAGAGAAAAGTTCCACTGGAGTGATATTTGGCATTCCTTGGTTGAAATAAAAGAATTTAGTGTGCTCCCAGTTGTGATTAAGACTTCTGACAATAGTCTTAATCTTTTCTGGCTGAGAGTATCTGTTGCTTTCACCAAGTGCAGCCATATCGCTCATGAGAGTGGTAAATCTGAAATCAAGTTCTTCCAGAGTTTCAGTGGGACCTTGTTTGAAATTTTGGAATTTCAATTTGAGAACTTCGAACTTGTTTTCCTTGGTTTTCTCAGTTCCGACACAGATTTCTTCAATCAGTTGCCAGGCAACTTTCGCCGTTTTGGCACCCCACAGTTTACACTGTATGTGCTCAGGTGTCGATCTGATGATGATATTACAAGTTTGACCATCCAGACGATTTCTCTTGGAATCTTTCGATGTCCAGAGTTCTATGGGCTTTGGCTCGTAAATAACATGACTAGTAGGTCTCCCACTAGTTGACGCATCTGTTTGTGAAGACCCATCGCTTTGATCTCTGTCTCTACCATTAGAAACCTCCATGACTTGCTTGAGTTGTTGAATGACTATTGGGCCATTCTTTATCACGTCGATCATTTCGTCACTTATGGCTTCTTAGATATCTGTGAAGATATCTGATACTTAAATTCAGAGCGCGGAAGACTTTAAGATAGATGAGTGCAGAAACAATAAGTGTGTGTGTGTGTGCTTTGCTGGAATGTAAATACAGAAAGATAAAATACACAGCAAGTATAGTGGTATCTGGAGGTGGCATAATCCTACAACTAATCCACTTCGGTCTTTTAGAGACCTAGAATACTCTAGAACAAATAATTGAGTTCACCTTACAATAATCCTATTCTAAGATTCCTAAACAAATGGTTCCCAACCAAATGTTCCCCCTGAGTTATTCCCCGGTTTTCACAGCCAAGTACTTCCTGTACTCAGAAACCTTTTTGAGCTGTTCCTTAGCTTCCCAAGCTAAGTACTTCATGTGCTCAGTAACCTTGGAGTTATTCCTTAGTTTCCCAAACTAAGTACTTCCTGTACTCCACGCCAGTTATGGTGTTGGTTTTTGGTTTGTTTGTCAGACGAGCTTCTTTAATAACTTATTCAGTTAATCAGATAGCTCTGTGAATCAAGAATACTTAATACACTTTGCAATGTATGGTATCTTGTTCTTTACTGACCCAAGTCTATGATAATTGCTCAAGAGAATGAATCTCAGATACTTGATCTTTTGATTCAACTCTTTCACAAATAGCAGTGCTTGTTTTGGATCAGGACACTTAGAACTTTAGTGCTACTTAGAATCAAGAGCTTTGGTCGCAACAGAAAGCTTGAAGGTAAGTAGTGTGCTTGAGAGAGTAAGATATGTTCTTAGGTTGTTCTGTGTGTTCTTAAGGTGTCTTCTCAAGCAGTCTAAGTGTTGATATTTATAGATGAATTTGAGTGCCGTTTGAATAGTATCCGTTAGGCTTAAATCAAATTCAAACTATCGATATCTGTGTATAGTACTGTAGCAGGTTTGTCTTCTTCTTCAGAAGCTACCTTTTTTGTTCAGACATATCTGTCCGCGCATTTAATGCTTTGTACTATACTTTTGTCCTGTAGTGCCAACGGAACTATGCATTGTATCAGAGACCTTCATTATCAGATTTCTCTGAAGCTTTGCACGTCCTTTTCTTCAACTTCAGATACCACTTTATTGAAACAAATATGTTGCAATATATGTTTCTTTTTCAGAAACATAGTTTAAGTCCAAGGTATCTGAGTGCAGATATCTGTGGGCACTTTCCTTGTTTTCAAAAACATTTTAGTTCTCAGATATCTCTTAAGACACTGTTTATTTAGAACCAATTGTGTCTTCAAGATATCTGGTCATAGGTATCTGAAAAACCATTGTCTTCAGCAATCTTGTGCAATTTTCAAATCTTCAAATCCGTTGAACTTGTTTTGCTGGATGTCTTCTTCTTGGTCTTCTTCATAAAATAAAAATTACATTTTGAGACCTAATATCCTATACAAGATTAGCTAGACTATCATACTTAGTGAGTTTCCTCTTTTACAATGTTCAAATGAACCAAGAGTACTAATCACCTTTCTGAGCTAAGATAAGTCATAAGGTTGCTGATCAAAATCTAAATAGATATTACTAACAAGTATTTTTTTCCTATCATTTTCATAAAGCAACACTTTATTAAATGTTTCAATGTAATCCCAGTAATTGTAATTGATAGGATTTCTATTGTTGGGATAATAGAATTCCCTTTCTCTTAGGGGTTCAAAAGATATAATCTTTTTGATATAAATTTTACTGAAGTTATAAACTTCCTTTTGTGTTCCTGAAAAATGTGTTATCTCATAAGAACCTGTGTTTGATAAAATATTTTCATAAAAATATCTTGTTTTATAAGATCTAAGGCATATGATGCCCTATCCAAATATCTTGTCATCAAGGTCCAGGGGTTGTCTGCCCATCGCATATCCCTGTTTTCCAATAGAAGTATTACTTCTTGGTATCGATTTTCGATATAGTTAATCTGACTTTCCTCAGATTCTTCTGCTACTATTTTAGCAAATGATGGAATTTTCCCTTCTTTCTTTTATACTCAAGAAATTCTTGGTATTCTGCCGAGCTTTGAGCCCCATAACTCTGAGACGAATCCATAGTTATAAGCTTTTGTTTGACAAATTGGGCCAGAATTCTTTCTGATCCCCTTCCTCCTCTTCCTCTATAAGAGAGGGAGCCTCTACCTCGTGGGTACATTCCTGAAGAATTAAGAAATATATTCTCGAGTCAGAAAATCTGGAAGACTATTTTCATCTCCTTTCTTATAGATGATTTCAAAATCAAAATGAGCTAAATGAGCTTGCCATCTTGCAAACATTTGTTTGGAAACATCATGTTTGAAATCCTTGTTGAACATAAACTTAGTAGAATTACAATCTGTTTTAATTATAAATTTTTGATTGTATAAATCATCCTGGAATTTTAAGATACACTTAACAATCGCAAGAATTTCTTTAGCAATAATAGCATAATTTTTCTGGCTATTATTCCATTTTCCAGAATAGAATCGAACAAGATATTCTTGTTTATTTTGGGGGTCTATCTGTTTTAAAATACCTCCATATCCTATATCTGAAGCATCGGTTTCAACAATTTTATCCCATGCAGGATTACTTAGCATAAGGAAGGCAAAGTTTTAACTTTTTCTTTTAATTTTCTTACAGCCTGAGTGTGGTTTTCAAACTAAGGCTTCGGATTCTTTGTAAGTCTATCATATAAAATAGCAGTATCCTAGGCTATATTTATATAATAAGAGGAAATATAATTTAAACTTCCTAAAAATATTTGTAACTGAGTTTTATTAGTTATCTCATCAGGAAATTTATCTGCAAAATCAATGCTTCTGTTTATGGGGATAATATTACTTTTTTCTATATAATGTCCCAAAAATCTTATTTTTGTTTGAAATAAAGACATTTTTGGTTTTGAAATAACTAAACCATTTTGTATAACAATTTTCTTTAAAATGTCTAAGTGTTTAAAATGGGTTTTAATATCTTTTGAGAATACTAATATCATCAATATAAACTAATATAAACTCACTATATGGAGTAAAAATATCATTCATAATTTTCTGAAATTCAGAAGGAGCAAATGGCATGACATTCCATTCATAATGTCCTATTGTAACATTGAAGGTTGTTTTATACCTATCATTTTGGTCGATTTAATTTGTACCTGCCAATAACATGATTTTAAATCGAATTTTGAAAAAAGTATTGAATCATATAACCTTTCTAAAAGATCTTTTTTATTTGGAATAGGATGCCTGATCCATTTTAAAACCTTATTAAGGGGTTTGTAATTTATTACAAGTTTAGGAGCTCCCCTTTCTTGTTCACTATGTTTATTAACATAAAAAGCTGTACAAGACCAAGGAGATTGAGAGGGGCTTATCAAGCCCTTTCTTAATAAAGATTCAATTTATTTTTTACAAAGTTCTAAATATTCAGAATTCATTTGACAAGGTCATGTGTTGGAATTCTTTTTTCATCAAAATCTTCTTCATAAGGAAGACTAACTACATGTTTCTTTCTGTCCCAGAATGCATTGGGATGATCATTACAAATTTCTAAAGAGAGTTGATTTTCAGTCATTTTAATTTTTCCTTGTAATTTGAGATTTTGTAATTTTTCTTCAATAGTCAAGGAATTTATTTCTTGTTTTAAGTTCATTTGATTCTTCCTTAAAGTGAGATAATCATACATCTCATGTAGCATTCTATTAATTGGTTTTGTAATAAACTTTAAGTGGATTTTCCAACCTTGAAAAGTTCCAGTGATACCAGTATTATCCACATAAGTAAAAGGATAAATTTTTGAAATGAATGGGACACTAAGTATCACTTGGTTAGAAATGTATTTTGTTAGTAAAAAACTGGTTTGAATGCAAGTTTTATCAATACAAATATAAGCCTTAGGAAGCTTGTACTTTACATTTAATTTTTCTCCTCCAGCATGAGAAATAGTACAAGTAGTTTTATAAAAATACTTTATAGGAATTGACCCTTCTTGTATTACATTTAAGTCTGCACCACTGTCTATGAGAACAGTAAAATCCTTTGAGAAATAGTCACCTATTAGTAGGCAAGAGTAAATGCAAGAGTCATCTATTCCAGCTTTACTTAAAATGTCTTTCACAATTGAAATAGTCTCATTAACAACAAAAATAAAATAAATAGAAGAAAAACACCTTCGCTTCTAGCTTATAATCATTCATCAATTGCTCTTCCAGCAAACACGAAATTAATTACTACTTCAAGCTTAGGCAAGAGTAAATGCACCAGTTGTAAGTACAGGGAAAGCAAGCATGTTTTAGTCATTTCTGATCTAGCTAGGCACATGAACCAATTCTTCATGTACTTGGTTGGTACAGTAGCATGAAAAGCAAGTGAAATTAGTCGCAACATAACAGATATCCACAAATTTCTGCAACAAGAGTTTAAATTCGACCTTCATGACATGTTTTACATTCAAATTGGGAGTGGTTTTGCACTCCAGTAGTCAGTCAGAGTACACTAGTGAAAATCACCATCACATGTAACCGTATTTCAATAAATAAGCATACAAGACCATTAATTAGAGAGGGTTTCCATACGAAATTCATTCATGACATTACATCACATCACATACAAGAAGAATCTTAGATCAACCAAACTGATCAGTCAGTCACTTCAGTCTATAGACAAAAGGAAGGAGAAACACTCAAATCAGCACGAAGAGTAGTTTTGGGATTTTAAAAATTGGCTGTATGTATATATATACCTCACTACTCCGGATGGAACATGAGAAAACCATGAATAACGGGGCCGGACTTGAGTTGATGGCACTGGAGATTAAGGGGAGTGCAAGTAATCTTGTCCTCCTCGCGGGTGGCAGTGAACTTGAGGAAATAGAGAGAGGTTTTTAGGGGGGGGCGATAAGTTCGGGACCAAAAAGCCATCCAGAAGATGTCACTGCCCACATAAAACAAGTCAATACAAAAACACGACTCTAGAAGGACATCCTTATCATCAGCATCCTTGAGCACTGTTGATGTCCAAACAACATCCAAGGGCTTAGATATCCATGTGGAAAGATCATAGGCATGAAGTATATCACACACACATTCAGCTGGTCTGCAAGACTGACGAACATAAGCTACATCCTTTGCTACCACCACAATATCGGACCAAGGGACACAGACAGAGACGAGTTGGATTTTTTTTTCGCAATCAGGGTAGTAGGCATAGAGTTGACCCCAGGTAAAAAGATTACCACCAAAGATGTTGAAGAGAATCCGTTTGTTGATTGGGTCAGATATAACTGCTCCATTCATGTAGCATTTAGCAAATTCTTTAAACAAGGGTGTTAAATCCTCCCGAGTTGGATGTAGGATTATAAGCGCGGGTAAACGAGCAGCCACCAACCAGGATACAACTTGTTTCCATTATCCAATGAAACACATGAAGAAAATCGAGATGATTCTTCACCGGAAGCGCAATCCGTTTCGGTTTTTGTACTAGTATCAAAACGAGGCACCTCATGCAGATGAACATCCTTATGGGGGTGCCGTAATTTTCTTCACTTAGCTCACGGGTGGGTTACCGATCATGTAAATCTTTGAAGAACCGCAAACATTCGACACTCTTTCACGAGTAAACAAAGATGGGTAGCAATTTTCCTCTAACTTGCATTGTTTCAGATCAACCTTGTGAAATGTTAACCACCAAGGAGCATCTCTATCGCAGTAATTTCTAGCATCAAGTCCAAGTACCAGTATCGTCGGGTCACCATTGCAGATCCATCCTACTTCTCCTGTGGGTGGCCTCTGTGGGTGGCCTGAGAATGAAGAAAGATGAGATGAAATTACAAATTAATAGTATGCATCAATTAAAATAAATCCAATTTTAAATATCTTGGGGTTTTTTCACTTGGTGTAGGGGGGCGGTCGTGTCCATCTCTTAAATTTCTTGCCAAAGTCTCAAGGAGCTAGATCGGTGAGGGTTTGTAAATTGGACTCGGTTGTAAATTTTTCTTTTTGTCGGAGCATCACTTGTGCCCTTTCTTTTTTATCAACAGAAATTGATTTATTCGGCAAGGCCAGAGGCCATATAATGGTTCTAATCAGCCGTCATAGAAATCATCACAATAAAATTCTTGTTGAATTTGTAAATATATTTGTAAATTAAGTTATGGGAACCTTGTTCCTATTATTAGTTTGCTAGGCTATATTAGGCCAAATAAAGCTAGATAATGAATAAAGTTTTAATCAATGTTCAGTAAACCTTATTATCCTTATATGCCCAGCCCACATATAAACCCATATTGTGTATCTGGCTCTCTTCAATACGCCTAAATTGTCGGTCTCATCACTGGCGCGATTAATTTCAGAGTCCCGCTAAATCTTGAGATCGTTCAAAATTCATGATATATATATATACATACATACATACATATATATATACGTATTATACATATATATACATATATATATATATGTATAATATGTATATATATATATATGTAGATATATATATATAATAATAATAATATAGATATATTATATCTCTATATATATGTAGATATAATACATATATATGTATGTACATGTATATGTATGTACATATATATGTATGTACATGTACATATACATATATAGATATGTATATACATTATATGTATATATATATATATATATGTATATATATATATATATATATACATATATATGTATATATATATATATATATATGTATATATATATATATATATAGATGTCTCTATATATATATATATATATATATATATCAATTGCCCGAAAGCTAGCTACTCTTGTTGTCAACCAGAGTGATTCTCAATTCGGAGAGAAGAATTTGAACAGGTAAGATTTCTTGTTACCACACGATTGTAGTTTTTTGTTGAGTTCTTCAAATTAAAGTGAATTAATTAGAGGAAATTATTTGGAGGAAAGAATTTTGTTCACTATGTTTGGCTGGTTTCGTTCTGATATTTGGAGTCGACTCTATTTATTCTGCACTGTGTTGCTGATGGTTTTTTGGAAGCCTATACTGCTTGTATATGTTCAGATCTATACTTATATAGATGTGTGCTTGCATAATTCCAAAAACAGAGTTGATTTATTTAATAAAAGGTGTTTGTGTCTCTTGGAAGTTGGAACGATGAAAATGCTTTGCATAGATTAGTTTATAATTGGTGCTTGTCAATTGAATATTTTATGTTATAGTGCAGAACACTTACATAAACTAATAGCATTAGTTTAGAACGATGTGTTTAGCTCATCTTTTAAGTATATTTTATACTCTTGTACAGGTGAAGTTGAGACACAGTTTGACTTGACAATAAAGCTAGGTGGAAAGTTTGTACACTTTCCAACTGCAAAGTACATAGGTGGAGGTGCACTTGAAAAGATATTAGTTCAGCTTACATGTCTCATGAAGAAGTGGAGTCTCTTTGTAAAGAAGAAGGTTTGGACGTATTAGGGGTTTTATGACTTACGAGATGGTGGGTTTCTGTTGGTTCAAGGCAAGAATCACTTTGCGGCCTTGTGGGTTGATGCAATGCATAGAAAGCATAAATTAGATTTGTATGCTGTGAGTGCTTAGAATTCTTAGAATTCCCTGATCTTATGAATGCTGAAGATTATGAAATGATTCCCTCTTCTCAAGTGGTTAATGGAACTCGAAGTGAAGCTCAAAATGTGAAGGGAACACAACCTGATATGGGGACTCGGACAAAAAGTCAGGTGGATGAAGTTCATGTTTAGGAAGAGGGTCTAGAGGGTGAGGATGATAGTACTGAAAGGCATGAGGATGGCAGTAGTGAAGAGGCTGACAATGACAGTGATGATGGTGATAGTGTTGAAGAAAATGAGGCTGGTAGTGATGAGAACCAAGATGGCAGTAATAGAATAGTGTGTTGGATGATGATATTTTTTACATGACAGTAAACTATGAAGCTGACATTCCTGATGATGTTCTTCTTTCCATTGATGAAGATCAGGTTATGTAGGATATTAGAAAGGGTAGCCAAGCTTCTATGAGTGTGAAAGATGTGACGCATAAGCCAATCACTACGAATGTGGAAATGGGACATTAGTGAGGAAAATGCTAATGGTATTGTCCCATTGGCATCTGAGTCTTGGTTGTTCAAGGTAATTGATTCACAGGGTGAAAGATATTCAGTTGACCTTAAGAAAAGGACATGCGGCTGCAGGAAATGGATCGTTAGTGGAATCCCTTGCAAGCATGCCATAGCTTGTATTACTGAGAATGGATGGGAGGAAGCTAAGTATGTTCATGAAGCATACTATGTCTCAACCTACAACGGAATCTATGATCCCGTGGTTGTACCTATTAATGGAAGAAGTGAGTGGATCAGAACCGGTATCCAAGCTCCTTTACCACCTTGTGAGCCAAGATCTAAGGGTAGACCTCAGACATTGAGAAGAAGAGACCAGATGAGCTGCTTTGAAAAGGAAGAGAAAAGCCAAGTCTTGGAGGTGGTGGAAATCCCAAGGTGTCTATACTGACAATTACAAGTTGAAGAAGAATCAACTTCTTTGTTAAGTCTGACTATTGTAGAGAGGGTTTCACAACATCAAGTCATGTGAGCAAGCAAAGGGATGACTTAGAGAAGGGTATCAGTCAAGAACAGGTATAGCAACACCCTAATACCTGCTAGCATTAATAAGATATTATGTGTTGTAATTAGTTATTTTTTGTTGCAGGGGTCTAATAAAATGGAAGGGAAAAATCGAAAGCCGGTGGGAAAATCAAAGGTGCATTTCATGTGTTCTCATTAGTTTCTTGTTTTCTTCAAATTTCATAACATTTCTATATTTTCAAAAATTTAGGTGGTTAAGAAAAGCAGCAAACAACAAGGTGATACTGCTGCAGAGGAAACAAGTACTCAGGTAATGTTGTCGTCAGGTTTGATGAATTTATCCGTCATGAATCTTTTTTAAAAAAAAATTCGGCTGAATTTATTCAACCTGAATTAGATATTACTACTGTAGTTTGTTTTTTGTCTATTACTGGATGTTGAGGATATTCATTGGAACTTTTTATATGGTTTATATAGGTTTCTAAGACAAGGCTAGGTGTTGCTGATATCATGAAGAGGTATACTATATCTAATTCAGTTGGTGATCAGGGATGTTCAAGTGAACCTAAGTCAGAAACCAACCAACACCATAGATGGTGGAATAGTTCACATGAGGCAGAAACCAACCAACACCATTTCCAGGAAGCAATTGGATGCAGTTAGAGAAAACAAGAAGAATAAGAAGACGACTAAGTCAATTTTGATGATTTTTGTTTTGTCCAGCTAGCATAGGTTTTGTCCGGCTACTCTCTTTTTGTCTAGCTAATGTAGCTTGTTTAACTTGTGACATGGTACTTGTGCAAATCCTACTGATATACCATCTTTTGAATGGGTTAAAGGAATGCAACTCTTGTTTAAATGACAGAGATGCTTAGTTAGTATTGAACGGAATTTTTGATTTTTATTAAGAAATATTTTATTTTATTTTAGAATTTAGATAAACATTATGTGGACCAAGAAAAACATTATATGGACCAATGAAAACATTACATGTCACCCAATTTTTAAAGTAATTTCTAGTTTTTTAAAATTATGTATAATTTTTTTTTTTAAATTTGTTTTGATTTTCACCACATGTGTCACCATATTTTTTAAATAATTTTTTTCAGAATGATAACCGTTTTTTATTTTTTTTTTTAAATTAATTAATTTTTTACAAATTAATATTTGAATTTCAGAATTTTTCCTAATTTCATTTTCAATTGTTCAATTTTTTTTTAAATTAAATTCGCACTTTTATTATGAGAGCGACACGTGTCAATTTGAATTTATTTTTTTGCAGAGTCAAACATCCAGTCAGAGTCAAAGCTCCGGTAGCGTCATCAGATTTTTGTGCCGGAGTACCTTAAATGGACATGTGATTGTAGATTACTTGACGTAGTCACATTGTAGAATACCAAGAATTGATTTTACCCATTGGAAAGCCAAGGTGATTTAAATTGTTCAATTGTAGAGTATTGTGGTACTGTACTATGAGTCATCGAGAATCGAATCGTAAAAAAGAAGCGATATAGCATGATTAAAAAGATTACCAAACAAATTGAACACCTCAGTAACCTTGTTCGAGAAAATGACATTGTCTGCATTGAACAATTGAGAATGGATAGGAATGCATTTGGTAGGCTTTGTCAAATTTTGCGTAATGCGGGTGGTCTTGAAGATGAAAAGTATGCAAGTGTAACTGAGCAAGTGGCGCTGTTACTACATGTTCTTGCTCATCATAAAAAAGAACGTATCCATAAAATTGTATTATAAGAGGGCGACAGTTGGTCTATATTTTAACACTGGATGCGACGGCTCTAATATTTCCTGTGAGTAACTAATGTTATACTACCTCCATTTCAGAGAAAGTGTTACAATTTGGATTTGCACCAATTTTAAGAAAAATTAGAAAGTACAAGTGGTCCCCCTGATTATTAGAGATTAACTGAGTGGCATATTGTAAAAAAGTGAAAGGTAGGGAGTTTTATTATTTAACTAATTTCCATAAATAGAAATTGTAACACTTTTAGTGAAACACCGTAAACGGAAAGTTGTAACACTTTCTCTGAAATGGAGGGAGTAACATTTTTTCCCTATAAATCACTAATCTTTATACGTTAAGATTTGATTGTAATACCTATGTTTTGTAGGGATGTTTGGTAGGTGCATTAGACAGAACACATGTGAAGGTGTGTGTGCCACTTACCGTTAAAAATAGGTACATATCTCGAAAAGGTGAAATCTCCACAAATGTGTTGGCCGTGTGCGATAAGAATATGAACTTCATTTATGTTTTATCTGGATGGGAGGGATCAGTTGCAAATAGAAGTGTTACGTGATGGCATGACTAGGGAACCAGGCCTTAAGTACCAACAAGTTATAACCGGTTATATACTACTTGGTGTTTTTCTAATTTGACGTATACTTCCATCCAATAATACTAAGAAATATTATGTACATCACTCAGGTTGCTATTTTTTAGGTCATGGTGGTTACGCAAACTGTGAGGGATTCTTAACACCATATAGAGGAATAAGGTATCATCTCTCTGAATATTACAATATGCGTTACACAAAAGCACGAAATATCATTGAGAGGTCCTTTGAAAAACTCAAAGGACGATGGGCATGCCTTCGGAGCAATACTTACTATCATATAGGCGTTCAAAACATGGCTTGTTGCTTACTCCATAATTTTATCAGGTTTGAAATGGCAGTTGATTGACACTGTTAAGCCATCTGATGAGTGGTCGGATTGGAGAGCTAAATTGGCAATGGACATATGCAATGAGTGGCGTAATTGTTAGAATGTATTAACACCAGATTAGTTGTGATAGGAAATATTGTTATTATGTAGGCCGTCTTCAATGTGTTTATAAGCTACCCAAAATGGTCTATGGAATTGGTTGGTTATTAGAAACATTCATGTGTGTTGTTTCGTGTGTATTTGGAGCAGCTTCTATAATGTTGTAAGGGATGAAATTAAAAAAGTTATGCCCGAATGCTCTTAATGAGCTCCTTTGTTAATTCAAGTATTTGTTTGGAAAAGGGAATGGATTATGTTGTCTGATGTTGCAAATTTAAGTGGACTTAATTGGGATCATCCAAATAATATGGTTACAGTAACTTTGGGATGCTTTGAGAAAGGTAACTTACCTAATTTATAATTCGATTTTTATGGTCGGCGTATAGTTTTATGACTTTTGGTTTTGCATATTGTGAATGTAGAGCGGGCGGAGGTTGATAAGATTAGGAAATGCCTTTCCGTATTATCAAAATTGGTGTGAACTTTACGGAAAAGATAGGGCAAGACAGCAACGGGAGAAAGCTTGTGATTTTGACACGCACGAGGAGAAAAGAGATTCAAAGAAAAGAAACGCAGAAAATATGGAATCTGAGAAAATAAAAGTCGCAGTAAGGATAAGGTTAGTAAAGATAAGGACAAGAATTCTGGATATGACACCTAATTCACTTCTTACTACGTTCAAGATGGAGATGAGATTATGATCATGTTAACTGCTGGAGGTGGTTCAAAGAAGAAAAAGTTGGATCCCGTTGCTCCCATTGCTGATGGTGCCCCGTTGCTGATGATGCAATGACTGTGATGATGAATTCATTCATGAACGACACAAAAGAGGCCTTGCTTGAATTGAATAAATCCATTGAAAAATCATGACGGGAACCCTATGGCTGGTTTAAAGAACATGCTTTTGCTCAAAAGCTCATGGAGAAGTGTATGCTTTTGCAGCTTTTTGTTGCAATGGATGCGGAGGATCAGTTAGCCTATGTAGTTGGCCTATGTTAAAGGCATGTTAGTTGGTAGAATTTAATGAAATTCCTTCATCTTAACGTTTTACAAATTCAGATTCAAACTCTAGGTGTTTTCTTTACATTAAATACTTTTAGCTTTATTTTTAGAATTGATTTTGATGAATAAGGATCATCTGCAATTTTTAGTTTGTTTCTAATCTTTAACTGTTGTTTCTCTTTACAACCTCTTTATATACACAACCACCTCCTTAATTGATGGTGGAGATTGGATCTAATGGTGGAGAGAATTTAGCTCTTTATATACACAACCACCTCCGTAATGGATGGTGGAGATTGATTTGATCTAATGGTGGAGAGAATTTAGCTGTGCTACTTCAAGTATGACGTGATTGAATTTTGAAAAGTCAGACGTCATCTTTTGGTAAAGTAGTTAAATGGTATTAACATAGTTCATTATATTAAAAATAGATTAGATTTGTAATAATATCTACTAAACATGTTTTTATATGGGTTTATATAATATCAATATGGATTTATATATCTTGCTATTAAGATTTGGATCATGCTACTAAACGCAGTACCAATGAATTTCTACATTCAACTTTTTGATTTTTTTTTGAGTGTTTGGCGGGCTCAAAATAATAATAAAGTAGTAAAAAAAAAGTAGAAAAGAAGAAAAAATATATGAAAGCACAGGTTAGTTTTCGTTGATGTAAAGAATTAACACTAGAAAAATGGAAACTAGTTGACTTGCCTGAAGGAAACTTGAGGCCATTAGGGAAACCATTGGGATACAACTTGAGTACATCCAAAATTTTCTTCCATTCCTGCAAGAGAGACATGGGTGGCTTCAGTAAACATAAACATGAGGGAAAAATATATATATATATTTCAGAAAGAATTCTGAGCAAAGAACCAGTGTCATTGTAATTGTGGTAGGTAATGAATCGAATGACACTTCCACAGTCTCCTCTTCCTCCTCAGTGCTGGATACCAAACCTGCACAGTCTATAGCAAAGAGTAAAGGAATACAACAAATTCGATCTAACAAAACCAAAGGAGAATAACTTAGAAACAAAAACCCAATCTTGAAACAAAATTTAATTTTAAAAAAGTTGGTTTATATCAGCAGCAAAATATCATGATTCATTGAATAAAGAACCAGATCTATCACTATAATATACTTACTATATATTAAAAGAAGAAGAAGAACCCACGAACAGGGTTACAAACAGGAAACCTGAGATCGATCCAAACACATACAAATACAAAGTTCTTAACCGAAATTCAAGATATTAAAAGAAAGAAAGAAAAAAATTTAGCTAAATGGAAAAAGGATACCATCGGCCATGATTCTGAATCAGACCAAGAACCAACAAGACTGAGACCTAGTGCTTTCTTTGTGTAAGTACTGATGATGACGGCCGGACAGAGTCTTTTGGGGGTTTAGGTTAATTAGAGACGGAGGGCAAAAACAAGTTTCAACCCTATGATACTATTTATATATTACCACTTGGTTCAGGAATAAAAAACCACTTGATCCATACATTACATTATTCAAGCAAAAATCATTACATTAATCAAAATTCAGATTACGGACTAAAAATAAGAAGACATCAGGATTTATTACTAGGATAGAATCTGTCAATATTAAGATATTTCTCAACACATAATTATCAGTACAAAATAGCCCAGAGACGCCATTTCTTTCGACTTAAGGGTGCAAACAGTACCTTCATATGTCTATCGGAATATTAATACATGATTCCAATACCAAACCTTATCTTTCTTATTTTTAGTGAGTAATAGAAATCTTTTTTAATACATGATTCTGCCGTGAATAGTAACTATGAATAGTGACCGATGAACAGTAAAACGTTTTTTGCCATAATTATAGTAATACATAATTTAGACATGTCTTAACACAAACCACACTTAGCTTATCATTAGGCCAATATTATTTATAAATATTTAAATTACAAACTGAAAAATAAAGAAGGAACAACTTACAAAATTTCTACTGCACACATATTGTACAAACTTTAGAAATATTACAAATTTTAAAAATTTAAAAGCTGAGAGGAAGTGTGTTCTGAGCTCTCTTCTGATTTGATCTAAGGGCGACTCTTCCTTTTGTGTTGCCATTCTTTTATTTTCTTGATATAATCTTAATCTTTTTTCTATAAAATTTATAGTATCAATGCAATATAATTGCTTAGTTTCTGGGTTTTCTTTATTCATTTTTTTCCAGAACTTTATATGAGAAACTCTTTTAATACATAGTATTTCATTTTCGGTATAACTGATAACAGGTTCCCATTTCCAAATCCAAGGTATAGAAAATTCCATAAAAAAATATAAAGAATAATTTTCTTGAGGAACTTCCTTTTTTTGAGTGACATTTATCCAGTTAGTAAATAGGGTTGAAAATTTTTTAGGGAGTATTACCCAGGTGGTTCCAAAATATGTCCACCAATTTAGAAACCAATTTGGTATTTCCTGCTCATAAGCTTTGTTGAGGCGTAAAACCTCGAACACTAACTGACTAAACTATTACAAACAACCTGGTCTAGGTCCCGCCTCCTACTTGAAGTCCGAAGCAGTACTTGTCCGAGCTAGAGCACCTGAAAGGACTCCGGGGGGGGGGGGGGGATACCCGGATTGCCTATGTCAATCCGGTTAGAGACTTTACTCGAAAGAGAGTTGGAAGCTCCCAATGTAATAGTTATGAGGAAGGTTATTATGTCCAAAAACACTTACCTTAAGGTCTTGGAGCCATATTTATAGTTATCGTGTACTTATGAAGAGGTTTATAAGATGATGTCAAGTGTATGATTCAGATTTGGACACCAATGTTACCTTTGGCCCATGGCCCATTAGTGAACAGTAATCCAATACCGATTAGTGGGCCTGGGAGGGTAGTTTGGACCTTTTCCCTCTGAGAGTACTGTTCCGACTGTTGGGTCCATGTTAGTTCCTCGGACAATTCTGTATGCTTGGTTGATCTGCCCTTGAGTAACTCTGGATGTCCGAGCCAAGAGTCGCACGGAAGTATCTCAGTAGTTCTGTTATACGTTTGGTCTTGATGTGATGGTGGCGTCCGAGATTCTCTCGTCCGGTCCGTTTGGCATCTCTGTACTGACGTAGCCAGGTTTAGAAGTCTTTTTCCTAGCTAGCTCGGACTAGCTGTAAGGGTGTAGTGACTTTAGCGTACTGGTCGATTCACTTTGGACGGACCATGTGAGGTCGGACCGATCTTGAATTAATTAAGCCGTGATGCGCTTTAGGACACGCTCTATGGCGCCCTTAACGGATTGGACACATGTCCGTAACAACATATGTCCCCCTAGTTTCCAAGTATCTTAGTAGAAGATAGTTGGTAACTATGAAAAGAACAAGTGTGTTGTGGAGCGTGTCCGAATCGTTAACTGAAAAAAGGAAAAAATCCCTTTTGTTGAGATCCGTCATCCGTGTTCCGTGTTCTTAAGAATTCAATATATCTCTCTCCCCCCCCCCCCCTTTTCCTTCTACAGTCTGAGTTAATGTAATAGCTCGGACTGTAGATGGAAAAAGTATTTGTAACCGAGATATATAGATCCGAATACGGTTAGGATCTGAGGTAGCCCTCTGGAAGCTATCCATTGGACCGATTGTTGAACTGGTCCTCCCGGGTCGCTGATCCGTAAGCCAAAGAAGCCCAATAGGTTGTCCGTCCGGCCCACGGGGGAAAGATCCCGAGTAAAGCGACACGACCGTTGGATCGGGACGACATCAACGGTTGGGGTTCTAAGCCCGATTGATGTGACGCGTCATCGAGCATTAAATCGACGTATTGTGACCATCCACTCATGACAACCTGACCTTTGGATTGGAGAGGACCAACGGCTGGGATTCAAATCCAACTGATGTGACTCTTGGCTTTCCCCAAATTTCCCTTATAAATAGTCAGCTCATCAGTCACTTTCACACTTTTAGCAATATCGAAACTCAGAGCAATCACAAAGCAATCCGAGCAATTGAAGACACATCCGAGCAAGTAAGACTCGCAGAATTTTGAAATTTCTTCTTCGAATCCGTACCCTCGGAGAAGCAGCAAGGCTTAGTCGTCCGTTCAAATTTGTCCAGTCAACTTTGTCAAGTAAGTACGTCTTCACTCCTCCTAAGTTCTCTCCTTTTCGTGATATGCTTAATACCTGCTCGTATGTTTTTGCCCTGCTCGAATATGAAATTGTCGAGTCCGTATTAGCCGATGTTGTGAGTGATAGGCTTTAGCAGCGTTCGGTTGGTCCAGATAACGGCAAAGTAAAAGACTAGAGGGGGGGGGGTGAATAGTCTTTTAAAACTTTTGTCGATAAACACAGTTTCTCAGATATCTGTGAAGATATCTGATACTTAGATTCAGAGTGCGGAAGACTTAAGATAGATAAGTGCAGAAATAATGAGTGTGTGTGTGTGTGCTTTACTGAAATGTAAATACAGAAAGGTAAAATACACAGCAAGTATAGTGGTATCTGGAGGTGGCGTAATCCTCCAACTAATCCACTTCGGTCTTCCAAAGATCTAGAATTCAATAGAACAGATAATTGAGTTCACCTTTACAATAATCCTATTCTAAGATTCCTAAACAAATGGTTCCCAACCAAATGTTCCCCCTGAGTTATTCCCCGGCTTTCACAGCCAAGTACTTCCTATACTCAGTAACCTTTTTGAGCTGTTCCTTAGCTTCCCAAGCTAAGTACTTCCTGTGCTCAACAACCATGGAGTTATTCCTTAGTTTCCCAAACTAAGTACTTCCTGTACTCCACGCCAGTTATGGTGTTGGTTTTTGGTTTGTTGTCAGATGAGCTTCTTTATTAACTTATTCAGTTAATCAGATAGCTCTGTGAATCAAGTATACTTAATACACTTTTCAATGTATGGTATCTTGTTCTTTTTACTGACCCAAGTCTTATGATAATTGTTCAAGAGAATGAATCTCTGATATTTGATCTTTTGATTCAACTCTTTCACAAATAGCAGTGCTCGTTTAGGATCATAACACTTAGAACTTTAGTGCTACTTAAGATCAAGAGGTTTGGCCGCAACAGAAAGCTTGAGGATAAGTAGTTTGCTTTGAGAGAAATTTGGGTATATGTTCAGTGTGTTCTTAAGTCGTGTCTAAGGTGTCTTCTCAAGTAGTCTAAGTGTTGATATTTATAGATGAATTTGAGTGCCGTTTGAGTAGTATCCGTTAGGCTTAAATCAAATTCAAACTATTGATATTTGTGTATAATCTTTATGCAGTTTGTCTTCTTCTTGAAGCTACCGTTTTATGTCTGATCTATCTGTCATGCATTTAATTCATTGTACTATACTTTGTCCTGTAGTGCCAACGGAACTATGCATTGTATCAGAGATCTTTATTGACAGATTTCTCTTGAAGTTTTGCACATCCTTTTCCACAACTTCATATACCACTTTATTGAAGCAACTTTGTTGCAACATATATTTCTTTTTCAGAAATGTGGTTTAAGCACAAGGTATCTGAGTGCAGATATCTGTGGGCACTTTCCTTGTTTTTAGAGAGACCTTTTAGTTTCTCAGATATCTTTTGTGACACAGTTTGTTTAAGACCATTTGTGTCTTCAAGATACCTGGACATCGGTATCTGTAAAACCATTTCAGTAATCTTGTGCAGTCTTCAAATCTTCAATGTCGTTGAACTTGTTCTGCTGGATGTCTTCTTCTTGGTCTTCTCTTCATAAAATAAAAATTACATTCTGAGACCTAACATCCTATACAAGATTAGCTAGACTATCATACTTAGTGGGTTTCCTCTCATACAATGTTCAAGTGAACCAAAAGTATTAATCACCTTTCTGAGGTAAGATAAGTCATAAGATTGCTGATCAAAATCTAAACATATATTCTTAACAGAATCTTAACAATTTCCTAACAAATTTCCTCCTTTTTGATCAGTCAACGATGACTATCTGTCCTATTACAAATCTGGATGAGGAAACAATCCACCACTTAATCATTTCTTATGATCTTTCAATTCATACAATTAAGTGCAGAAAGTAAACATCAACCAAATCACAAGGTGTGATCTTTGCTGACAAGTTATCTTTTATAGAATGATATCTGAGAGTAAGTTCATCAGATATGTTACAGTGAAAGTTTACAGATAACTTTAGTACATAAAACAATTTAGCTCAGTCAGCAAAAATACATAGTGAACTAGGACAACAGGAGTAACCAAGCTCCAAGTAAACATCCTGATAGACTAGTCTTCAAGTCTTCAAATCTTCAAGTCTTCAATAGTAGTTCCATGGATCAGTCTGCAAATTTCCTATCACCAAACCTTTTGATGTCATCAGAATAATCATAAAGAAGTGTTCTGACAATCATCTCTGTGTCTCTGGCAAATCCACAGACTTCCTTGTAGGTTCTGGTAGGATTTTTCTTGACAAAGTGCTTGATCCACAGATACTTTCCCCACTTCTAGGCATGCTCTATTCTGATATCTGATAGCTTGAAGTATTCATAGATAATTTTCAGATATCTGATGTCACCCTTGTATTGATCTTCAGTTAAGTAGAAAGACTCATAGGGTTCCACAACAAGTCTTGCTCTTGTGCCTGTTCCTATGATGTTGAGAATTTTGTGCACATCATCTGGATTTCCATAAGGACAATCATCAGAGAGGTCCTTCTTCATGGCTTATATCCTCTTTA
The DNA here is from genome assembly GCA_026545765.1 of Plantago major. Taxonomy (NCBI): domain Eukaryota; kingdom Viridiplantae; phylum Streptophyta; class Magnoliopsida; order Lamiales; family Plantaginaceae; genus Plantago; species Plantago major. The sequence goes on from CM048841.1 coordinate 62,116,084, forward strand.
TAACTTCAAAATCCAACCATGCTTTGATGTGATTGGTGTTGATCAAGATTGGCTTGTCTTTTCTCCATGCCATGAGCTGTTTATGGATTGGTTATGGAAATCTTGAGTTTACCAGTAGATGCTTAAGTTCCAGAATCCAATAGCCATTCTTCTGATTGATGCACCGGTAGACAGAGGAATTGTTGTCATTCTTCACATACTCAATTTTGGCTTCTTCTGGCCTGAGTGGAAGTTGACTTTGTCTTTGTTCAGCTCTTAGTCTGTTCCTTCTTTGTCTTGAATTCTCTTTGGGGGTATTGCTTGAAGAACCACCCTGGATAGACTTGGTGTTTCCAGAGGGTGTTTTAGCTGCTAGGGGCTTTGCAGCTATGGGCTCAGTTAGGCTTTCAATTTTACTTTTTTTATGAAGAGGAGCTTCATCTTCATCAGTCTCTTCATCATCATCAAGATTAAATCTTGTGAAAACTTTACAGCCTTCTTCATTGCCCAGGGATTTGATTTGTCCTTTTTCTTCTTCTTCAGAAGATTCATCAATCCCTTTAACTTATCTTCTCCTTGGAGCCTTGGTACTCCTTGGAGGTTTCTGTGCCATGGCCCTTGTTATCATTGAGGTACCTTGATGGGTTTACGGGAAGTAGCTACTATTTGCAAAGCAGATTATCTTGAGGAGGGCTCATTTATTCTGAGTGGTGGTTGGGAAATTTTCTTGTTTCCTCTTCCTTTCTGAGCAGCACCAGCTCCAGATTTCTTCTTATTTCCTTCCCCTTCTTCCCATTCCCCCTGACTTTGAGGTCCAAATTTGTACAATCCTTCCCGCTTAGTCATTGTTGGCTGACTAAGTCTCATAAAAGAATCTGAGAGAGAGTCAAAATGCCCTTGTAAGTAGTTATAGGCAGTGACCAACTTCTAAAGTTCAGCTTTGAGCTCCTGATTTTGCTTGATAAGTCCATTTTTCTTATCAGTGAGCTCTGCCAATGGGCCGAGTATGGCATCTGCTTTTCCAGCAGTGTAACTTGCCTCTTGAAAAGCTTTTTCAGCTAAAGACGCATCATCGTCCCATATCATTCCCAGATCGTTCTGAGCAATGACTATGCTTGTTGTTCTCTGAGTGATGAGCTCAGTGAATTTCTTCATTTCAGAGGGGACGGAGGCAATTACTTCTTTGTTCTGTGAAGACAACTCCTTTTTAAGATGTGCCAGTACTTGGTATCTATTCATGTATTCATGGGAGTGGACATTTGGCAGCTTGCTGGATATTGCAAAAGCAATCAGCTTCCTTTTCAAATGAGAGACCGCTAAATGTTCATTGCGGTGTTCTGCCAAAGTCTTGTCTTCTTCATCATCTGAGTAATCAGCCCAGTGATCTTCATCCTCTTGGACATTTTCATCAATTGTGTCTAGTCCAGCAATCATCTCAGAGATAGGTTTCTTTCCTTTCTGTGAGGAGGATGGTACATCTTTTGAAGATGATGCAGCCTTAGCATCATGCTTTGCTTCAGATACTTCTTCAGTATCGAGTTCCTTGGTTATAGCATTCACAGCATCCTGTAGCTCTTTAACCTCAGAGTAAGCTACCATTTCTTGTAAATATTGATCTTGTAGTTGATCAAGCTTATCTCTGGATATAGCTAGCTGTTCTTCAAGTTGAAGATGGAGCTGTTGTTCTTCTTCCAACAGTTGTTTGAGTTGAGCAGTTCTGGATTGAGTATTCAGAATTTTCTGAGTGGTTTCCTCAGAATGCTCAACTACTTGTACAGTAGTAGTTTGTTGTTGTTGAGAAGATGGATGAGTATATTGTTGAGGAGATGGAGGCGGAGATTTCTGTAATGTCCTCTCAGTGTGCTTTTCAGCAGCTGAGGCATTATTTCTTTGTGAAATTCCTCCGGTCCCTGGTGCAGGGGCATCATCATCATCCTTTTTATCATCCTTTTTGTGATGGTCAGTGGGAGGTTCATCAAAGTCATTCCGTTTGTTTCTTCCTCCTCATCATCTTCAGATAGAAGATTGATCACTTCAGGAATAGTGATCTTCTGCCCATTAACCTCTTCTTGTTCAGAAGGAATAAATTGTAGAGTCTGGGGCAGGACTGGCTTGAATGCCATCTGTAATCTTGTCTGGCCATCAGCTTGATTGAGAGCTTGTATCAATCTGTGTGCCACTTCTTTGGAGAAATCCTTATGCAATATAGTCGCAACTGGATATTGTTCTGTGGGAAACATTGCATGGATATATGTCTCCAGATCAAGAGCTCCTGCTCGTCTTGTAGGTTGATCTGTGATTCTCAATATTTCAGAGAGATTAGAGCACCTTAACTTCTGCCATTTCTTAAAGCATTGGATGTGCTTTGGCAGAGTGTGAGCTTTGAAGAAGGGAAGTAGGTCCTTTTGCTCATCATCAGGAACCTGCTTGGCACTGGTTTGAGCCTGAAAGAAAGTGTTTTGAGTTAGATTCAAAACTGGTGTAGATATCTGAGTACAAGTGTAGTTTGGTATCTGAGTTACGTGAATGAGTGAATCAGGCTCAGAGACTTGTACTACTGAGACATAGGGTGTCTCAGATATCTTGTTGTGAGGTGGAGACTTGGAAGTCTGGTCCTCATCAACCTTTCTTTCTTGAACCTGAGAATTAAAATTATCACAATACTTAGGAAATTGTCATGAAAGAATTTATGCAATTATGCTTTAATGATTTCTGAATTTTCCACTTACTTCCTCAATAGGAAGCTCAGAATCATTTTTCGCATAAACTTTTTCAGTCTCTGGAGTTCTTTCAGGTGATGTTGCCTTGGGGGCTTCATCAATTTCCATAGGTGCAGGGGATGTCGCAACTCTGTCCCCTTGCATTTCTACTTCTGAGTGAGCCTGTAAGTAGAAAGTATTGAGTAATTAGAGAAAAAGTTATAGTAACCCAAGATGAAGAATGTTTATCACTGATTTTCATATACCTTCATACTGGAAGGCTCAATGACATTTTCTTCAGAAACCTTGTCGGTCTCTGGGTTCTTTTCTGGCATTTCTGCCTGATCTTCCTCTTTCTCAGTTGGAGCCTGTTAGAAACATTCACTTAATTAGTTAAGTAAATTAACATATAACTGAAAAGTGATATCTTAAGGAGTACTTTATCACCTGTAGTACAGGCTCAGATTCCTTAGGAGGCGAGGTTGTTGAAACCTCCTTCTCAGTTTCTGAGGCAAGCTTTCCAGCTTCCTCTTGTTCTTGTGTTTCTAATTCAGCCTGTAAACAAAGAAATTTTATAAGTAACAAGATTTTTAAGCACAAAATTTCACAAGTTGTGAGTTAAACCATTCAGCTACCTGAACATTGTCAGGCTGATTGGTCTCTGAAACTCGTGACCCTTCTATACTTTGGTCTTCTTGTTCCAGTACATCTTCTTTGTTTGAAGTTTCAGGTACTTCACACCTTTCCTGAGTAAGCAACTCAGTTGCGTCCCCTGGTTGATCATTCTGAGTAGATGTCTCAGTTTGATCCCTCTCAATGAGTTGGGGAACCTGCTCTTTCGCAGGATTTTCTTCAGCATATTGTATTGCTGGTAAGTTGAAATGGAGTTCACTTACCATTTCATCAACCACTTGTGGCTGTTGTGGTTGTGGTTGTCTGGAAGCAGAAGAGTGATCAGTTGAAGGTTCTTCCAGATTTTTAAGTGTGGCATTGTCATCAGCATCTGCCAACACTAAATCACCACTCATCAGGGCTTCTTGAAGTTGTTCATATGAGACTTTCCCTGATGGTGTGTTTGCACCAACAACCTTTGCTATAGGTGCTTGTTCAGCAACCTGTGGTGTGGGTTCTTTTTCAAATACCTCAACACCAGTTACTATTTCAGTAACTTTAGCCCTTTTTGATCTTTCTAGGACTTGAGAGATGACTAGTTCATCATCTTCATTGTCAGAGCTCTCATCAGCATTAGGAACTGATTGGTCCATAACTCCTGCGGTTTCTGCAGATAGGGCTTGGTGTCTTTCACCACTTTTGGCAGCATTAATGAGTTCATTAGCAAGGCGTTCTGTATTAGTCTTAACATTTCTAAACGCACTTTCTCTTGCTGAGTCTACTTGTTCAGTAGTTAATGCCTCTTTTGCAGCATTGATGAGTTCATCGAACATGGCTGCAGGTATCTGGGAATCGACAACCTCTATGGGTGTGTCTTCTGATTTGCCAGCAGACTTCTTTCTTGAAGTTTTGGGCTTCTTGGTCGCAACTTTTCCCTCAGATACCTCTTCAGTCTTTCGCTTCTTGGAACTTTTCTGAGATCCAGTAACCTTTTTCATCATGTTCGTATACTCATATTTGTATAGTAGGTTACTGTTGGCTATATCAACCTTCTCTCTGAGCTCAAAGCCAAGCTTTTCCAGCAAGTAGCAAATCTTTAGACCATAGCCTACTGTGGCCTTTGGCTCAGCAAGTCCCTTAGCGATTTTAGGCTCAAAGCCTTGAATCTTCTTCACAAACTTCATAAAGGCGTACTTTCCCCAGTTAAAAGGGTTTTCCAGCCTTTTGTCTTGTTGATTCAGCAAGAACATCATTATCCAACATTCTTGGCTTATCTGGTCAGCACCTCCTTGTAGACCATCAAAGCATCTGTGAAGAATGCATGCCAATACATCCCAGTGAACCAACAGATGTCTGGTTCGGATGTCAGCAAGCTTGAACTCAGTGGGTGTATATGATTTTTCAAGATCACACACATCACTGTACAGCTGTTTCACACCTTCAAGGAGATCGTCATCCTTGGTGTTTATTTCAAAATCCTTTCCAAGATTTTGAATATCAAACAACTTGCAGAAAGTTGTTAAGTCCAGAAGGATTTCCTTTCCTTGGACTGAGGTTTTTACAGACACTATTGGAGTGCCTTCAGAAACACAGGATACAATCCTGGAATTATTGTAGAATTCTAACACATCTAGTGAAGAAGTTCCACTTGGACGGGCAGATAGAAAACCCTTGATTTGTGCCTTTTCAAGCATGTCAAGAATCAGTTTTCTATCGTCTTGGTTTTCTATAGCCGCCGTGAGGTATTCCTCAATCATGGCACCACCCCAAATCATCCTGTGATTTGAAGTCCAATGATCGGGATTGAATTCTCCTATCAATCGGTTGTTCACAATAACCAACTCTGGTGCTTGCTTTTCAGCAGTACCAGTAGAGGATTGGGATTTCTGTGTTGTTGAACGCTTAGGGGCCATCTCCTTATATAGTGTAAGAAATTCGGTGTTTGAAAGAGATTTGGTTTAGGGATTAGTAATTCTTTGCAGAAAAACTAAACGAGATTTGCAGAGATTGAAGAAGTTTTGCAGAGAAACAAGAGAGTGAAATTGCTATTCTTGTGTAAGTCGGAATTTTGGATTAGGCGAAAATGATTTCTTTTGCCAAAATCCTATATATATAGCAACAAAATCTCAACAGACATATACATACAAATTGATTTTGTGTGTAAGTATACGTAATTCTGATCAGCGTGATCAAAAGCTTGTTCGGCATTAAATGCAAAGTGGGCCTTGTCAGAAGTTTAACAGTCCACTATTTACTGAGAATTATTTAATTTCCACCGTAAAGATCAAACGCTCAATTTCATCAAGGGTCACCATTGCTTCTTCAGCAATGATCACAATCAACAAATGTAATTGTGCCCATTTAATGAATTTTGGCTATTAGCTATCTGAATCACGTTTCTGTATGACCAAGTACACTGTTTGCATCTGAGTCTATCTGTTACTTATGATTGTCCAAGTTTTACATGAAGATAGAAATACTGCAAATTTCAAGAGAGTAGTTGACTGCAGATAGTTGTACTATTCTCTTTTTGTGTTCCTTCTTACTGTGTGACCCAGATATCTGAGTTCCTGTCTCAGAGATCTTTAAGCTGTCTTTTTGCCCTTTAGGCTTTGGTTTCTGGAATTCAGACTTTTCCTTTCTGGATACGCGTTCCAGATATCTCTTCTCTGGATACCTGTTCCAGATTTCTCTTGTCTGGATACCTGTTCTAGAATTTTCTTTTCTGGATACCTGTTCCAGATTTCTCTTGTCTGGGTACCTGTTCCAGATTTCTCTTCTCTAGATACCCGTTCCAGATATCTGAACTTTTTCAGTTTTGGTTGCTCCATTAGTCTAAGACTATGTCTTATGGCTAAGAATCTACTTTCTTGTAGTGGCTTAGTGAAGATATATGCAAGTTGGTCTTCAGTGCCAATCTTGAGTATCTCTATATTGCCTTTTTCAACGTGGTCTCTGATGAAGTGGTGTCTAACATGAATATGCTTTGTTCTAGCATGAAACTTAGGATTCTGTGTGATTGCAATAGCACTTGTGTTGTCACAGAAAATAGGAGTTTTCTCTTCATTGAGTCCATAGTCTTTAAGTTGTTGTTGAATCCACAGAATTTGTGTTGCACAACAACCAGCAGCAATATATTCAACCTCTGTGGTAGAAGTTGCAATTGAGTTTTGCTTCTTGCTAAACCATGAGATAAGTCTAGCTCTTAGAAACTGACAAGTTCCTGAGGTACTTTTCCTATCAAGCATTGATCCAGCATAATCAGCATCTGAGTATCCAGCCAAACTCAATCCCCTTTCTTTAGGATACCACAAACCTACATCTACTGTACCTTTTACATACCTTAATATTTTCATAGCAATGTTGTAGTGTGATTGCATTGGATTTGTCTGAAATCTAGCACACACTCCAACTGCATATTGAATATCGTGTCCTTGCGATGAAGGTAAAGTAGTGAACCTATCAATTTCCTATACTTATGTTCTTCAACACTCTTGTCTGATTCATTATAGGTCATCTTGGTTCCTATGCTCATAGGTATCTTAGCATTCTTTTCAGAGGGCTTAAGATTGAACTTTGTGAGCATATCTTTTGCATACTTTGCCTGACTAATGAATATTCCATCATTGAGTTTCTTGACTTGCAATCCTAGGAAATAATTCAATTCTTCCATCATGCTCATCTCAAACTTACTTTTCATGAGATTTGCAAAGTCATCACAAAGTTGCTTGTCCATAGATCCAAATATAATGTCATCAACATATACTTGAACTAAGAGTAGTTTCCCATCATGATTTAAGGTAAATAAAGTTTTACAACTTCACCTTTCTTAAAACCACTTTCCAGAAGGTATTTGGCCAATGTGTCATACCATGCTTTTGGAGCTTGTTTGATCCATCTGAGCTTTCTATAGCTTATAGGCCATTCTACTTTCTGAGGAAACTTCAAAGCCAGGTGGTTGCTCAACATAGACTTCCTCAGGAAGTTCATCATTCAAGAATGCACTCTTGACATCCATCTGATAAACTTTAAAATCTTTATGAGCTGCAAAGGCCAGAAAAAGTCTAATTGCATCCAATCTGGCAACTGGTGCATATGACTCATCAAAATCTAGACCTTCAGTCTGGGTGAATCCCTTGGCAACCAATCTTGCTTTGTTTCTGGTTATTTCACCAGACTCATTCATTTTGTTTCTGAAAACCCACTTTGTTCCAATCACAGATATTCCTTCTATAAATGGAACTAGTTTCCAGACTTTGTTTCTCTCAAACTGATCTAACTCTACCTGCATTGCTGAGATCCAGTCTTGGTCTCTTAATGCTTCTTCTATAGTTTTAGGTTCAATGTTTGAGATGAAACATCCACAGAGAATTAGCATTTTCAGCTATTGCTCTTCTAGTCCTAACACCTTGATTAATTGGTCCAATTACATCTTTTGCAGAATGATCCTTGATCCATCTCATCATGGGTTTAGTGCTAGTAGGATCAATATCCAAGTGATTTGAATGTGAATCAATAAGATTATGATTTGATACTTTTTCAGTATCTAAGACATTTTTCACCTTAGAAGAGCGGTTAATGTTTGACACTTGTTCAGTGTTTGACCTATCTGGAACATGTCTTTCAGAGAGATTATTTCCAGAGATAGCTTTATGATGAATATCTTCAGTTTCCATTTCTGGAAATCTCATAGGAAATTCTTCATCATGTCTGAGAGTCATCTGGTTGTTATTAGGCATTTCATGCTTTTCTTCGTCAGAGTCATCCTCACTTTCCACAATGATGTTTTTCCTTTTTGAGGGTTCTTCTTTGGAATCGTTTACCATTAGTTCCTTGAACCTTTCTGAGAGTTCATCAGTAAGAGGTGTTTTCTTACTTCCTTCATAGAATATAACATGAACTGATTCTTCAATCTTCTTTGTTCTTTTGTTGTAAACTCTGTATGCTTTGCTATTCGTAGAATAACCAAGAAATACACCTTCATCTGCCTTTGGTTGAAATGTTCTCAGATACTCTTTTCCATTGTTAAGAATAAAACATCTACAGCCAAACACTTTCAGATGTTTAATATTAGGGGGTCTACCAACCAAGATTTCAAAAGGGGTCTTGTCATGGTGTTTGTTTATCAAACATACATTACGTAATGTAGCAAATGTATCTGACTTCAACCCGATAAACTTCACTTATTTCGATGTCATTAGCATTGTCCTTCTTTGCTTCTTTAAGGGTTCTATTTTTCCTTTATGCAACACCATTTTGTTGTGGTGTTCTTACAGAGGAAAGTTGGTGTTGTATACCTTTGCAGGTACAGAACTCCTTTATGTACTGGTTGACAAACTCAGTACCATGGTTTGTTATGATTGCAGATACCTTGTCATTTTTCATGACTTCAAGCTTTTTCAGCAAGTTTGGTATCTCCACCCTAGCATCAGATTTGTGCTTTAGAAAGACAACCCAAGTGAATCTTGAGAAGTCATCTACGACAACCAGACCATACTTCTTTTCGGCATAAGTAGTTACAGATGATTCAAAAAGATCCATATGTAAAAGTTGCAGTGGTCTAACACTAGAGTGTCTGGTTTTGGACTTGAAAGCGATCTTGGATTGTTTCCCCATCTGACAGGCAGAACATGTACCATCCTTTCTGAAAGATGTTTTGGGAAGACCAACCACCAACTCTTTCTTGGAAAGTTTGTTCAGAGTTTTGAAATTCAAGTGACTAATTCTCCTCCAGCAAATCTGATATCTGGTCCTGTGTTGCAAGCTTTGTAGTCGACGGTTGCTTTGTTTCCTGTCATGTGCTTTCCGCATCCACTATCAAATAGCCATTGTGCTTTAGTCCAAGAGGCGTTCTGCACACAACAGGAAACAGGAGATTAGGTTCTCATATCAATAATGGAACCGTATGGACTAAAGAATCTTCCAGTAGGAATCCATTTTTGAATGAATTTCTTTGAAACATTCTTTTGTCTGACAGGAACATAAGTAGGAATTCTAGTTAAATGATTAGTATCATTATTAAGAATTATTTTCTTCCTAGGTGTGTTCCTTGGTGCTCCATTTGGTGCTTTCAGATACCTGTCAGGTTTCTGAGTTTGCTTTTCAGCAAACTTAGCTTTCCTTGCCAGATTTCTTCTAGCCCTGGCATTCAGATTTTCAGTGGTTTGATTCATCTTCCACTTCTGATAATTGCTGTGAGCAATTCTAGCCTTTAGCCATCGTTCTTGCTCCTGTTTGTATTCATGAGCAAGTTGTTTCCCGATGTCTTTATAGCCAATACCATTTCGAGCACCTGAAGCCATCTGAGATCTTTTCTCAGTAGCTTTGCTAGTCTCTGCTTTGTCTATTTTCTTCCCAGAAAACGTGACATAGGAGAATTTGCCAGCACCTGCAATTTTTCCTTTTTGAGAGACATAGCACTGTGGGTGTTTACACTTTTCAGTGTCATGTTTCTTTACAGAGACATACCCAACAACTTTCCTTGGGACTTGTTTTTCCCACAAAGGTTTAGTCGCAACTGCCTTTCCTTTGTCAACAATCTTTGTTTTCTGACCGATACTGTAGATTGTTTGGGAATCACCTTGCTGAGCACTGACAAATGTTCTTCTTTCCTCGCTCTTATACAGAGAGGTAGAACTTTCTGTCTGTGTATTCAACCCAAGTCCTTTCTTTTCTGAAGGATCTCTTAAATAAGATTGTACTTCAGTAAGAGTGTCGCTAGCTTTGTGTTGGTCCAGATAACGGCAACGTAAAAGACTAGAGGGGGGGGGGGTGAATAGTCTTTTAAACTTTTGTCGATAAAAACAATTTCTCAGATATCTGTGTAGATATCTGATACTTATAAACAGAGCGCGGAAGACTTAAGATAGATAAGTGCGGAAACAGTTAAATTGTGTGTGTGTGTTGCTGAAATATAAATACAGAAAGATAAATAACACAGCAAGTATAGTGGTATCTGGAGGTGGCGTAATCCTCCAACTAATCCACTTCGGTCTTCCAAAGACCTAGAATTCACTAGAACAGATAATTGTGTTCACCTTACAATAATCCTATTCTAAGAAATCCTTGGAATAAATGGTTCCCAACCAAATGTTCCCCCTGAGTTATTCCCTAGCTTCTTCAGCCAAGTACTTCCTATACTCAGAAACCTTTTTGAGTTATTCCCTAGCTTCCAAAGCTAAGTACTTCCTATACTCAATAACCTTGGAGTTATTCCTTAGTTTTCCAAATCAAGTACTTCCTATACTCCGGTAACCTTGGAGTTATTCCCTGATTTTCCAAACTAAGTACTTCCTGTACTCCACGCCAGTTATGGTGTTGGTTTTGGTTTGAGTTGTCAGATGAGCTTCTTTAATAACTTATTCAGTTATTCAGATAGCTCTGTGAATCAAGTATACTTAATACACTTTTCAATGTATGGTATCTTATTCTTTTTATATACTGACCCAAGTCTTAGATAAGTGTTCAAGAGAATGAATCTCAGATACTTGATCTTTTTGATTCAACTCTTTCACAGATAGCTGTGCTTGTTTAGGATCAGGACACTTAGAACTTCAGTATTACTCAAGATCAAAAGCTTTGGTCGCAACAGAAAGCTTTGAGGATAAGTAAGTTGCTTTGAGTAAGATATTCGTGTATCAGAGTTCAAGGTTGAGTGTTCTAAGGTTCTCTTCTCAAGCAGTCTAAGTGTTGATATTTATAGATGAATTTGAATGTCGTTTAATAGTATCCGTTAGGCTCAAATTCAAACTATTGATATCTGTGTACAGTACTGTAGCAGGTTTTGTCTTCTTCTTCAGAAGCTACCGTTGCTTTTGTTCAGACATCTCTGTCCGTGCATTAAATGCATTGTACTATACTTTTTGTCCTGTAGTGTCAACGGAACTGTGCTTTGTATCAGAGACTATAATAATCAGATTTCTCTGATTCTTTGCACGTCCTTATCTTCAATCTTCAGATACCACTTTTATTGAAACAGCTTTGTTTGCAATATATTTCTTTTTCAGAAATGTTGTTAAAGCTCAAGGTATCTGAGTGTAGATATCTGTGGACACTCTCCTTGTTTTCAGATATACCTTCCATTTCTCAGCTATCTCTTGTGACGCAGTTTGTTAAAAACTAATCGTGTCTCCAAGATATCTGGTCAAGGTATCTGGAAAACTGTTTCAGTAACCTTGTGCAGTTTCTTCAAGTCTTCAATGTCGTTGAACTTGTTCTGCTTGGATGTCTTCTTCTTGGTCTTCTCTTCATAAATAAAAATTACATTTGAGACTTAACATCCTATACAAGATTAGCTAGACTATCATACTTAGTGGGTTTCCTCTTTTACAATGTTCAAGTGAACCAAGAGTACTAATCACCTTTCTGAGACTAAGATAAGTCATCATGTTGCTGATCAAAATCTAAACAGATATTTCTAACAAAATATCTAAACAAATTTCCTAACAAAATTCCTAACACTTTGGCATAAGATTGAAAGGATAATTCTTTCTTTTTGAGTTCCTTATTCTCAGAAAGAAGATCTTCATATTTCTTTAGCAGTTCAGCCATTGCTTCTTTATGTGACTTTTCAGTCTCTGATATCTGAGCTTTGAGAAATGCATTTTCAGCATCCTTTTTCTCAGACATCTTATTTAGTTGAGAGTTTTCCTTTGCAAGAAAATTCTTTTCTTTTTCAAGATTTTCGGCTCTAGCTCGGATCATTAGAAATTCTCTTTCATAGATATCAAGTTCCTTTCTGAGATTTTCCAGATCTTTTGTTTCTTCTTCATCACTTTCATAAGTATAACAAGAAGTATGTGTTACCTCATCAGCCATAAGACATATTTCAATGTTGGAGATATATGGACCGTCAATCTCAGCTACTCCACACATTTCATTCTTCTTAAGGCCGAAGTCGATTATATCGTGAGTGACTCCACATAATTCTGGTGATGGTAATGTTGAGTCATCTGAATCATCATCTTCAGAATCTGTCTCAATGTCTAGAGCATCAAGTTGAGTTTGGATTTTCTTTCTTTCTTCAGTCAGTAAAGCCTTCTGGCTTCTTTTGAAGATTCTTCTATCTTTCTTGTCACCTGTCCTTAGTTTGTTGAAGGCAGGACAATCCTTCTTAAAGTGACCAGGTTTCTGACAATAGAAACAAATATTGTTTCCAATTTCTACTTCCTCAGTACTTGATGCTTTCTGAGCTGGCTTGTTCAGCGAGCTTTGCATATTTTTGTACTGGTGATAATTTGAGCCTAGATGCTTTTTTAGCTTCTCTTTAGCTTTTCTTCTCTCAATTTCTCGACTGACATATTTGCTCATTTGCTTTGCAGCAAGTGCTTCCTCAGTCTCTTCCTTGCTTTTCTTCTTTTCAGAAGTTCCTTGAGTAATTAGAGCAACATTCTGCAACTTTTCAGTTGTTTGTTCTCTTTGCGTTGTTTCGTAATCAACAGTGGCAAGGTGAGAGAAAAGTTCCACTGGAGTGATACTTGGCGTTCCTTGGTTGAAATAAAAGAATTTAGTGTGCTCCCAGTTGTGATTAAGACTTCTGACAATAGTCTTAATCTTTTCTGATTGGGAATATCTGTTGCTTTCACTAAGTGCAGCCATATCGCTCATGAGAGTGGTAAATTTGAAATCAAGTTCTTCCAGAGTTTCAGTGGGTCCTTGTTTGAAATTTTGAAATTTCAATTTGAGAACTTTGAACTTGTTTTCCTTGGTTTTCTCAGTTCCGGCACAGATTTCTTCAATCAGCTGCCAGGCAACTTTCGCCGTTTTGGCACCCCACAGTTTACACTGTATGTGCTCAGGTGTCGATCTGATGATGATATTACGAGCTTGACCATCCAGACGATTTCTCTTGGCATCTTCCGATGTCCAGAGTTCTCTGGGCTTTGGTTCGTAAATAACTTGACTAGTATGTCTCCCACTAGTTGACGCATCAGATTGTGAAGACCCATCGCTTTGATCTCTGTCTCTACCATTAGAAACCTCCATGACTTGCTTAAGTTGTTGAATGACTATTGGGCCATTCTTTATCACGTCGATCGTTTCGTCACTTATGGCTTCTAGGTGGAGCATCATGTTATTTTTCCATTTCTCGTAGTTCTCTGGTTTGAGAACGGGTGCATCACTCAGAGACATACCTGAACACTTAACACACAAATTATATAGTCCTCAGAGAGGGACAAAGTTTCTTCACCTATCTGGGGATCTAGGTTCAGTGCAGAAGGCTTGTGAACCTCCTGCTCTGATACCACTTGTTGGTCCAGATAACGACAAAGTATAAGACTAAAGGGGGGGGGGTGAATAGTCTTTTAAAACTTTTGTCGATAAACACAGTTTCTCAGATATCTGTGAAGATATCTGATACTTAGATTCAGGCCTTGAAGACTTAAGATAGATAAGTGCAGAAACAATGAGTGTGTGTGTGCTTTGCTGAAATGTAAATACAAAAAGGTAAAATACACAACAAGTATAGTGGTATCTGGAGGTGGCGTAATCCTCCAACTAATCCACTTCGGTCTTCCAAAGACCTAGAATTCACTAGAACAGATAATTGAGTTCACCTTACAATAATCCTATTCTAAGATTCCTAAACAAATGGTTCCCAACCAAATGTTCCCCCTGAGTTATTCCCCGGCTTTCACAGCCAACTACTTCCTATACTTAGTAACCTTTTTGAGCTGTTCCTTAGTTTCCCAAGCTAAGTACTTCCTGTGCTCAACAACCTTGGAGTTATTCCTTAGTTTCCCAAACTAAGTACTTCATGTACTCCACGCCCGTTATGGTGTTGGTTTTTGGTTTGTTGTCAGATGAGCTTCTTTATTAACTTATTCAGTTAATCAGATAGCTCTGTGAATCAAGTATACTTAATACACTTTTCAATGTATGGTATCTTGTTCTTTTTACTGACCCAAGTCTTATGATAATTGTTCAAGAGAATGAATCTCTGATATTTGATCTTTTGATTCAACTCTTTCACAAATAGCAGTGCTCGTTTAGGATCAGGACACTTAGAACTTTAGTGCTACTTAAGATCAAGAGGTTTGGCCGCAACAGAAAGCTTGAGGATAAGTAGTTTGCTTTGAGAGAGAGAGCTGGGTATATGTTCAGTGTGTTCTTAAGTCGTGTCTAAGGTGTCTTCTCAAGTAGTCTAAGTGTTGATATTTATAGATGAATTTGAGTGCCGTTTGAGTAGTATCCGTTAGGCTTAAATCAAATTCAAACTATTGATATCTGTGTATAGTACTGTAGCAGGTTTGTCTTCTTCTTCAGAAGCTACCGTTTTGTACAGACATCTCTGTCCGCGCATTTAATGCATTGTACTATACTTTGTCCTGTAGTGCCAACGGAACTATGCATTGTATCAGAGATCTTTATTGACAGATTTCTCTTGAAGTTTTGCACATCCTTTTCCACAACTTCAGATACCACTTTATTGAAGCAACTTTGTTGCAACATATATTTCTTTTTCAGAAATGTGGTTTAAGCACAAGGTATCTGAGTGCAGATATCTGTGGGCACTTTCCTTGTTTTTAGAGAGACCTTTTAGTTTCTCAGATATCTTTTGTGACACAGTTTGTTTAAGACCATTTGTGTCTTCAAGATATCTGGACATCGGTATCTGTAAAACCATTTCAGTAATCTTGTGCAGTCTTCAAATCTTCAATGTCATTGAACTTGTTCTGCTGGATGTCTTCTTCTTGGTCTTCTCTTCATAAAATAAAAATTACATTTTGAGACCTAACATCCTATACAAGATTAGCTAGACTATCATTGTAACGCCCCGAAAAAATTACACTAATTTTAAAAAGAACATGGGCGTTAAAACAATAACGAAGAGATAATCTAAAAACTTTGAGAAGCAAAAATTTAATAATTGACATGCGAAAGACACTGTTTTTGAAAGCAGCGGTAATTAGACAAGTTTTTCACAAGTAAAAGGTACAAAATCCCAGTTTAAATCCCATCTCTCACTCTAGTTGCTGAACGTCTACCCGACTCGGTCCTCCACTAAACTCCGAAATCTACAAGGAAGGATAATGAAAGAGTGTGAGACAAAAATCTCAGTGATGTTCGTGTGTGACAGTGGGAATTAACATATCAATAGGAAATTCATAACACAATCCAAAAATAATAATCATATCTATAACGAAGCAATAACAATGCAATCAATCGTTCGTTGGTGCCGCTCCTTATAACCCCAATCCGAGCCCTTATCTCTCCACTCAATCAATCAATACCCTCCATGGTACGGGGTGGTACACTAACACCTCTAAGACCTCAGCGTCTCCTGCCTCGCGTCAAAGAGAAGTAAGCCAGAGCAACCCACAAACACATCGACAGTCACCACTGCCCGAAAATGCAATGAGTATACCCTAACCGAAAACTTGACCAAAACAATCAATCAATCGAAGCAATATCATATACAATATATACATATTTTTATTTGAGCAGAAGCGATGCCAAATCAATTTTGATGCAATGTTTGAAAAGAATGAGTCAGAATCTTTGATGCAATACATATACATATACAAGAAAGTACTTCCTTGGTTTTCGCAAACAGTTTAAGAACACTCACCTTAAAAGTTCCTTGTAAAATCTCAGAGTACGGAGTTCCTGAATAAGGTACCGACTTGTAAGAAATCAATCTAAAACTATAAGAACCAAGTACCCCATTAAAACCCACGACTCTCGAGTCTAACTAAAACGACCAAGAACATAAGCGTAAATAAGCACCACATATTAGATAAAAAGAAAGATAATCGCAAAAGAGCAAACCATGTGATAACATTTAATTATAACCAAAGGATTGTCAATTAATTAAATATTTAATCTAATTAGTTTTAACAATTTTGTGAATGAGAAATAAAACAAACTGAAGATAAACAAAATAAAATGGGTAGCAGGGGTTGGATACCCAGAACTCTAACCAGCCTGCTCCTTCAGCAGACCACTCGGCTACAAGGAATTTGTTCACAGAAGTTGCAGACACAGCCAAATAATTTCGCTAACAGTTCATAGACCAAAACAGAAAACATAAAACAGAGCATGCTAATACATTCATGCGGATCAGATTCAGAGAAGTCACATATTCCTGGATTTACATGGATGCTTAGAAAAAAATAAACTATACTCTAAAGAACTCAATTTTATGCAAGCACCAAATCACGTAATTACTAACTACTAAAATCAAGTACAAAACTCAAAACAACTATACTTCACTCCAAACACTAACCAGAAATCAAGAAAAGCGAGCATCTTTGAATGAGAAAATAGAAATCGACTATGGCCACAAAAAAACAACACAAATTATCAAGAAACGACATGATCACGTAACCCAAACCTCCCGGGCGAGAAACATGAGGAATGGAAGATTCGATGCTTACGAAGATGAAGGAAAGCAAGCTAGAATGCGAACGAACGGATCGAAACTCTCAAACCTTTGCAATTGATTCTAAGTAGAAGCCAAGAACAACGTTCTTTAGTTAGAAAGTGATATAGGGACGAAGGAAATCAAAGGTTGAGGTCAAAAGCTTACTGAACGAAATCGATGGGCGAAGAACGGAGATGAATGGACAAAGATTGACGAATTTCTGGCTGCTATGTTTAGAGTGGATTACGTTTGAGAATTATGAGTGAGGAGAAGGCTTAGATATATGGATTTTTTTGTGGTAGAGTTCGGAAGGAACAAGGAGATGAAGAAGAGTTCGAATAGGAAGAGGAACTGAAGCGCAGAAGAACAATAGAGTCGAGTCTGTTTGAACTTGGCAAGGGTATATTGGGTTTTATATACAGATATTCTTAACAGAATCTTAACAATTTCCTAACACGTTCTTAGTTGAAACAATTCTCCTTTGTACTGTTGCATGCCAATTTTATTGCCAGTATCTTGTTGATTCATCTCGTGTGTCATGCCCTCTGTAACCAAAATTTGATTATGCATGCTTATCTGGTAATGTGTTGGTGCCAATTGGCACATAGTCTTCCGTAAATTGGCCCCGCTTAGCGTGCCGTGTAGGGTAGACGATACTGGTGATGGCACGTTTCAGTGTGCCAAGGTTAGTGCCACTAGTGACGAGACTAGACCTCATGCAGAAAAACCTGGTTAAGTAGAACTTCGTAGGCTGTCTTTGACTTAAGAAGATACCTAAACGAACTCTCGGACAATCACCACTATCGTTTCTGACTCGTTTCCTTATGCCCTAGGATGTCCGGGAGCGATAGTCAGAACCAGCACGAGGCGCCAGGCCTCAATGATGCAGTAGACTTAGGGACTGGGTCCGTGGATTTGACCTTGTTCGTGGGAGATTTCCTTGTTGTGGACCTTGGGCCGTCCAGGGACTCTGATGCTGGGCAAGGAGTCCGTGGTGCGGCAGAAGCACAGGCCGATGTTGCAGCGGGTCAGGGTGATCTTGCTAGGACTAGGTCGTTAGTCCAATCTCAGACTATAGGCGGTGTTGGGTCGTCCAGGGATCGAGCAGGCGCATGTGGAGCGGGAAGGCGACAGCGGTCGGGAGGCTGATGAAGTCGAGATGTTCGAGGCTGGGGTGGAAGACCTGTTGTAGCGGAAACAGGTCTGTCCAACCCAAGCACGTCTGGGAGACCCGAAGGTGTCGATGAGGATGAGGAAGATGGTGAGGAAGAGGAAGACGAGGAGGAGGAGGAAGGAGAAGAAGGATCTCCTGTCGCTCGCCCTCCTAGACGCACTGGTCGACGGATTACATTACACCCTGCTGTGCCCGTGCAGTCTAGTCTTCCATTAATTGAAGGACGTGGCGCGAAAGCTGCCCAAATCAAGTTCCCCCGTCCTGCGTCCGCTGTTATGATAGCGGATGAATTTGGAGAACTAAATACAGACGGACTTCTTCCTACATGTCCATCAAGGGTTAAAGCGAAGGACATTCCAGAATGGAGGCGGAAGTGGGAGATCCCCGACTCCGTAGAAATCATGGTTCCCGAGCCCGGACACGCATTTTACAACCCGCCCGCCGGGTATATGTGTGTGCATGAGGTAGCTTTTGCTTGTGGGTGGAAGATCCCCATTGCAACGGAATTGAAGCATGTTCTGAATCACATTGGGTTTGGTCCGAGTCAGGTTATCCCAAAGTCCTTGGGTAATCTTATCTACTTCGTTGTTTTTTGTAAGAAGAAAGGGCAGCCAGTAAATTTTGAGAACTTCAAACAGCTCTTTCATGTTTCGTTCAGTCCGGGGAATCCCCTCTTCTATACTTTTGTGAATAGGAAACCCTATAACTTCATTTCGGACTCCATTTCGTCGCTGGGATCGAAGTGGTGGGATAAATCGTCGTTTTACGGATGGCTCTGAAACACAGGCGTCCGAGGCAATGAGAACAATGGGGACTGCCAACAAAGGTGCTAAGGGAGAGCATCCCGGATTGGCGCCCCCTTCCAAAGAACGTGGCTCCATGGGTGGCTCCTATCCACAAAAAGCATAACCCACCTACTTATCCGTTCCACGAATTAATCTGTCAGCCACTTCCATACCTGTGCGGACTAACAGGCACAGTGGAGGTTGGAGGGAAGACGGACTTTAGTAAGGATTTGTTGACTTGAAACTTTGTGCTCTTTCTTCGTCGGGATACTCTGTTTTGATTACGTATTTCTGCAATTCTGGTAATTCTTCGTTAACGTATCTGTATCTGACGCCTTTGGTTTATTGTTCAGCTCACTGGTTCGATTACATCATGTCGACGCTCCGTGAAAAGAAAAGGTTGCAGAGGGAGCAGCAAGCCTTGGAGGTCGCCGCTGGTCAGAGGACCAAAATCATCAACACTTCCACCGGTCTTCCTATGTCGGATCTGAAGAATGCCGCAGTGTTTGCCGCGGAGGAAGAAAGGCGGAAGAAGGCTGGAGAGGATTCTCAGGCCTTGGCGGTGCCTGACAAGGGCAAAGCCCCTGCCACTCGGAGCGCCATTGCTTCAAGGTCTCAGGCTTCCGCTGCTCCAGCGCCACAACGGGAGGTGTTGATGCTGGACGCTATTACCTCGGGACGTAAGAGGGGAGCAACCTCGGAGGCTCCCCCTGCCGCAAAGAGACAACAATTGTCCGCTGTCCTTCCAGTTGACCAAGCTGCTCTTGACAAGGAGTACGAGCAGGCTTGCGGACTCCCTGAGGTTGAGTGGGTCGGAGGGCTGGATGGGCTATACCGGCGGGTAAGTAATCTTTCCATGATCTCCTTGGCTTGTTCTTAGTATGATAGAAATGCAACTTATATCCTTGCGTATCTCTCCCAGCTTGGATGTTTCGTCAGGGCCATGCAATGGAAGGCCGGCGTACGCGCTACCATTGAGGAGGACCTGCACAAGGCTGTGGCCACATTTGCGGATGAGGCGGAGAAGGTGAAGCAGCTGGAGATGCAGCTGAAAGAGCAAGAAGTGAAGTTCAATAAGCTGAAGGCCAGCTGGGAAGGAATCAAGGCGGACCTCGACTGGCAAGAGAATTTTGTCGACAAGTCGATGAAGGCTTTCCCGAATTTCAAGGATATACTGCTCGGAGGCCTCCAATATGCCCGTCTTCAGGCTGGTCATGACTTCATGGAGTCTGACTCCTTCAAGATCTTAATGGCGGACAAATCCGATGCCTCTCGCCTGGATGGGTTCGTGTCCGCTATCAGGCAGCTGCAGTCCAAGGGACTACTTCCACCGGACTTCGACTGGAAGGCGGAAGGGTTAATCCCTTCTGCGGATGCTAATGGTGTGGAGGTCCCTGTCGACAGTGTCTCGGATGAATAGTTGGCTGCGTGTGAGTTTGCGGAACTAGTCACCAAGGAGGGTGAGATCGAGATTCAAAACGGCGGGCCTTCCTCCCGAGGTGGGTCCCGGACGCCCTCCAAAAGGTATGCTTTGTACCTTTCGATAATTACTGGGCTTTCCTAAAGAAGTGGTTTTTCCTGCCTGCCCGTGTCGTTGGCCTTCCTGCGGATTTCAACTTGTTCAATCTTGTTGAATCCCTTCTTTGCATAAGCCTGTCGATACGCCCTAAGCTGGTGAAGCTAGTCCGAGCCAAGCCGGACCTTAGTGATAAGTCCGGGGTATGCCCCGTTGAAATTCTGTACTTACTGAATTTGTATGTTTTGATGACGCGGAATGTCGTTATGTACTATTGCTTTGATTCGTATTTAATCCGAGGAGTTAAACCTCCTATTCTTTCGAATTATTACTTGCTCGCTTCATTGTTTCCTTTTTATCTGTCATTCATATGCTGAGTTATCATAAATTACACCTCTTAAGAGCACGGATCGCTGTAGATGGCGTATGATGTAGAAATCAAACCATCATCTTTCCAATCCTCGGACCGTTCGCTCTTTGGGATGCGTAATTCTTCTAGGAGGAGGAAGGTGAAACAGTGAAATAGTCATTATGACTGCGTCTTTTCATCTTCCCAGTCGTCGGATGATCGACAAGTGGCGAGATCTTAAGGACTCGTCGCGACTATAAATAAGGGTGTGGTAATTCTTCCTTTTTCACTGCTGTACCCTTCTCCACTATGTCTTTTGTTTTATCCACTCTAGCCTTCAACAAAAGCCGGCGTTCTCCAGGATGTCAGAATCTGATGACAAGGAATATCAACATTGGGTGAACTGCGCTTGCGGGAATATGCATCTGCCAATTTACCCGGGTACAGGGACCGCGGATGACCCGATCATCCTTGATTTTGAAGGCGATTCCCCTCGATGTCCGGGAATAGCTAGGAGGTTAGCTGAGGAAGAGAGGGAGCGGACGCTGAAGTTGATCAGTAGGAGGATCCGTATGCAACAGTAAGCTCTTCAGGCTCGAGGCGGCGGATCAAAGTCCCAAGGCTCCATGTCCGGAATCCACTGAAGGAACAAGGCGGGGTATGCCCCGTTGAAGTATGTACTGTCCTTGGACCTTTATAGACTGTAGCTTCCGTGTGTAGATGCTCATAAAATTTTATTTATAAATATTGGGTCATGTTCATTAGTGGGAATCGCCACTCTTTTCTTATTCGTACTTCGTCGGACCATATCGACGCGCGTAACCTTGTAAGATAAATGCGAACTCAACTGACCCAACACTGTCCGAACTAAAGGGGTGACTGAAGCCCAATGCTGACGTTGATCAATTAGCGTGGCGGACGCTGATTGGTTGGAATGTTCTATAAAAAGACACGACCCCAGTGCCAAAACCAAGTGAACTGATCCCAAATTCTTCTCTTCTTGTCTTCGGGATCATGGCTTGTAAATCATCGAAGCCAGATCTCTTCTCTTTTCTTCCCATCCTACTTTAGTGGTTCAAATCTCTCTTAAATTAGAAATGGTTTCCTAATTTCAAGAGAGTTTGAGTCTCTAAAGCCGATTAGGCGGAAATCTATTTCTGTCTGCACTTTGTTCTCCCCGGACACAGGATTTGCGTTGCCACGTTTTGGTGGTACCATGAGGGATTCCACCACGTTTAACCATTTTCCTGTATGCAGGTAGATCGAGTTCCGTGCCTGCGCAGAAACCATACTTGCCGCTTGATATGGAAGAAGCTTTTCCCGACGGGGGAATGATTTTTGCTGAGACGTTTTTTGCATTTTTCACATTGCGTCCGTAAGTCCGGATAACGATCCGAGATTGTAAGTTGCACAGATAGGATTATGTATAATTTGTCTTTGTATGAATAAAATCCCTTGCTTTCCTTCTTGTCGTTAAACGAACGTTAAATCTCAGATGCATAAATCGAAAAATCACAAATCGAAAGATAGAGGTTGTATTGATTTGCCGGAAATTCAATGACAACGTGCGGGCTACATGGCCAATGATGGAAGGGTAAACAAAAAACAAAACTGACGAAGTTCCGTGTAATAGATAGTTGGAATCTAAAATGACTAATCAATTTGATGGAGATTCGAGTAACCATCCCTATGCGTAAAACTTTTGGAGGTTTCTAGCATTCCATGTACGCTTGAGTGGGTGCCCGTGCTCATCTTACAATTCATAACTCCCATTTGCTCTTGCTATGACAATCTTGTAGGGTCCTTCCCATTTAGGTTTGAGTTTGCCAACATTTGTCAGAATGTCCGCCCGACGAAGTACTAGGTCTCCCACCTGCAGGTTTTTCGCTTGGACGTTCTTGTTGTATGCTCGAGCAGTAGTTGCTTGATACCTATGTGTTGAGGGGGAAACCTCGAACACTACTAATTGACTAAACTACTATAAATATCCTGAACTTTGCCCTGCCTTCGACTTGCAGTCCGAAGAACTACTTCTCCGAGGTGGCGTACCTGAAAGGACTAAGTCGGGGGGGGGGGGGGGGTTAGAACGGGATATCCGGATTGTCTATGTCAATCCGGTTAGAGACTTTACTCAAAAGGGAGTTGGAAGCTCCAAATGTAATAGCTATGAGGAAGGTGTTGCTTAGTACGTATTGCTTATCACTTATGACTTACCCCAAGGTCTTGGACCTTGCTCCATATTTATAGTTATCGTGTACTTATGAAGAGGTTCATAAGATGATGCCAAGTGTACGATCCAGATTTGGACACCAATGCTACCTTTGACCCAAGCCCATTGATGAACAGTAACCTAATACCGATAAGTGGGCCTGGGAGGGTAGTTTGGTCCTTTTCCCTCTGAGAGTACTGTTTCGCCTGTTGGTTCCGTGTTAGTCCCTCAGACAGATTTGTCTGCTTGGTTGATCTGCCCTTGGGTAACTCTGGATGTCCGAGCCTAGAGTCTCACGGAAGTATCTCAGTGGTTCTGTTATATACGTTTTGGGCTTATCGCGATGGTGGCGTCCGAGATTCTCTCGTCCGGACCGTTAGGCATCTCTGTTCTAACATAGTCAGGTTTGGAAGTCCTTTCCGTAGCCAGCTCGGACTAGCTATGAGGACGTAGTGACTTTAACATGAGGTCGGACCAGTACTGACTTGGCTAAATAAGCCATGATGCGCTTTAGGACACGCTCTATGGCGCCCTTAACGGATTGGACATATGTCCGTAACAACATATGTCCCCCTAGTTTCCAAGTATCTTAGTAGAAGATAGTTGGTAACTATGAAGAGAACAAGTGTGTTGTGGAGCGTGTCCGAATCGTTAACTGGAGAGGAAAAAATCCGCTCTGTTTAGATCTATCATCCGTGTTTCGTGTTCAGGAATTCAATATATCTCTCTCCCCCCTTTTTCTTCTACAGTCCGAGTTAGCGGAAGTGCTCGGACTGTAGATGGAAAAGGTATTTGTAATCGAGATATATGGATCCGAGTACAGTTAGGATGTAGTGTATCCTTCTGGAGGCTATCCGTTAGACAGCTTGCTGAACTGGTCTTCCTGGGTCGCTGATCCGTAAGCCAAAGAGGCCCAACAGGTTGTCCGTTCGGCCCACTGGGGAGGGATCCCGAATGAAGCGACACGACCGTTGGATCAGGACACCATCAACGGTTAGGGTTCGAGGCCCAATTGATGCGACGCGTCTATCACGCATTCAAAGCGACGTACGGATGGCAACCCATTCGTGGAACGGTGCATCCTTTGGATTAGAAAGATCTGACGGTTGGGACTCAAATCCAGGTGATGTGACTCTTGGCTTTCTCTAAATTGCCCTTATAAATAGTCAGCTCATCGGTCGCTTTGACACTTTTAGCAATATCAAAACTCAGTTCAATCATATAGTGATCCGAGCAATTAAAGGCGCATCTGAGCAAGTAAAACTTGCACAATTTCGGAGATTTCTGCTTTCGAATCTGTTCCTTCTGAGGATCATCGAGGCTTAGTCGTACGCACAAACTTCTACAGTTGACTGTTATCAAGTAAGTATACCTTTACTTTGCTCGAGTATTTTTCCTTTTTGTGATATGCTGCTTTCCTGGGTGTTTACTTTGCTCTGCTTCGTACTGTTGCATGCTTAATATTCTACAACCAAAAGTCAAATGGGCATGCTTATTTAGTAGTATGTTGGCGCCGAATGGCACATAAGCCTCTGTAAACTGGTCCCTCTTAACGTGCCGGGTAGTGTTGATGTTGGTGCCGGTGGCACATCTTAGTGTGCCAAGGTTGGTGCCATGAACGCCGATACTAGACCTAATGCAGGCCAATCTTGGTTAAATATGGTGTCGCAGACTGTTTCAAACTTAAACAGATACCTAAACGAACTCTCGGACAATCACCACTATCGTTTCTGACTCGTTTCCTTCTGCCTTAGGATGTCCGGGAGCGATAGTCAGAATCAACTTGAGGCACCAAGCAACAATGATGCTGTAGACTTAGGTATTGGGTCCGTAGATATGACCCTGTCCGTGGGAGACTTCGTTGTTGTAGACCTTGGATCGTCCAGGGATTCTGATGCCGGGCACGGAGTCCGTGGTTCCTTGGAGCACCTGAGAGGCCTTTCAGACGATCTTCTCAGAACTAGATCATTGGTCCAATCTCGGACTATCGGAGGGGTTGGGTCGTCCAGAGATCCGAGTGAGCCGCATTTGGAGCGGGAGGGTGATAGCGGCCGCGAAACTGATGAGGTGGAGATGTTCGAGGAGGGGATGGAAGACCGTGTCGTGGCGGAAACAGGTCCGTCTAATCCAAGCACATCCGGGAGACCTGAAGACGTCAATGATGACGAGGAAGAAGACGAAGAGGATGACGACGATGAAGAGGAGGAAGAAGGTGTTGGTCCAGATAACGGCAACGTAAAAGACTAGAGGGGGGGGGGGTGAATAGTCTTTTAAACTTTTGTCGATAAAAACAATTTCTCAGATATCTGTGTAGATATCTGATACTTAGAAACAGAGCGCGGAAGACATAAGATAGATAAGTGCAGAAACAGTTAAATTGTGTGTGTGTGTTGTTGAAATATAAATACAGAAAGATAAATAACACAGCAAGTATAGTGGTATCTGGAGGTGGCGTAATCCTCCAACTAATCCACTTCGGTCTTCCAAAGACCTAGAACAGATAATTAAGTTCACCTTACAATAATCCTATTCTAAGAAATCCTTGGAATAAATGGTTCCCAACCAAATGTTCCCCCTGAGTTATTCCCTAGCTTCTTCAGCCAAGTACTTCCTATACTCAGAAACCTTTTTGAGTTATTCCCTAGCTTCCCAAGCTAAGTACTTCCTATACTCAATAACCTTGGAGTTATTCCTTAGTTTCCCAAATCAAGTACTTCCTATACTCCGGTAACCTTGGAGTTATTCCCTGATTTTCAAACTAAGTACTTCCTGTACTCCACGCCAGTTATGGTGTTGGTTTCGGTTTGAGTTGTCAGATGAGCTTCTTTAATAACTTATTCAGTTATTCAGATAGCTCTGTGAATCAAGTATACTTAATACACTTTTCAATGTATGGTATCTTGTTCTTTTTATATACTGACCCAAGTCTTAGATAAGTGTTCAAGAGAATGAATCTCAGATACTTGATCTTTTGATTCAACTCTTTCACAGATAGCTGTGCTTGTTTAGGATCAGGACACTTAGAACTTCAGTGTTACTCAAGATCAAAAGCTTTGGTCGCAACAGAAAGCTTTGAGGATAAGTAAGTTGCTTTGAGAGAGTAAGATTCAGTAAGTTCTGTCCAGTGTCGTATTCAGTGTCTCTTCTCAAGCAGTCTAAGTGTTGATATTTATAGATGAATTTGAATGCCGTTGAATAGTATCCGTTAGGCTCAAATTCAAACTATTGATATCTGTGTATAGTACTGTAGCAGGTTTTGTCTTCTTCTTCAGAAGCTACCGTTGCTTTTGTTCAGACATCTCTGTCCGTGCATTAAATGCATTGTACTATACTTTTTGTCCTGTAGTGTCAACGGAACTATGCTTTGTATCAGAGACTAGTATTATCTGATTCTTTGCACGTCCTTATCTTCAATCTTCAGATACCACTTTTATTGAAACAATTTTGTTTGCAATATATTTCTTTTTCAGAAATGTTGTTAAAGCTCAAGGTATCTGAGAATAGATATCTGTGGACACTTTCCTTGTTTTCAGATAGACCTTTCATTTCTCAGATATCTCTTGTGACATAGTTTGTCAAAAACTAATCGTGTCTCCAAGATATCTGGCCAAGGTATCTGGAAAACTGTTTCAGTAATCTTGTGCAGTTTCTTCAAGTCTTCAATGTCGTTGAACTCGTTCTGCTTGGATGTCTTCTTCTTGGTCTTCTCTTCATAAATAAAAATTACATTTGAGACCTAACATCCTATACAAGATTAGCTAGACTATCATACTTAGTGGGTTTCCTCTTTTACAATGTTCAAGTGAACCAAGAGTACTAATCACCTTTCTGAGACTAAGATAAGTCATCATGTTGCTGATCAAAATCTAAACAGATATTTCTAACAAAATATCTAAACAAATTTCCTAACAAATTTCCCCCTTTTTGATCAGTCAACGATGACTATCTGACCTATTACAAATCTGGAAGAGTGAACAATCCAACACTTGTGAGAGTTTTACAGCCTTCTTCATTGCCCAGGGACTTGATTTGACCTTCTTCTTCTTCTTCAGAAGATTCATCAATCCCTTTAACCTGTCTTCTCCTTGAAGCCTTGGTACTCCTTGGAGATTTCTGTGCCATGGCCCTTGTTATCATTTTGGTTCCTTCAGTAGGTTTCTGGGAAGTAGCTACTATTTGCAAAGCAGCTTGGCTTGAGGAGGGTTCATTGATTCTGAGTGGTGGCTGGGAAGTTTTCATGTTTCTTCTTCCTCTCTG
Organism: Plantago major; assembly: GCA_026545765.1. Lineage (NCBI taxonomy): Eukaryota > Viridiplantae > Streptophyta > Magnoliopsida > Lamiales > Plantaginaceae > Plantago > Plantago major. Next base: position 62,143,030 of record CM048841.1, read on the forward strand.
AGCCGCACCAGCTCCAGATTTCTTTTTATTTTCTTCTCCTTCTTCCCATTCCCCCTGACTTTGAGGTCCAGATTTGTATGCTCTTTCCCCCTTAGTCATTGTTGGCTGACTCAGTCTTATAAAAGAATCTGAGAGAGAGTCAAAATGCCCTTGCAAATAATTGTGGGCAGTGACCAACTTCTGAAGTTCGGCTTTGAGTTCCTGATTTTGTTTGAGTTCGGCTTTGAGTTCCTTATCAGTGAGCTCTGCCAATGGGCCTAGGATAGCATCTGCTTTTCCAGCAGTGTAACTTGCCTCTTGAAAAGCTTTTTCAGCTAAAGTCACATCATCGTCCCTTGTCATTCCCAGATCTTTCTGAGCAATGATTATGCTGGTTGTTCTCTGAGTCATCAGCTCAGTGAACTTTTTCATTTCAGAGGGGACGGAGGCAATTACTTCCTTGTTCTGTGAAGACAACTCCTTTCTGAGATGAGACAGTACTTGGTATCTGTTCATGTATTCATTGGAGTGGACGTTTGGCAGTTTGTTGAATATTGCAGGAGCAATCAACTTCCTTTTCAAGTGAGAAACCGCTAAATGTTCATTACGGTGTTCTGCCAAAGTCTTGTGTTCTTCATCATCTGAGTAGTCATCCCAGTGATCTTCATCCTCGTGGACATTTTCATCGATTGTGTCGAGTCCAGCAACCATCTCAGAGATTGGTTTCTTTCCTTTCTGTGAGGAGGATGGTACTTCTTTTGAGGATGATGCAGCCTTAGCATCATGCTTGTCTTCAGATACTTCTTTAGTATCAAGTTCCTTGGTGATAGCATTTACAGCATCCTGTAGCTCTTTAACCTCAGAGTAAGCAATCATCTCTTGCAGATATTGATCTTGTAGTAGATCAAGCTTGTCTCTGGATTTAGCTATTTGAGCTTCCAGTTGAAGATGGAGCTGTTGTTCTTCTTCCAACAGTTGTCTGAGTTGAGCACTTCTGGTTTGAGTGTTTAAAATTTTCTGATTGGTTTCTTCAGAAAGCTCAACTACTTGTTCAGTAGTAACTGCGTGTTGGGAAGATGGATGAGTAGATTTTTGATGTGATGGAGACGGAGATTTCTGTGAAGTCTTCTCAGTGTGCTTTTCAGCAGCTGAGGTATTATTTCTTAGTGAAATTCCTCCGGTCCTGGTGCAGGGGCATCATCATCATCCTTTTTGTCATTATCATCCTTGTGGTGATGGTCAGTGGGAGGTTCATCGAAGTAATTTTCATTCATTTCTTCCTCCTCATCATCTTCAGATACAAGATTGATCACTTCCGGGATAGTGATCTTCTGCCCATTAACTTCTTCTTGTTCAGAAGGTATAAATTGCAGAGTCTGGGGCAGGACTGGCTTGAATGCCATCTGTAATCTTGTCTGACTATCTGCCTGTTCGAAGGCATGTATCAAACTATGCGCCACTTCTTTGGAGAAATCCTTATGCAATAGAATTATCGTGTATTGTTCGGTAGGGAACATTGCATGGATATATGTCTCCAAGTCAAGAGCTCGTGCTCGTCTGTTTGGTTGATCTGTGATTCTCAATATTTCAGAGAGATAAGAGCACCTTAACCTCTGCCATTTCTTGAAGCATTGAATATGCTTTGGCAGGGTGTGAGCCTTGAAGAAGGGAAGTAGGTCCCTTGTTTCATCAATGGGAACCTGCTTTGCATCTGTTTGAGCCTGAAAGAAAGAGTTTTGAGTGAGCTTCAAAACATTTGTAGATATCTGAGTAGAAATGTATTTTAGTTTCTGAGTTACCTGAGTATGAACATCAAGCTCAGATACTTGAACCACTGAGACAATGGGTGTCTCAGATATCTTGTTGTGAGGTGGAGACTTGGAAGTCTGATCCTCATCAACCTTTCTTTCTTGAACCTGAGAAATAAAATAATCCAATACTTAGGAAATTGTTTGAAAGAAACTGTGCACATATATGCTTTAATGAGTTCTGAGTTACTTACTTCCTCAATAGGAAGCTCAGAGTCATTTTTCTCAGAAACTTTCGCAGTCTCTGGTGTTCTTTCAGGTGATGTTGCCTTGGGGGCTTCATCAATTTCCATTGATGCAGGGGAAGTCGCAACTTTGTCCCCGTGCATTTCTACTTCTGATTGATCCTGTAAGTAGAAAGTATTGAACATTTTTTAGAAGAGATATAAGATAACCCAAGATGAAGAATACTTATCACTTGATTTGTCATATACCTTCATGCTAGAAGGCTCAGTGATGTGTTCTTCAGAAACCTTGTTGGTCTCTGGGTTTGTCTCTGGCATTTCTGCCTTATCTTCTTCCATCTCAGTTGGAGCCTGTTAGAAACATTTACTTAATGGTTAAGCACATAAACAATTTACTGAAACATGTCGTCTTAAGAATCAAATTTTCACCTGTGGTACAGGCTCAGATATCTTAAGAGGTGAGGTTGAGGAAACCTCCTTCTCAGTTTCTGAGGTAAGCTTTTCAGCTTCCACTTGTTTCTGTGTTTCTAACTCAGCCTGTAACAAAGAAGTTCTATGAGTGACAAGATTTATAAGCATAAAAATTTTCACAAGGTAAGAGTTAAACCAGTCAGCTACCTGAGCAATTTCAGGATGATTGGTCTCTGGAACTTGTGACCTTTCTATACTTTGGTCTTCTTGTCCCAGTGTAGTTTCTTTGTTTGAAGTTTTTGGTACTTCACACCTTTCCTGAGTATGCAACTCAGTTGCCTCCCCTGGTTGATCATTCTGAGTAGATGTCTCAGTTTGATCCCTCTCAGTGAGTTGGGGAACCTGCTCTTTTGCAGGATTTTCTTCAGCATATTGCATTGCTGGTAAGTCGAAATGGAGTTCATTTACCATTTCATCAACCACTTGTGGCTGTTGTGGTTGTGGTTGTCTGGAAGCAGAAGATTGATCACTTGAACGTTCTTCCAGACTTTTAGATGTGGCATTCTCATCATTATCAGCCAGTACTAAATTACCACTCATCAGGGCTTCTTGAAGTTGTGCATAGGAAACATTCCCTGATGAAGTGTTTGCACCAACAACCTTTGCTATAGGTTCAGCAACCTGTGGTGTAGGTTCTTCTTCAGATACCTTATCACCAGTTACTTGTACAGTAACCTTAGCCCTCTTTGTTCTTTCTAGGACTTGAGAGATGACTAGTTCATCATCTTCATCGTCAGAGTTCTCATCAGCATTGGGAACTGATTGGTCCATTACTCCTGCGATTTCTGCAGATGGGGCTTGTTGCTTTTCACCTTCTTTGGCAGCATTTATGAGTTCATCAACAAGGCTTTCTGTAATAGTCTTCACATTTCTGAATGCACTTTCTCTTGCTGAGTCTACTTGTTCAGTAGTTGATAACTCTTTTGCAGCATTGATGAGTTCATCTGCCATGCTTGCAGATAACTGAGAATTGACAACCTCTTTGGGTGTGTCTGCTGATTTGCCAGCAGCCTTCTTTCTCGAAGTTCTGGGCTTCTTGGTCGCAACCTTTTCTTCAGATATCTTTTCAGACTTTCGCTTCTTAGGACCTTTTTGAGACCCAATAACCTTTTTCATCAAATTTGTCTCTCTGAGCTCAATGCCAAGCTTTTCCAGCAAGTAGCATATCTTCAGACCATAACCTACTGTGGCCTTTGGCTCAGCTAGTCCTTTGACAATCTTAGGCTCGAAGCCTTGAATCATCTTCACGAATTTCATGAAGGCGTACTTTCCCCAGTTGAAAGGGTTTTCCAGCCTTTTGTCTTGTTGATTCAGCAAGAACATCATGATCCATCGTTCTTGGCTTATCTGGTCAGCACCTCCTTGTAGACCATCAAAGCATCTGTGAAGAATGCAAGCCAATACATCCCATTGAACCATCAGATGTCTGGTTCGGATGTCAGCAAGCTTGAACTCAGTGGGTGTATCTGATTTTTCAAGATCACACACGTCACTGTACAGCTGTTTAACACCTTCAAGGAGATCGTCATCCTTGGTGTTTATTTCAAAATCCTTTCCAAGATTTTGAACTTCAAACAACTTACAGAAAGTTGTTAAGTCCAGAAGGATTTCCTTTCCTTGGACTGAGGTTTTGATAGACACTATTTCAGTGCCTTCAGAAACACAGGAAATTATCCTGGAGTTGTTGTAAAATTCCAACACATCGAGTGATGAAATTCCACTTGGGCGAGCAGATAGAAAACCCTTGATTTGTGCCTTTTCAAGCATGTCAAAAATCAGTTTTCTATCGGTTTGGTTCTCTATTGCAGCAGAGAGATATTCCTCAACCATGGCACCACCCCAAATCATTCTGTGATTTGTAGTCCAATGGTCAGGATTAAAATTTCCTACCAGTCGGTTGTTCACAATAACCAACTCTGGTGCTTGCTTTTCAGCAATACCAGTGGAGGATTGGGATTTCTGTGTGGTTGAATTCATGGCAGCCATCTCTTTATATAGTGTAGTAGTTTGGTGTTTGAAAGAGATTTGATTTAGTAATTCTTTGCAGAAAAACTTAATCTGGATTTGCAGAGTTTGTAGAAAGTTTGCAGAGAATTAAGAGAAGGATTTGCTATTTTTATGCAAGATGAGTTTTCGGATTAGGCAAAAGTGATTTCATTTGCCAAAATCCTATATATATAGCAATAGAATCTCAACAGACAAATACATACAAATTGATTTTGTGTGTAAGTATCTGTGAATTGCAAGCAGGCGTGAGCAAAAGCTAGTTCAGCATTAAATGCAAAGTGGGCCACGTCTGAATTTCGACAGTCCACTACTTTCAGAGAATTAATTTCGTCCGTTAAGAGCAATCGCTTAATTTCATCAAGGGTCACCATTGCTTCTTCAGCAATGATCACAATCAACAAGTGTAATTGTGCCCATTAATAAATTTTGGCTATTAGCTATCTGAATCACGTCTTTGTATGACCAAGAACACTGTGTGCATCTGAATCTGTCTTACACTTAGGATTCTTCAAGTTTTTCATCAAGATAGAAACAATGTGAATTTCAAGAGAGTAGTTGACTGCAGATAGTTGTACTATTCTCCGTTGTGTTCTCCGTTTGCAGATTGATTCAGATATCTGAGTTCCCATCTCAGAGATCTTAAGCTGTCTTTTTGCTCTTTCTCCTTTTTGACTTCTGGATACCCGTTCCAGTTTTCTCTTTTCTCTTTTCTGGATGCCCGTTCCAGATACCTCTGCTCTGGATGCCCGTTCCAGATACCTCTGCTCTGGATGCCCGTTCCAGATTTCTAAACTTTTTCAGTTCTTTGGTAGTTCCATTAATCCAAGACTGTGTCTTAAGAATAAGAATCTACTTTCTTGCAGTGGCTTAGTGAAGATATCTGCAAGTTGGTCTTCAGTGCCAATCTTGAGTATCTCTATATTGCCTTTTTCAACATGGTCTCTGATGAAGTGATGTCTAACATCAATATGCTTTGTTCTGGCATGAAACTTAGGATTCTGTGTAATTGCAATAGCGCTTGTGTTGTCACAGAAAATGGGAGTTTTCTTTTCATCGAGTCCATAGTCTTTAAGTTGTTGTTGTATCCACAGAATTTGTGTTGCACAACAACCAGCAGCAATATATTTAGCCTCTGTGGTAGAAGTTGCAATTGAGTTTTGCTTCTTGCTAAACCATGAGATAAGTCTTGTACCCAGAAACTGACAGGTTCCTGAGGTGCTTTTCCTATCTAGCAATGATCCGGCATAATCAGCATCTGAATAACCAGCTAAACTCAATCCACTTTCTTTGGGATACCACAATCCTACATCTACTGTACCTTTTACGTACCTTAATATTTTCATAGCAACATTGTAGTGTGTTTGCATCGGATTTGTCTGAAATCTAGCGCTCACTCCAACGGCGTATTGAATATCAGGTCTACTTGCAGTGAGGTAAAGTAGTGAACCTATCAATTTCCTATACTTATGTTCTTCAACACTCTTATCTGATTCAGTATAGGTCATTTTGGTTCCAATGCTCATAGGTATCTTAACATTCTTTTCAGAAAGCTTAAGATTGAATTTTGTGAGCATATCTTTCGCGTACTTTGTTTGACTAATGAATATTCCATCATTGAGTTGCTTGACTTGCAATCCTAGGAAATAATTCAATTCTCCCATCATGCTCATCTCAAACTTGTTTTTCATGAGATTTGCAAAGTCATCACAAAGTTACTTGTCCTTAGATCCAACTATAATGTCATCTACATATACTTGAACTAAGAGTAGTTTCCCATCATGATTTAAGGTAAATAAAGTTTTATGAACTTCACCTTTCTTGAAACCACTTTCCAGAAGGTATTTGGCCAAAGTGTCATACCACGCTCTTGGAGCCTGTTTCAGTCTATACAGAGCTTTCTATAGTTTATAGACCATTCTACTTTCTGAGGACACTTCAAAGCCAGGTGGTTGCTCAACATAAACTTCTTCTGCAAGTTCACCGTTCAAGAATGCACTTTTGACATCCATCTGATAAACTTTAAAATTATTATGAGCTGCAAAGGCTAGAAAGAGTCTTATTGCATCCAATCTAGCAACTGGTGCATATGACTCATCAAAGTCTAAGCCTTCAGTCTGGGTAAATCCCTTGGCAACCAATCTTGCTTTGTTTCTGGTTATTTCACCAGATTCATTCATCTTGTTTCTGAAAACCCATTTAGTTCCAATCACAGATGTTCCTTCTACAAATGGAACTAGTTTCCAGACTTTGTTTCTCTCAAATTGATCCAACTCTTCTTGCATTGCAGAGATCCAGTCTTGGTCTCCTAGTGCTTCTTCTATATTTTTAGGTTCAATATTTGAGATGAAACATCCAAAAAGAGAATTAGCATTTTCAGCTATTGCTCTCCTAGTCTTAACACCTTGATTAATTGGTCCAATTACATCCTTTGCAGGATGATCTTTGATCCATCTCTTCATATGTTTAGTGCTAGTAGGATCAATGTCCAAGTGATTTGAATGTGAATCACTAAGATTTTGATTTGATACTTTTTCAGTATCTGAGATATCTGACATATGGGAAATGTCATTGATATCTGACACTTTTTCAGTGTTAGAGATATCTGGAACTTGCATTTTAGCAGTCTCATTTTCAGATACCTCTTCATGATGAAGGTTCTCAGTAACCTTTTCCATTTCTGGAAATCTCATAGGAAATTCTTCATCATGTCTGTGAGTCATCTTGTTGTTACTAGGCTTATCAAGCTTTTCTACGTCAGAGTCATCCTCACTTTCCATAATGATTTTTCCCCTTTCAAAGGATTCTTCTTCAGAATCCCTCAGTATTAGTTCTTTGAACTTTTCTCAGAGTTCATCAATAGGAGGTGTTTTCTTACTTCCTTCATAGAATACAACATGAACTGATTCTTCAATTTTCTTTGTTCTTTTGTTGTAAATTCTATAGGCTTCGCTATTCGTGGAATAACCAAGAAATACACCTTCATCTGCCTTTGGTTGAAATGTTCTCAGATAGTCTTTCCCATTGTTTAGAACAAACCATCTACAACCAAATACTCTCAGATGTCTGATATTAGGGGGTCTACCAACCAAGATTTCATAGGGGGTCTTGTCATGGTGTTTGTTTATCAAACATCTGTTCTGAGTGTAGCAGGCTGTGTTTACAGCTTCAACCCAATAAATTTCACTTATTTCAGTGTCAGCTAGCATTATTCTTGCAGCTTCTTTAAGGGTTCTGTTTTTCCTTTCTGCAACACCGTTTTGTTGAGGTGTTCTTACAGAGGAAAGTTGATGTTGTATACCTTTGCAGGTACAAAACTCCTTTATGTACTGGTTGACAAACTCAGTACCATGGTCTGTTCTGATTGCAGATACCTTGTCATTTTTCATGACTTCAAGCTTTTTCAGCAAGTTTGGTATCTCCACCCTGGCATCAGATTTGTGTTTCAGAAAGACAACCCAAGTGAATCTTGAGAATTCATCTACAACAATCAGACCATACTTCTTTCCTGCATAACTAGTTATAGATGATTCAAAAATATCCATGTGTAATAGTTGCAATGGTCTAACACTAGAGTGTCTGATTTTGGACTTGAAAGAGGTCTTAGATTGTTTTCCCATCTGACAGGCAGAACAGATACCATCCTTTCTGAAAGATGTTCTGGGAAGGCCAACCACTAACTGTTTCTTGGCAAGTTTGTTCAGAGTTTTGAAGTTCAAGTGACTCATTCTTTTGTGCCATAACCAGTGCTCTTCTGTGTGACCAGATTGACTCACCATGAGACATTCTTCAGTTGTGGCAGATGCCCAGTCGGCAACATCAAGACTGCCTTTCCGCCGAGCAACCAAGACTGTCTGCTTTGACTCATTGTCACTAAGTTTGCAGTATTTTGCTTTGAATTTTATAGTAAAAACCTTGTCTGCAAACCGGCTCATGCTAAATAGATTATATTTCAAATCCTTAACATGTAATACGTCAGTGATTGTTAATGAACCCAATTTGACGTTGCCAAATCCCAGAGAGGGATTTAATTCTCCTCCAGCAAATCTGATATCTGGTCCTGTGTTGCAAGCTTTGTAATTGACCAGATTTGCTTTGTCTCCTGTCATGTGCTTTCCGCATCCACTATCAAATAGTCATTGTGCTTTAGTCCAGGAAGCATTCTGCACAGAACAGGAAATAGGAGATTAGGTTCTCAATTTACAATTGGAACCGTCAGAACTAAACAATCTTCCAGTAGGAATCCATTTTTGAATGAATTTCCTAGGAACATTCTTTCGTCTGACAGGAACATAAGGAGGAATTCTAATAGAATGATTATCATTGTTAAGAATTATTTTCTTCCTTGGTGTGTTCCTAGGTGCTCCATTTGGTGCTTTCAGATACCTGTCAGGTTTCTGAGTTTGATTTTCAGCAAACTTTGCTTTCCTTGCCAGATTTCTTCTAGCCCTGGCATTCAGATTTTCAGTGGCTTGATTTAACTTCCACTTCTGATAATTGCTTTGAGCAATTCTAGCTTTCAGCCATCGTTCTTGCTCCTGTTTGTACTCATGAGCAAGTTGTTTTCCGATGCCTTTGTAGCCAATACCGTTTCGAGCACTTGAAGCTATATGAGATCTTTTCTCAGCAGCTTTGCTAGTCTCTGGTTGGTCTATTTTCTTTCCAGAAAATGTGACATGGGAGAATTTGCCAGCTCCTGCAATTCTACCTTTTTGAGAGACATAGCACTGTGGGTGTTTACACTTTTCAGTGTCGTGTCTCTTTTCAGAGATATGCCCAACAGTTTTGTTTTTGACTTGTTTTTCCCACAAAGGTTTAGTCGCGACTGCCTTTCCTTTGTCTACAATCTTTGTCTTGTGTCCGATATTATAGATTGCATGGGAACCATCTTGCTGAGTACTTACAAATGTTCTTCTTTCCTGACTCTTATTCAGAGTGGTAGAACAATCTGTCTGTGTAATCAGCCCAAGTCCTTTCTTTTCTGAAGGATCTCTTAAGTAAGATTATACTTCAGTAAGAGTGTCACTAGCTTTGGCATAAGATTGAAAAGATACTTCTTTCTTCTTAAGTTCCTTGTTCTCAGAAAGAAGATCTTCATATTTCTTTAGTAGCTCAGCCATTGCTTTATTATGTGACTTTTCAGTCTCAGATATCTGAGCTTTGAGAAATGCATTTTCAGAATTCTTTTTCTCAGATATCTTAACTAATTGAGAATTTTCCTTTGCAAGAGAATTCTTTTCTTCCTCAAGATTTTCGGCTCTAGCTCGGATCATTAGAAATTATCTTTCATAGATATCAAGTTCCTTTCTGAGATTTTCTAGATCCTTGATTTCTTCTTCATCACTTTCATAAGTGTAACAAGAAGTATGTATTACCTCATCAGCCATAAGACAGTTTTCAATGTTAGAGATGTCTGGACCGTCAATCTCAGCAACTCCACACATTTCATTTTTCTTGAGGCCGAAGTCGATTACATCGTGAGTAACTCCACATAATTCTGGTGATGGTAAAATTGAGTCATCTGAATCATCTTCAGAATCTGTCTCAACGTCTAGAGCATCCAATTGAATTTGAATTTTCTTTCTCTCTTCAATTAACAAAGCTTTCTGGCTTCTTCTGAAGATTCTTCTATCTTTCTTGTCACCTGTCCTAAGTTTGTTGAAGGCAGGACAATCCTTCTTGAAGTGGCCAGGTTTCTGACAATAGAAACAGATATCGTTTCCAATTTCTGCTTCCTCAGTACATGATGCTTTCTGAGCTGGCTTGTTCAACGAGCTTTGCATGTTTTTGTACTGGTGATGGTTTGAGCCTAGATGCTTTTTCAGCTTCTCTTTGGCTTTTCTTCTCTCAATTTCTCGACTCACATATTTGCTCATTTTCTTTGCAGCAAGAGCATCCTCAGTCTCTTCCTTGCTTTTCTTCTTTTCAGAAGTTCCTTGAGCAACTAGAGCAATGTTCTGCAACTTTTCAGTTGTTTGTTCTCTTTGTGTTGTCTCATAGTCAACTGTAGCAAGATGTGAGAAAAGTTCTACTGGAGTGATATTTGGCATTCCTTGGTTAAAATAAAAGAATTTGGTGTGCTCCCAGTTGTGGTTAAGACTTCTGACTATAGTCTTAATCTTTTCTGACTGGGAGTATCTGTTGCTTTCCCCAAGTGCTGCCATATCACTCATGAGAGTGGTAAACCTGAAATCAAGTTCTTCCAGAGTTTCAGTGGGTCCTTGTTTGAAATTTTGAAATTTCAACTTGAGAACTTCGAACTTGTTTTCTTTGGTTTTCTCAGTTCCGGCACAGATTTCTTCAATCAGTTGCCAGGCAACTTTCGCCGTTTTAGCACCCCACAGTTTACACTGTATGTGCTCAGGTGTTGATCTGATGATGATATTACGAGCTTGACCATCCAGACGATTCCTCTTGGCATCTTCCGATGTCCAGAGTTCTCTGGGCTTTGGTTCGTAAATAACTTGACTGGTAGATCTCCCACTTGTTGACGCATCGGTTTGTGAAGATCCTTCGCATTGATCTCTGTCTCTACCATTAGAAACCTCCATGACTTGTTTGAGTTGTTGAATGACTATTGGGCCATTCTTTATCACTTCGATCATTTCGTCACTTATGGCTTCAAGGTGGAGCAGCATGTTATTTTTCCATTTCTCGTAGTTCTCTGGTTTGAGAACAGGTGCATCACTCAGAGACATTCCTGCACACTTAACACACAAATTAAATAGTCCTCAACAATGGACAAAGTTTTCTTCACCTATCTGGGGATCTAGGTTCAGTGCAGAAGGCTTGTGAACCTCCTGCTCTGATACCACTTGTTGGTCCAGATAACGGCAACGTAAAAGACTAGAGGGGGGGGGTGAATAGTCTTTTAAACTTTTGTCGATAAAAACAATTTCTCAGATATCTGTGTAGATATCTGATACTTAGAAACAGAGCGCGGAAGACTTAAGATAGATAAGTGCAGAAACAGTTAAATTGTGTGTGTGTGTTGTTGAAATATAAATACAGAAAGATAAATAACACAGCAAGTATAGTGGTATCTGGAGGTGGCGTAATCCTCCAACTAATCCACTTCGGTCTTCCAAAGACCTAGAATTCACTAGAACAGATAATTGAGTTCACCTTACAATAATCCTATTCTAAGAAATCCTTGCAATAAATGGTTCCCAACCAAATGTTCCCCCTGAGTTATTCCCTAGCTTCTTCAGCCAAGTACTTCCTATACTCAGAAACCTTTTAGAGTTATTCCCTAGCTTCCCAAGCTAAGTACTGCCTATACTCAATAACCTTGGAGTTATTCCTTAGTTTCCCAAATCAAGTACTTCCTATACTCCGGTAACGTTGGAGTTATTCCCTGATTTTTAAACTAAGTACTTCCTGTACTCCACGCCAGTTATGGTGTTGGTTTCGGTTTGAGTTATCAGATGAGCTTCTTTAATAACTTATTCAGTTATTCAGATAGCTCTGTGAATCAAGTATACTTAATACACTTTTCAATGTATGGTATCTTGTTCTTTTTATATACTGACCCAAGTCTTAGATAAGTGTTCAAGAGAATGAATCTCAGATACTTGATCTTTTGATTCAACTCTTTCACAGATAGATGTGCTTGTTTAGGATCAGGACACTTAGAACTTCAGTGTTACTCAAGATCAAAAGCTTTGGTCGCAACAGAAAGCTTTGAGGATAAGTAAGTTGCTTTGAGAGAGTAAGATTCAGTAAGTTCGGCCAAAGGTCGATTCAAAGGTCTCTTCTCAAGCAGTCTAAGTGTTGATATTTATAGATGAATTTGAATGCCGTTGAATAGTATCCGTTAGGCTCAAATTCAAAGTATTGATATCTGTGTATAGTACTGTAGCAGGTTTTGTCTTCTTCTTCAGAAGCTACCGTTGCTTTTGTTCAAACATCTCTGTCCGTGCATTAAATGCATTGTACTATACTTTTTGTCCTGTAGTGTCAACGGAACTATGCTTTGTATCAGAGACTAGTATTATCTGATTCTTTGCACGTCCTTATCTTCAATCTTCAGATACCACTTTTATTGAAACAATTTTGTTTGCAATATATTTCTTTTTCAGAAATGTTGTTAAAGCTCAAGGTATCTGAGAATAGATATCTGTGGACACTTTCCTTGTTTTCAGATAGACCTTTCATTTCTCAGATATCTCTTGTGACACAGTTTGTCAAAAACTAATCGTGTCTCCAAGATATCTGGCCAAGGTATCTGGAAAACTGTTTCAGTAATCTTGTGCAGTTTCTTCAAGTCTTCAATGTCGTTGAACTCGTTCTGCTTGGATGTCTTCTTCTTGGTCTTCTCTTCATAAATAAAAATTACATTTGAGACCTAACATCCTATACAAGATTAGCTAGACTATCATACTTAGTGGGTTTCCTCTTTTACAATGTTCAAGTGAACCAAGAGTACTAATCACCTTTCTGAGACTAAGATAAGTCATCATGTTGCTAATCAAAATCTAAACAGATATTTCTAACAAAATATCTAAACAAATTTCCTAACAGAAGGTGAAGAGTCCCCTGTTGCTCGTCCTCGAAGATGCGGTGGGCGTCAGATTGCACTTCATCCTGCTGGTCCCGTGCGGTCCAACCTTTTAGTTGCGGGGCGCGGTGCGAAAGCTGCCCGAATCAAATTTCCCCGTCCTGCGTCCGCTATTGTGATAGCGGACGAATTTGGAGAACTCAATGCCGATGGACTTCTCCCCACATGTCCGTCCAGAGTAAGAGCAGAAGATATTCCCGAGTGGAAGCAGAAGTGGGAGATCCCCGACTCCGTAGAGATCATGGTCCCTGAGCCCGGACACGCTTTTTATAATCCGCCGGCCGGATATATGTGCGTACACGAGGTGGCTTTCTCATGTGGGTGGAGGATCCCAATTTCCACGGAGCTGAAGAATATCCTAAACCATATTGGGATAGGTCCGAGTCAGGTCATCCCGAAGTCCTTGGGAAACCTTATCTACTTCGTCATCTTTTGTAAGAAGAAAGGGCAGCCCGTGAATTTTGAGAACTTCAGGCAGCTCTTCCACGTGTCTTTCAGTCCGGGGAATCCGCTATTCTATACTTTCATGAATAGGAAACCCTACAACTTTATCTCGGACTCGATTTCATCGCTGGGATCGAAATGGTGGGACAAATACGTTTTCGTACGGATGGCTCTGAAGCCTGGAGCTTCCGAAAGACAGCGAGAGCAATGGGGGCTGCCCACAAAGTTTCTAAGGGAGAGCATCCCGGATTGGCACCCCCTTCCAAAAAATGTGGCACCGTGGGTGGCTGCAATCCATAAAAAGCACAATCCCCCGACTTATCCGTTTCACAGATTAATCTGTCAGCCACTGCCCTATCTGTGTGGGCTAACGGACGCAGTCGAGGTTGGAGGGAAGACGGACTTCAGTAAGAACTCGACGACTTGATCCTTTATGCGTTTTCTTCATCAGGACTCTTTGTTTTGATGACGTGTTTTCGCAGTCCTTGTAATTCTTTGTTAATCTAGCTGTATCTGATGCCTTTGGTTTATCATGCAGCTTACTGGTTCGACTACATCATGTCGACACTCCGAGAGAAGAAGAGGCTGCAGAGGGAGCAACAAGCTTTGGAGGTGGCCGCTGGTCAGAGGACCAGGATCATTAATACTTCCTCGGGTCTTCCGATGCCAGACCCGAAAAATGCTGCAGTGTTCGCTGCTGAGGAGGAAAGGCGGAACAAGGCGGGTGAGGACACTCAGGCCTTGGCGGTGCCTGACAAGGGCAAAGCCCCTGCTACCTGGAGCACCACTGTTACAAGGTCCCAAGCGTCCGCTGCCCAAGCCCCACCACGGGACGTGTTTATGCGGGACGCTATTGTCTCGGTGCGCAAAAGGGCAGCAACCTCGAAGGCTCCAGCCGCCGCAAAGTGACAACAGCTGTCCGCTGTCCTTCCCGTGGACCAAGTTGCCTTGGACAAGGAATATGAGCGCGCTTGCGGACTCCCTGAAGTGGAGCGGGTCGGAGGGCTGGATGCGCTATACCAGCGGGTAAGTAATCTGTCCGTGGCTTACTTGGTTTGTTCTTAATGTGATATAAATATAACTTGTATCCTCGCGGATATTTCCCCAGCTCGGGTGTGTCATCAAGGCCATGCAGTGGAAGGCCGGCGAACGCGCCACCATTGAGGAGGATCTTCACAAGGCGGTGGCCACATCCGCGACGAGGCGGAAAAAGTGAAGCAGCTGGAGATGAGGCTGAAAGAGGAAGAAGTGAAGTTCCACAAGGTGAAGACCAACTGGGAAAAAATCAAGGCGGATCTTGATTATCAAGAGAGATTCGTCGATAAGGCGATGAAGGCTTTCCTGGATTTCAAGGATTTCCTGGTCGGAGGCCTCCAATATGTTCGTCTTTACGCTGGTCGTGACTTCCTGAGGTCTGACTCTTTCAAGTTCCTGATGGCGGACAAATCAGATGCTTCCCGCCTGGATGGGTTCGTGTCCACGATCGGGCAGTTGCAGTCCAAGGGGCTTCTTCCACCGGACTTTGATTGGAAGGCGGAGGGGTTAATCCCCTATGCGGATGCGAATGGTGTGGAAGTGCCCGTCGACGGTTTCTCGGACGAGCAATTGGCCGCATGTGAGTTCGTGTAACTAGTCACCGAGGAAGGTGAGGTTGAGATCCAAAACGGCGGACCTTTCCTCCCTAGGTGGATCCCAGAAGCCCTCCTGAAGGTGGGCTTTGTGCCCTTCAATGATTATCGGGCCTTCCTGTAGAAGTGGTTTTCCCTGCCTGCTCGCGTTCTTGACCTCCCCGCTGATTTTAAGTTGTACGATCATGCTGAGGCCCTAGCTACGGAAGCCACCTCCGATGATCGTCCAGTCGATCCGCCTGAAGCTGATGAAGTTGGTCCAAGCCAAGCTGGTCCTGAGTGAGAAGTCCGGGGTATGCCCCGTTGAAATTCTGTATCTTTTGGATGTTTGTTTGATTCGGAACATATTGCTATGTACTCTTGTTGAATTCTTAATTATTCCGAGGAATGAATCTTCCTATGCTTCCGCATGTTTGCTTACTGGCTTCCTTTTTTCCGTATTATCTATCGTTCACATGCTGAGTCACTTCGCAAATGACATCTCTTAAGGGCTCGGATTGTCAGAATTGGTATATGTCATAAACGTCAAAATCTCATCTATCCAATCTTCGGACCGTTCGCTCGTCGGGAAGCGTAATTCTTCTAGAAGGAGGAATGTGAAACAGTAAAAATAGTCATAATGACTACGTCTTTTCGTCTTCCGAGTCATCGGATGATCGACAGGTGGCGAGATCTGAAGGACTCGTTGTGACTATAAATAAGGGTGTGGTAATTCTCCCTTTTTCACTGCTGTACTCGCCCTTACTCTTTCTCGTGTCTTATCCCCTCTATCCTTCTACGGAAGTTAGTGTTTCTAGAATGTTGGACTCAGAAGATGACGAATATAGTCATTGGGTGAACTGCGCCTGCGGGAACATGCATCCGCCTATTTATCCGAGAAGAGGGACCGTGCGTGACCCGATCGTCCTAGATTTTGAAGGCGATCCCCCTCAATGTCCAGGAATAGCTAGGAGATTGGCTAAAGAGGAGAGAGAGCGGACGCTGAAGTTGATCGCAGGAGGATCCGGATGCAGCAGCAAGCTCATCAGGCCCGAGGTGGTGGCTCGGAATCCCAAGGTTCGACTTCTGGGCAATTGTGAAGGATCAAGGCGGGGTATGCCTCGTAGTAGTATGCACTTTTTCTTGGCTTTTGTTAGACTGTAACATCCGTATGTAAATGTTCGGATAATTTTGCCACTTTTCCCGCACTCGTATGTAACTATTTGATCAGATAAGATCGCCACTTTTCCCGCACTCGTAATCGCCGTAAGGCGGTTGAACAAATTCAAATCCCGAATGTTATTGTTGGGCCCGGTTGGATGTGGTCAAACACAAATTTGACCCATCCTTGTCGTACGGGAGCAGTTGGGTCAGATCTGGCATCAAGCTGTTTGCGTGGCGGACGGGGATTGGTTGGAGTGTCCTATAAAATGGCGCGACCCCCATGCCAAACCTAGATGAGTTGATGCAAACTCGTGTCGTTTCGTCTGCACGACCAGGGCTTGTAGATCCTTAAAGCCAGATCTCCTCTTTTCTTCCGATCCAACTTTAATGGCTCAAATCTCTCTTAATTTGGGAATGGTTTCCAAGTTCCAAGAGAGTTTGAGGCTTTCAAGACGGTTAGGCAGAAATCTTTTTCTGTGTGCCCCGTGGCTTCCACGGACTAGGAATTTGGTGATGCCACGCTTTGGTGACATCTTGACGGAGTTCGCCATGTTTAACCATGTTCCTATGTGCAGGTAGATGGAAGTCCGTGTCCATGAGCCCCATGGCGAGCGTTGAAGTCTGTCCCGTTGAAGGAAAGATGGGTGCTGGGAGATGACGTATCCCCATAGATATTCCCTGTGCCCTCATATTGCGTCCTTAAGTCCGGATAACGATCCGAGACTGTAAGTTGCATAGACAGTATGATGTGTAATCTGTCTTTGTAAGAATGAAAATTCCCTGCTTTCTTTCTCGTCGTGAAACGAAATGTTAACTCTCAAAGGCATAAAATAGAAAAGACAAAAGATAGTAGTTGTATTGATTTATCGGAAATTCAATTACAACCTTCGGGCTGCATGGCCAATGATCGAAGAGTAAGCAAGAAATAGAACTGACGTAGTTCTATGAGGTAGATAGTTGGAGTCCAAAATGACTAATCAATCTGTCGGAGATTCGAGTAGCCATCACTATGCGTAAAACTTTTGGAGATTTCTAGCATTCCATGTACGCCTGAGTGGGTGCCCATGCTCATCTTCCAATTCATAGCTCCCATTCGATCTTGCTCCGATAATCTTGTAGGGTCCTTCCCAGTTGGGTTTGAGTTTGCCAACGTTTGTCAGAATGTCCGCGCGGCGAAGTACGAGGTCTCCAACCTGCAGGTTGTTTGCTCGGACGTTCCTGTTGTACGCTCGAGCAGCCGTTGCCTGATATCTATTGATATTGGCTAATGCATCAGTTCTTTTTTGTTCCAAGATGTCCAGATCAAATATCCGTGCCTCGCGATTGGCGGACTCTTCAAACTCTTGGACTCTCATGGTCTCGACAGCAATTTTTGCTGGTATAACTGCCTCCGAGCCATATACCAGGGCAAATGGAGTTTCCTTGGTTGCTGTCCGTGCAGTTGTGCGATGGGCCCAGAGCACGCCATCTAGGTCGTCCGCCCAATTTTCTTGGGAAGTTCGCAACCGCTTTTCCAAGATTTTGACTATTGTTTTGTTGGTGGACTCGGCTTGTCCATTTGCCTGCGGATGTCCAACAGATGTGAATCGTTGTTCGATTTTGAAGGACTCCAGCCATTCCTTGAGTCTATGGCCTGAAAATTGGGCACCGTTGTCCGAGACAAGGACCCTAGGCAGGCCGAAACGGCAGATGATGTTCTTCCAGATGAAGGTCCGTACTCTACTCTCTGTGATGGTCGCGACTGCTTCAGCTTCCACCCATTTAGTGAAGTATTCCACAGCAACGATCATGAACTTTCTCTGCTGGGTACCCCTTGGGAATGGTCCGACAATGTCAATTCCCCATTTGTCAAAAGGACACGCTATGATTGACGGAATCATAGGTCTCGTCGGGCGGTGAGGAACGTTCGCATAGTACTGGCAATCAGGGCATTTTCGAGCGTGGTTGGCGGAGTCTTTGTCGATGCTTGGCCAGTAATATCCTTGTCGTATGATTTTCTGGGCAAGAGTTCTTCCCCCGGAATGACTGCCGCAGCTTCCGTTGTGTATCTGCTCCAGCACAGTTTTAGCCTCTTGCGGGTTCAAGCATCTCAAATGAGTTCCGGCAAAAGACCTCTTGTACAAGTCTTCTCCTAGTATAAAGTATCGATTAGCTCGGCACTTCACTCTCCTTGATTCTGTCGGATCCACTGGAAGAGATCCGTCTTGGAGATAGTTCCAGATGTCAGTCATCTAATTTCTCTCCGTGCTAGTTATCATGACAGTTGTATCCGGCCTCATGACGGATGAGTGAGTGACAGTGAGCAGGATGACTCTCCTTGTGTCCAAGGCTGCTGTCGCGGATGCGTATTTTGCCAAAATTATAGGCTCTGTCAAAATTTTCCAGGGTAAACTCTTCAAAGAGGCTGGTTTCCTGCTTGAGTAGTTCGAGATACTTAATCATCGAGGGACCCCTTGGTGGCAAAGGTTCCTGAGAGCTGAGCCGCAACTAGCTGGGAGTCCGTGTAAGCCTTGAGCTTTCGGACTTGGAGGGTTTTGGCCAGGCGTAGCCCGACTAACGAAGCTTCATACTCAGCCTCGTTATTGGTGACTTTGAATTCCAAGGATATCGCATAGTCGAGTTCCGCGCCATCAGGTCTCTTAAGAAAAATTCCAATTCCTCCCACTCTTCCGGTGGAGGATCCATCTACTTCTAGCACCCAAGTGTCCGAAGGGTGCTTTTTGGCTTGGAAATCTTCGTTCAGCTCATGGGCTCCCGAGTGCTGTTCTTCCTTCCCTTTGATCTCTGCTCCGGAGTTGTTAATATCGGATCTGTTCACGATATTGTCGAGGAGAAACATCTGGTTGATCCGAGTTTCCTCGCATGATGCAAGCGAGGCCGATTGATAAACTGAGCCTCCTCAAAGTTTTCTGGTTGTAACTTCGGCGGGATTGGCCTTTGCACATTGTCTTTGGTGATTAGACATTCTAGTACTTGCCTTTCAGGGACTTTCTCTGAATCCGTCTCAGGATATTTCGCCAGGAAATCAGCGAGGACTTGAGCTTTCTTGGCTGACGGAGCCTGGTAGCAAATGTCGTATTTGCTTAGCTCAATTGCCCATTTAGAGAGTCGTCCAGACTGGTCGGGCTTCCCCAAGACCTGTTTCAAAGGTTCCGCAGTTAGTACCACAATTCTATGAGATTTGAAGTAAGGTTTTAACCGTCTGGCGGTGTAAACCAAAGCATATGCAAGCTTCTCGATCTTCACGTATCTCGTCTCCACCCCAGTAAGGGCTTTGCTAAGATAGTAAATCGGCAAATGCTCATTAGCCTGAATCCGTACTAAGACGGAACTCATTGCCTCTTCCGTGATTGCTAGGTAGAGGTAGAGTGGTTCTCCTTCGACGGGGTTGGAGAGCAATGGAGGGGAATGGAGGTATTCTTTCAGCTTTTCGAAAGCCTCAGAACATTCCGCGGTCCACACAAAGTTCTCACCTTTCCGGAGGATTTTGAAGAACGGAAGATTTTTCTCTGCTGATCGGGAAATAAAACGACTTAAGGACATGAGACTCCCTATGAGTCGCTGTACCTCATTGAGGGTTTTTGGATGTGGCAGATCTAAGATTGCCTTGATTTTCTCAGGATTGGCGCTTATCCCCCTTTCCGTAATATATCCGAGGAACATTCCTCCCTTCACTCCGAAGGTGCATTTCTCTGGATTCAATTTCATTCTATACTTCCTCAGGATAGCAAAGCACTTGTTCAAATGGTGCACATGCTGTTCTTCTGTTTTACTTTTGACGAGCATGTCATCCACATACACTTCCATTGTCTTTCCAATCTTGTCCTTGAACATCTGGTTCACCAGGCGCTGGTAAGTGGCTCCCGCGTTCTTTAGTCCGAAAGGCATTACCTTGAAGCACTATACTCCTCCGGCCGCGAAGAAAGCTGTTTTCTTAACGTCCTCCTTGGCCATCCGAATTTGGTAAAAACCTTGGTATGCGTCCATGAAACTCAGAAATGCACATCCGGACGTGGAGTCCACCAGTTGATCTATCCGTGGTAGTGGATATGGGTCTTTTGGGCAGAACTTGTTCAACCTTGTGAAGTCATTACACATCCTCCACTTTCCTGGTGATTTCTCGACCAGAACTACATTGCAAACCCAATCGGAATAGCGGACTTCTTCAATGTGTCCCGCTTTCAGAAGTCGATCAACCTCAGCGGATATGATGGCATCTTTGATCGGACCAAAGTCTTTTCTCTTTTGTCGGATGTATTTAACGGAAGGATCCATGTTCAGACGGTGAACCGTAATCCTTGGGTCTATTCCCTTCAGGTCGTCGGTACTCCAAGCGAACACATCGCTGTTTTCTCGGAGACAAGCGATGAGCTTCATCTCCACTTCCACATTCATTTCGGTTCCGATCCTTGTCTTCTTTTCTGGATCGCCAGCAACAATCTCGATCTCTTTAAGGGTCTCATGAGGCTCAATTCGTACCGTTCTAGGGAATTTTTCCTTCTGGCTCCCTACACCGACCTGCGAGTTTTCTTTTTTGGGTGGGAGAATAACTGGCGGGTTAGGAGTCATGGTGACTGCCAGGACGGGCGCAGAAGCTCTCCTTGTGGACATGACATAACACTCCCAAGCTTCTCTGATATTTCTGACCTCTTGTCCGACTCCAAAGGCTGTTAGGAACTTCATCCTGTTATGGAGAGTAGAGGAAATAGCCCGGAACTGATTGAGGCCCGGTCGTCCGAATATGGCATTGTAGTCAAAAGTTTGGTCGACCACTACAAAACGGACTTCCTGCGTCACCCTTGCCGGAAAGGTCCCGAGCGAAACATGTAGCATGACACTTCTGAGGGGTCGGACGGTTCCTCCTCCAAATCCTAAGATGGAGGTGTGCACTCTCCCGTATCGAATTCTTCCCAACTCCATCTGTTCCAGCGTTCTTTTAGAGATGATGTTCGAGGAACTTCCGGTGTCAACCAAAATCTTATTGACTCGGTAGGTTGCAATGGTCAATGAGACCACCAGCAAAACATCCGGGTTTTCGATGTCTTCTCCTCCTGCCGTAGGAGGAGGGATTTTGCTGTCATCAAAAGATATGGCGTTGGTGCCCGGGATTGCTGGATTAGCATATGCTCGGTCATTATTCCGAAGATTCTGCGCGGTTCGCTCTCTTGCGTTTCTGCTATCGCCTCCAGTTGGTCCACTAGCGATAGTGTTGATTACTCCGCTGTATGGGGCGTTCTCCATCTCGATGTCATCAACATATCTGTAGGAGCGTCGGTCTGGCCGGGGCGGATAGTCGACTGGCGGAGGAGGCAAAGGCAACGAGTGGGGTGATGGTTCCGCCACCCTCTCCTCTCTCCTTTGCTCCGTTCTATCTTGCCGGGCAGATCCGTCCTCATAAATATGTTCCTTCAATTTTCCACCTCTTATTAGGTACTCCACTTCTGTCTTTAACTGGATGCAATCGTCAGTTTCGTGTCCGCGACACTTGTGGAATTTGTAGTAGCCCTTTGCGTTCTTACTCTTACGTCCGTTGTGAGGAGGCTTCGGCCACTGGACATCCAGTTTCTTCTCAATGATAGTTGCCAAGATGTCGGATCTTGGCCTATTGAGACGGGTATAGTTCGCGTATCGCCTCGGCGGACTTCTCTCCCGGCGAAAACCTCTATTTCTATGAGCCTTCCTAGAATCAAACTTTACCGGGCGTTGGTCTTGCTTCTCCGGATCCTTTCCTTTCTTGGAGCTGACTCTGACTGGAACGTTCCTCCTGTATTCTTCGCCATACATTACTTCTTCACAGATGTCTTCTAAATGCTTTTCGCTCCTTACCTCTTGACTTGAGAGTTTTCTTCGGAGTTCCGAGTTGAGAGTATTAGCATACAGGTGTCAGACCCGTTCTTTAATACTGTGTGACTCAACTCAAAGAGCCTCTGTGTGAAATCGATCTAAGAAAGTCCTTAGATCCTCTTGCTCTCCTTGTATGACGCCTGCCAGATGTTCCACGGTACGCCTTCTCCTCTTTGACTTCCCGAATCGTGCCAAAAACTTGGAGGACAGATCCGCGTACGACTGTATTGACTTATTTGGCAGGGAGGTGTACCAATCCATGGCGGTTCCGAAGTGAGTGGACGAGAAGGTAAGGGCTTTCGTGTTGTCGCTCATCCCTTTGGAATCCATCTTGCTATTATACCTCGTTAGGTGACCCACGGGACAAGCATCCCCATAATAATATTCCAGGTTCGGGATCACTTGATCCGAGTTCCGGTTTCTTTCTTTTTCTCTCATAATGTTGTCGCACAGGGGATTAGGTGCACTGGTAGTTATCTGCTCGTGGTCCTTCACAAGACATCCGAGATTCAGAATTTGAGCTTCTAGAGCCTTTTGCTGTGCACAGATCTCGTCAGCCGTCATGATCTCCCCCTGTCCTTGGATGTATGGTTACATCCGCTGGGAGCTCATTTATGCGGACCATCGGAACAGTTTCTGCCACTTGATCCCTGTCTGTTGGAGGTGCTGGCAGTGGAACTTCTGGGTATCTGTTGTTCCCATCTTGACGTTCTCTCCTTCCATGCTGGCTTCCCTCACCTCGGACTTGATAAGCTGAGGCCCGCCTATCCAAAAGATTTCGCAAATCCTCCTGAGGTTGCTGATCCCCTAACCTCTGCTGGCTCTGCCTGAGGAGGGGTAACCACTGGCGGAGTGGCTTGCTATGGAGGAGCATTGTTGGATCCCAGGCACCCTTGAATGATCGTTAGCAATCTGTTGAACTGCGTCTCGCTCAGTCCGAGGTCGTTAGTGCGGACAGTGCGTCCATCAGGCATAGTGAATTGTTGGCCTGCTGGTGGGCCTTGAGCTCCTGCCGGAGAAGCTCGCACTACTCCTTCATCTGAGGACCGACTAGCTGTGTGTCCTTCGCTAGGATATCTTTCTCTTGATGCTGCAGCTCTGCGTACCCGGTTGGGCGGACGTCCCCGTGGGCGTGGTGGAGCCGTTCCTACTCCTGTAGCACCAGCCCTTGTTGTTCGTCTCGTTCTCGCCATTGGTTCAACTTGAAACACAGAGATCTTTTTGTAAGACTTCCCACAGACAGCGCCAAAATGTTGAGGGGGAAACCTCGAACACTAACTGACTAAACTACTACAAATATCCTGAACTTTGCCCTGCCTTCGACTTGCAGTCCGAAGAACTACTTCTCCGAGGTGGCGTACCTGAAAGGACTAAGTGGGGGGGGGGGTTAGTACGGGATATCCGGATTTCCTATGTCAATCCGGTTAGAGACTTTACTCAAAAGGGAGTTGGAAGCTCCAAATGTAATAGCTATGAGGAAGGTGTTGCTTAGTACGTATTGCTTATCACTTATGACTTACCCCAAGGTCTTGGACCTTGCTCCATATTTATAGTTATCGTGTACTTATGAAGAGGTTCATAAGATGATGCCAAGTGTACGATCCAGATTTGGACACCAATGCTACCTTTGGCCCAAGGCCCATTGATGAACAGTAACCCAATACCGATAAGTGGGCCTGGGAGGGTAGTTTTGTCCTTTTCCCTCTGAGAGTACTGTTCCGCCTGTTGGGTCCGTGTTAGTCCCTCGGACAGATTTGTCTGCTTGGTTGATCTGCCCTTGGGTAACTCTGGATGTCCGAGCCTAGAGTCTCACGGAAGTATCTCAGTGGTTCTGTTATATACGTTTTGGGCTTATCGCGATGGTGGCATCTGAGATTCTCTCATCCGGTCCGTTAGGCATCTCTGTTCTAACATAGTCAGGTTTGGAAGTCATTTCCGTAGCCAGCTCGGACTAGCTATGAGGACGTAGTGACTTTAACTTACTAGTCGATTCACTTTGGGCGGACCACGTGAGGTCGGACCAGTACTGAATTGGCTAAATAAGCCCTGATGCACTTTAGGACACGCTCTATGGCGCCCTTAACGGATTGGACATATGTCCGTAACAACACTATGGATATTAGCCAGCGCATCAGTTCATTTCTGTTCCAGGATGTCCAGATCGAATATCCGTGCTTCACGATTGGTGGACTCTTCGAATGCTTGGATCCTCATAGTCTCAACAGCAATTTTTGTTGGTATAACTGCTTCCGAGCCATATACTAGTGCAAATGGAGTTTCTTTGGTCGCTGTCCGTGCGGTGGTGCGATGAGCCCATAGCACGCCATCTAGGTCGTCCGCCCAGCTTTCTTGGGAAGTCCTCAACCGCTTTTCCAGGATCTTGACTATTGTCTTGTTTGTGGACTCGGCTTGTCCATTTGCTTGTGGATGTCCAACAGATATGAAACGTTGTTCAATTTTGAAGGACTCCAGCCATTCCTTGAGCCTATGGCCTGAAAACTGGGCACCGTTGTCCGAGACGAGAACTCTGGGCAAGCCAAAACGGCAAATGATGTTCTTCCAGATGAAGGTCCATACTCGACTCTCTGTAATGGTCGCAACAGCTTCCACTTCTACCCATTTGGTGAAGTATTCCACGACGACAATCAGGAACTTCTTCTGCTGAGTACCCCTCAGGAACGGTCCGACAATGTCAATTCCCCACTAATCAAATGGACATGTTATGATTGACGGAATCATAGGACGCGTCGGACGATGTGGAACGTTCGCATAGTATTGTCAATCAGGGCACTTCTGAGCGTGGTTAGTGGAATCCTTATTGATGCTAGGCCAGTAATATCCTTGTCGTATGATTTTCTGGGCAAGAGTTCTTCCCCCGAAATGACTTCCACAGCTTCTGTTGTGTATCTCTTCCAGCACAGTTTTAGCCTCTTGTGGGCTCAAGCACCTCAAGTGAGTTCCGGCAAAAGATCTTTTGTACAAGTCTTCACCTAGTATAAAGTATATGTTCGCTCGGCACTTCACACTCCTTGATTCCTTCGGATCGGCTGGTAGAGATCCGTCCTTGAGATAGTTCCAGATGTCAGTCATCCAATTTCTTTCTGTGTTCGTTATCATGACAGTTGAATTGGGACTCATGACGGATGAGTGAGTGACAGTGAGTAGGATTACTCTCCTCGTGTCCAGGGCCGCTGTTGCGGATGCATATTTTGCCAAAGCATCCGCTCTCTCATTGTAGGCTCTGTCAAACTTTTCCAGGGTATATTCTTCAAAGAGGCTGGTTTCTTACTTGAGTAGCTCGAGATACTTAATCATCGAAGGACCCTTGGTGACAAAGGTTCCTGAAAATTGAGCTTCAACTAGCTGTGAGTCCGTGTAAGCTTTGAGTTTCCGGACTTGCAAGGATTTGGACAGACGTAGCCCGACTAACAACGCTTCGTACTCAGCCTCATTATTGGTGACTTTGAATTCCAAGGATATCGCGTAGTCGAGTTCCGCGCCATCAGGGCTTTTAAGAAAGATTCCAATTCCTCCCACTCTTCCAGTGGAGGAACCATCCACTTCCAATGTCCAAACATCCGACGGATGTTTTTTGGTTTGGAGGTCTTCTTGAAGCTTCTGGGCTTCCAACCGCTGTTCCTCTTTTCTTTTGATTTCCGATCCGGAGTTGTTAATATCGGATCTGTTCGCAATATTGTCAAGAAGGAACATTTGGTTGACCCGAGGTTCCTCATATGACGCAAGCAAGGAATGATTAATGAATTGAACATCCTCGAGGTTTTCTGGGTAGAACTTCAGCGGAATTGGCTTTCGTACGATCTGCTTGGTGATCAGACATTCAAATGTTTGTCTGTCAGGGACTTTCTCTGAATCCGCTTCGGGATACTCCGCTAGTAAATCAGCGAGGACTTGAGCTTTCTTGGCTGACGGAGCCTGATAGCAAATGTCATATTCACTCAGCTCAATCGCCCACTTAGAGAGTCGGCCAGACTGATCGGGCTTCCCCAAGACCTGTTTCAAAGGTTCCGCAGTTAGTACCACTATTTTGTGAGATTTGAAGTAAGGTTTTAACCGTCTTGCGGTGTAAACCAAAGCATATGCAAGTTTCTCAATCTTCACGTATCTTGTCTCCGCCCCAGCAAGGGATTTGCTAAGATAGTAGATCGGCAAATGTTCATTAGCCCAAATCTATACTAATACGGAACTCATTGCCTCTTCCGTGATTGCTAGGTAGAGGTAGAGTGGTTCTCCTTCGATGAGTTTGGAGAGCAGTGGAGGGGAACGGAGGTACTCTTTTAATTTTTCGAAAGCCTCGGAACATTCCACATTCCACACAAAGTTCTCTCCTTTCCGGAGGATTTTGAAGAACGGAAGGTTTTTTTCTGCCGAACGTGAAATAAAACGACTTAAGGACATGAGACTTCCTATGAGTCGCTGTACCTCATTGAGGGTATTTGGATGTGGCAGATCTAAGATTGCCTTGATCTTCTCGGGGTTTGCACTTATTCCTCTTTCTGTGACCATGTATCCGAGGAACTTTCCTTCTTTCACTCCGAAAGTGCATTTTTCTGGATTCAATTTCATTCCATACTTCCTAAGGATAGCGAAGCACTTGTTCAAATGATGCACATGTTGCTCTTCAGTTTTGCTCTTGACGAGCATGTCGTCCACGTACACTTCCATTGTCTTCCCAATCTCTTCCTTGAACATCCGTTCACAGCGTTGGTAAGTGGCTCCCGCATTCTTCAATCCGAAGGGCATTACCTTGAAGCAGTATACCCCCGACAAATAAGAAAGTTGTTTTCTTGACGTCCTCTTTGGCCATTCGAATTTGGTAAAAACCTTGGTACGCGTCCATGAAACTCAGTAATGCACATCCAGACGTGGAGCAACTAGTTGATCTATCCGTGGTAGTGGGTACGGATCTTTTGGGCAGAACTTGTTCAACCTGGTGAAGTCATTACACATCCGCCATTTGCCCGGCGATTTTTCTACCAGAACCACGTTGCAAACCCAATCGGAATAACGGACTTCCTCAATGTTTCGCCTTTGAGTCGATCAACTTCAAGGATATGATGGCACCTTGACCGGACCAAAGTCTTTCCTCTTTTGTCGGATGTACTTAATCGAGGGATCCATGTTCAGTCGGTGAACAGTAATCCTCGGGTCTATTCCCTTCAGGTCATCCGTACTCCAAGCAAACACATCGTTGTTGTCCCGGAGACAAGCAATGAGTTTCATCTCCACTTCTGCATTCATCTCAGTTCCGATCATTGTCTTCTTGTCCGGATTTCCAATAACAATCTCAATTTCCTTGAGAGTCTCATGAGGCTCGATTCGTACCGTTCTAGGAAATTTCTCCTTTCGCTCCCTACCCAATCATGAAGTCCTCCTTTTGGTCGAAGAATAACGTATGGGTCAAGTCGGGGATCGCCAAGACGGGCGCAGAAGCTCTTCTTGTGGACATAATGTAACATTCCCAAGCTTCACGGACGTTTCCCACCTCTTCTCCAACTCCAAAGGCAGTCGGGAACTTCATTCTGTTATGGAGAGTGGAGGAAATAGCCCGGAATTGATTAAGTCCCGGACGCCCGAAGATGGAATTGTAGTCAAAAGTTTGGTCCACCACTATTAAACGGACTTCCTGTGTCACTCTTGCCGGGAAAGTCCCGAGCGAGACGTACAACATAACACTTCCTAGGGGTCGAACAGTTCCCCCTCCGAACCCTAGTATTGAGGTGTGTACTCTCCCATACCGGATTCCACCCAGCTCCATCTGGTCCAGTGTTCTTTTAGAGATGATGTTCGAGGAACTCCCTGTGTCTACCAAAATCTTGTTCACTCGATAAGTTGCGATGGTCAACAAAACCACCAGTGGAACATCCGGATTCTCAATGTCTTCTCCTCCTGCCGTAGGAGGAGGGATTTCACTATCATCAAAAGATATGGCGTTGGTGCCCGGAATCGCTGGATTAGCATACGCTCTATCATTGTTCCGAAGATTCTGAGCGGTCCGCTCTCTCGCGTTCCTACTATCGCCCCCATTTGGTCCGCCAGCGATGGTGTTGATCACTCCGCTGTATGGAGCGTTTTCCATTTCGATATCATCAGCATACCTGTACGAGTGTCGGTCCAGACGAGGCAAATAATTAACCGGCGGAGGAGGCAAGGGTAGCGAATGGGGTGGTGGTTCCGTCACATTCTCTTCCCTCCTTCGCTCCGTTCTATCTCGCCTGGGAGGCTCATCCGCATAGACATGCTCCTTTAACTTGCCATCTCTTACTAGGTGTTCAACCTCTGTTTTCAATTGAATACAATCATCGGTCGTGTCCGCGGCACTTGTGGAACTTGCAGTAGCCCCTTACATTCTTACTCTTACGGTTGTTGTAAGAGGGCTTTGGCCACTGGACATCTAGCTTCTTCTCAATGATAGTCGCCAAGATGTCGGATCTTGGCCTATTGAGACGGGTATAGTCCGCGTATCTCCTCGACGGACTTCTCTCCCTGTGGAAACCTCTATCCCTATGATCCTTTCTCGTGTCAAACTTTCCCGGGCGTTGCTCTTGCTTCACCGGATCCTTTCCTTTCTTGGAACCAGCCCTTACTTGAACATTCCTCCTATACTCCTCTCCGTACATCACTTCTTCACATATGTCATCTAAATGCTTTTCACTCCTCACTTCCTGACTTGAGAGTTTTCTTCGGAGTTCTGAGTTGAAAGTATTATCATACAGGTGTCGGACCCGTTCCTTAATACTGTGTGACTCAACTCGAAGAACTTCCGTGTGAAAGCGATCTAGGAAGGTCCTTAGATCCTCTTGCTCTCGCTGTATAACTTCTGCCAGATGCTCTACGGTACGCTTTATCCTCTTCGATTTCCCAAATCGTGCCAAGAACTTGGAAGAAAGGTCCGCGCATGACTTTATCGATTTGTTTGGCAAAGCGGTGTACCAATCCATGGCCGTTCCAAAGAGAGTGGATGAGAATGTAAGAGCTTTCGTATTGTCGCTCATTCCCTTGGAATCCATCTTGCTGTTTTACCTTGTTAGGTGACCAACGGGACAAGTATCCCCATAATAGTATTCCAAATTTGGGATCACTTGATCCGAGTTTCGGTTTCTTTCTTTTTCTCTCATGATGTTGTCGCACAGGGGATTCGGTGCAATAGTAGTTATCTGCTCGTGATCTTTCACGAGGCGTCCGAGATTCAGAATCTGGGCCTCTAGAGCCTTTTGCTGGGCATAGATCTCGTCAGCAGTCATGATCTCTCCTGTCCTCGGATGAATAGCTACATCCGCAGGGAGTTCATTTATGCGGACCACCGGAACAGTTTCTGCTACTTGATCCCTGTCTCTTGGAGGTGCTTGTTGAGGAACTTCTGGGTGTCTATTATTCCTATCTTGACATTCTCTCCATCCATGTTGGCTTCCCTCACCTCGGACTTGAGAAGCTGATGCCCGCCGATCCAGAAGATCTCGTAAATCCTCCTGAGGTGGCTGATCCCCTAACCTCTGTTGGATTGGGCGCTGTTCTCGATAATCGTGCTCATCGAGGAGGAGTGACCATCGGGAGCTTGCTGAGGAGGAGCATTGTTGGACCCCAGGCACCCTTGAATGATTGTGAGCAACCTATCGAACTGCGTCTCGCTTAGTCCGAGATCATTAGTGCGGACAGTGTGACCATCAGGCATAGTGAATTGTTGGCCTGCTGCAGGGCCTTGAGCCTTGAGAAGCTCAGACCCCTTCATCCGAGGACGGGCTGGCGTCGTCCCTCACTCCGATATCTCCTTCCGGTCATAGCGGCTCACGTCCCGGGTGGACGACCTCGTGGGCGCGGTGGTGGAGTCCCCATTCTCAGCAAAGACCAAATTTCGTCTTGTTCTTGCCATCAGCTCGATCAAAACACGAAAACTTCTTGTTGCTACCCACAGACGGCGCCAAAATGTTGAGGGGTAAAACCTCGAACACTAACTGACTAAACTATTACAAACAACCTGGTCTAGGTCCCGCCTCCTACTTGAAGTCCGAAGCAGTACTTGTCCGAGCTAGAGCACCTGAAAGGACTAAGTGGGGGGGGGGGGGGGGGTTAGAACGGGATACCCGGATTGCCTATGTCAATCCGGTTAGAGACTTTACTCGAAAGAGAGTTGGAAGCTCCCAATGTAATAGTTATGATGAAGGTTATTATGTCCAAAAACACTTACCTTAAGGTCTTGGACCTTAAGCCATATTTATAGTTATCGTGTACTTATGAAGAGGTTCATAAGATGATGCCAAGTGTATGATTCAGATTTGGACACCAATGCTACCTTTGGCCCATGGTCCATTAGTGAACAATAATCCAATACCGATTAGTGGGCCTGGGAGGGTAGTTTGGACCTTTCCCTTCTGAGAGTAGTGTTCCGCCTGTTGGGTCCGTGTTAGTCCCTCGGACATATCTGTCTGCTTGGTTGATCTGCCCTTGGGTAACTCTGGATGTCCGAGCCAAGAGTCTCATGGAAGTATCTCAGTAGTTCTGTTATACGTTTGGTCTTGATGTGATGGTGGCGTCCGAGATTCTCTCGTCCGGTCCGTTTGGCATCTCTGTACTGACGTAGCCAGGTTTAGAAGTCTTTTTCCTAGCTAGCTCGGACTAGCTGTAAGGGTGTAGTGACTTTAGCGTACTGGTCGATTCACTTTGGACGGACCATGTGAGGTCGGACCAGTACTGAATTGGCTAATTAAGCCGTGATGCGCTTTAGGACACGCTCTATGGCGCCCTTAACGGATTGGACACATGTCCGTAACAACAAGCTTCACTGCTGATTTTTATAAACCAGGAGTGTTTTTTCCTATCATTTTCATAGAGTAGCACTTTATTGAATGCTTCAACATAATCCCAGTAGTTATACTTTATGGGATTTCTATTACTGGGATAGTAAAATTCCCTTTTTCTTAATTGTGCTATTCCCCATTCTTCAGAAGATATAATCTTTTTAATATAAATCTTACTGAAGTTATAAACTTCCTTTTGTGTTCCTGAGAAATGTGTTATTTCACATGACTCTGTATTTGAAAGAATATTTTCATAGAAAGATCTTGTTTTATAAGATCCTAAAGCATATGATGCTTTATCTAAATATTTGGCCATTAAATTCCAGGGATTATTTGCCCATCGCATATCCCTCAGCCTCAAGTCAAGTATTACTTCTTGATTTATGTTTTCAACATATTCAGTCTTACTTTTTTCAGACTCTTCTTTTGCTACTATTTTAGCAAAAGATGGGATTTTTCCCTTATTTCTTTTGTACTCAATAAATTCTTGGTATTCTTCTGAGCTCTGAGCCTCAGATTTTTGTGATGGCAAATTCATTGCTATAAGTTTTCCTCTGCCAGTTTGGGCCAGAATTCTTTCTGATCCCCGTCCTCCTCTTCCTCTATAAGAGGGAGAGCTTCTTCCTCGCGAGTACATTCCTGTAAAATTCATGAAATATATTCACGTGTTAAAAAGTCTGGAAGACTATTATCTTCTCTTTTTTTATAAATAATCTCGAAATCAAGAGGAGCTAAATGAGCTTGCCATCTTGCAAACATCTATTTTGATTATAAATTTTTGATTGTATAAATCATCTTGAAATTTTAAAACACACTTAACAATTGCAAGTATCTCTTTGGCAATAGTAGCGTAATTTTTTTGACTATTATTCCATTTTTCAGAATAAAAACGAACAAGATATTCTTGTTTGTTATGGGGATCAACCTGTTTAAGAATACCCCCATATCCTATATCTGAAGCATCTGTCTCAACAATTTTATCCCATGAAGGATTACTAAGCATAAGACAAGGCAATGTCTTAACCTTTTCTTTTAATTTCCTAACAGCCTGAGTAAGATCTTCAGATTCTTTTTAAGTCTATCATATAAGATAGCGGTATCTTGGGCTATATCTTTATAATAAGAAGAGATATAATTCAGACTTCCTAAAAACCTCTGTAACTGGGTTTTATTAGTTATTTCATCAGGAAATTTATCTGCAAAATCAATGCTTCTATTTATTGGGATAATATTACTTTTTTCTATATAATGTCCCAAAAATCTTATTTTTGTTTGAAACAAAGACATTTTTGGTTTTGATATAACTAAACCATTTCGTATAACTATTTTCTTTAAAATATCCAAATGTTTGAAATGGGCTTCAATATCTTTTGAAAATACTAAGATATCATCAATATAAACCAATATAAATTCACTATATGGTGTAAAAATATCATTCATAATTTTCTGGAATTCAGAAGGAGCATTTTTTAGACCAAATGGCATTACATTCCATTCATAATGTCCTATTGGAACATTAAAGGCTGTTTTATACCTATGATTTTGTTCAATTTGTACCTGCCAATAACCTGATTTTAAATCAAATTTTGAAAACAGTATTGAATCATAAAGTCTTTCTAGAAGATCTTTTTTATTTGGAATAGGATGCCTAATCCATTTTAAAACCTTATTAAGGGGCTTGTAATTTATTATTAATCTAGGAACTACTCTTTCTTGTTCACTATGTTTATTAACATAATAGGTCAGATAAGACCAATGAGATTGAGTAGGACTTATTAGTCCTTTTCGTAATAAAGAATCAATTTCTAAATACTCTGAATTCATCTGACAAGGTCTTGCCTTTGTCGGAATCCTTTTTTCATCAAAGTCTTCCTCATAAGGAGATCGATTACATGTTTTCTTCTCCGTAAAGCATTAGGATGATCATTGCAAATTTCTAAAGAAAGCTGATTCTCAATCATTTTAATTTTTCCTTGTAATTTGGGATTTTGTAATTTTTCTTTAATAGTCAAAGAATTTATTTCTTATTTTAAGAAATTCATCTGGTTTTTCTTTAAGGTCAGATGATCATACATCTCATGTAACATTCTATTAACTGGTTTCGTAATAAAATTTAAGTGGATTTTCCCACCTTGAAAAGTTCCAGTAATACCAGTATTATCCACGTGAGTAAAAGGATAAATTTTTGAAATAAAAGGGGTACCAAGTATTACTTGATTAGAAATATCTTTCGTTAGTAAAAAACTGGTTTGAATACAATTTTTATTAATACAAATATAGGCTCTGGGAAGCTTATATTTTACATTTAATTTTTCTCCTCCAGCATGAGAAAGAGTATGCGTAGTTTTATGAAAATACTTTGTAGGAATTAATCCTTTCTGTATGACATTTAAATCTGCACCACTGTCTATGAGAGCAGTCAATTCTTTTGAGAAATAGTTATCAATTAATAAGGTAACTTTGATATACCATTTTTGGGATATAACCATTTCTAAAGTTGAAAGAAAATGATCATCTACTTGTGAATTAAAATGTTGAGCTATGGGTTTACTACGACTTGATCCACTAGTAGCAGAATGATCAGTTTCTTTTGTATAATTTTCAAGTTTAGAAACTCGATAGTCTATTAATTTATTTTCTATTTTTAAAACTTGTATTTCTTTTTTAAGATTTTCAACTTCTATTTCTAAATCATGAGTAGAAGTAGGAGTTTCAACTGTCCTTCTTTGTTTTAGAAGTTTATAAACTTCTGACATAGAGTAAGGCTCATTTTTTCTAAAATCTTCTGGGAGAACCATTGGTTCTGGCAAAGTCGAAGAAGTACTAGGAATATTTTCCATCTGATCTATAATTTTAGATCTTAACTCATGATCTTTAATTGTTTTCAGAAACTGGATAATATTATTACCATACAAAACATTTAAATCAGTTCCTTGAAACTGTGAAAGAATATTGTAAAATTCTTTATTAAAGAATTTATCATTATCTGTGTCTCCTTGTTTTTTAATACATGGTTGTCCAAGTATACAAGGTTCACAATCTGATTTTGAATCAGACAATATTGATTCTTGCTCAAGAACTTTTAAGTTCTCTTCTTCCACTACAAAATCACGGATAGATCCGCTTGGTACAGCCTACATCCGCCTCACGGATCGGGCGACGGATAAAAATCCGCTCGAGCCGTGGACGGATAAAAATATTGACGACGGATTGACCTTTTTTAAAAAAATGATTATGATAGATCTATCCCCATTTTTTTTTTTTATATGGTGCAGGTGGTGGTGGGAGGTGGTGGTGGTGGAAGGTGGTGGTGGTGGTGGAGGAGATGGTGGTGGTGGTGGTGGTGGTGGAGGAGATGGTGGTGGTGGGTGGTGGTGCGGTGGTGGGAGTAGAGAGGTGGTGGTGGTGGAGATGGTGGTGGAGGAGGATGGTGGAGGAAAGAGGTGGTGGAGGAGATGGTGGTGGTGGAGGATGGTGGTGGTGGTGGTGGTGGTGGGAGGAGAGAGGTGGTGGTGGTGGTGGTGTGTTGGTGGTGGTGGATTGGTGGTGGTGGTGGTGTTGGTGGTGGTGGAGGTTGGTGGTGGTGGGAGGAGAAAGGTGGTGGAGGAGATGGTGGTGGTGGAGGATGGTGGTGGTGGGAGGAGATGGTGGTGGTGGAGGAGGGGGTTGGGGGGGGGAGAAGGGTGGTGGTGGAGGAGGAGGAGAGGAAGTAGTGGAGAAAAGGAGGTGGTGGAGATATATTATATTTTTTTAGTTTTGATAGATCTAGATCTATCCGTCGCTAATTTTTTTTTGTAGCGACTAGGATAAATCTATCCGTCGCTAAATTTTTTTTTTTTTTTTAATTTTGGTTCAGAAGCGACGGATAATTTTATCCGTCACACAGAGATAACGCTTATCCGTATAGAATCCGTCGCCAAGTAGCGATCTGTCGCTATGGGCGGCGGATAAAATCCGCCACTTTCCGACGGATGGATTCTTGTAGTGTTCAAGATCGTTAGAAGTATCTCAATGTTCGTAAGAGTTTATACTCTTATCTTCACTGTCAATTCAAAAGTATTTTTGAAAGAGTTTCTTTAAATCATCATTAGCTTTTATTCTATTTATTTTTCGCTTGGTCCAACAATTTGTTGCAAAGTGAACAAGTTTACCACATTGTCGGCAAACTATAAGTTTCTTCCTAATCCGCTTTCTTTCTTCTCTATCTTCTTTTCTGTGTTTACGGATTTCTAATTTTCTAGGAGAGTAATGTCTCTTCTTTTTTGGTTTATGTTTCACTTATCTTTTGACTTATGAGGTTTAGATGTGGATGGTACATCCATACCAAATTGGTCACAGAACTGTCCCAACTGGGCTTTCTCCTTCAAGTTATGTCTTTTAATTTGTTGGTTTAACTTGTATACAAGTTCTAATTAACTTGCCATAAGTATAATCTTCATAAGGGATAGAAACTTTATCTTTTCTTAGATTTTTTCTAACCCTTTCTGCAAATAATGCAGGAAGTCCATCAATAAATTTTGATTTCCAATGTGCACTATTACATTCAGGTAATTCCATTACCCTATTTAAAAAAGTATCTTTATACCATCGAAAATCAGTCAAAGTTTTGCATCTTAAATTCTGCAAAATGCTCGATATTTTCAAGTATCGGAATATCTTCCGGTGAAATGCTCAATAATGGTAACTACTAAAGTGTAAACTGCGTTTTCAACTGAGTTTTCATCTTCCTGTCTTACAGTATTAAAAATATGATTTTTTCTCTCAGGAGAGAGATAATTATCCCACCAACCTTTTAACTGTCCTGTAAAACCAGCAACAATCATTTTTACAACATTTTTATCAGTGTTACTATTTGTTTTACAAATCGTAGAGTACATAAGCATTCTATGAATCATATTATAAATTTTCCTATCAACATAAGCATCTAAATTCCATTCATAGATGTTTTTGCCATTGTAGCTATTATTCAAGATATATTCTTGTTCTTCGTGTAAAGTATCTATAGGAGAAGGTCTCCTATAACAGTACATTCTCTGGGTAGGTCTATCAGCCCATTTTCCCAGCTTATTGATTTCATCATTAATTACTTTTTTGTAATTAGGATTTTCTTGTACAACATCATGAAGAGTTGTAACTTTCATATCCTTAAATTTTTCAGTTAAAAACTTTTCGAGCTCCTTCATAGACTTTAATTTAAAGTCTGCTATTTTGGGAGGTGGCTGAATATTAGGACAATCAATCTGTTCATTTTCCTTTTCTTTTAAAGGAAGATTGGAGTTTGGAGAAAGATTAGGGTTAATAGTTTTTAAAACTAATTCCACCCTTTCACTCAAAGAGATTAAATGTTCTCCAAGGACATTTATAAATAAATTTGTATAATTCTGTTTTTCAATCATTTTATTTATTTGTTTACAAGTTACTGGTAGAGTTTCATCCTCTAGTAATTTTGCAAAAGCTAGGAAACTATGAATTCCTTTTTCAATTTGAAAAGACTGTTGTGGAGGATAAACTTGTTGTAAAGTTTTCCCCGTTGAAAGTTTATAATTTCTTTCTAAACCTGAAATATATTGTTCCACATATTTAGAAACAAAACACGGAACAAATGGAATCATAGTATTATATTTTTCACAATCTTTATAAAATTCTTCTTGAATAGAAGTTTTTTCTCTTTGAGAAAAGTTTGTAAAAAACCTATTTTTAAAAGGTTCCCATTTGGGTAAATTAAATTCAGTCCTAATATTTTGCCTAGCCGGAGAGCCAGGACTAAAATCAATTAGATTATTCATTAATAACGAAATTCCATTTCTGAAGCAGTTATATCTGCTTCAGTCTGAGTATAGTTAACTCCTTTCACAATATTATCATGATCTTTGTTTATTCTAAGTTCGTCAATATGATCCTCTTGTATGGTTTCAAAAGATTTTTGTATTATGCTTTTAGCAGAGGTTGACATCCTAGAAGGAGTATCAACTACATAGTCTATAGGAGATATAAAAGATCTCAAAGATGAAGACTTACCAAGTCTTGAAGAAGATTCTATTAAATCGTTATTATTTTCAAACTGCATTTTTACCAGGTTATAACATCTATTAAATTATTTTGAATAACAGGTTGTGAGGGCACAGCCTGTTGAATCGTCCAATTTTCGGGAAAATCTATTTCTTCCCATTTAATAGATCTTCGAGTAGTAATCATAGACTTGCTAAAATTAGTCTCAATTAAAATAGTTTCATTTAAAAGTTTATCAACCCTTCGGCAGTGTTGATTTAAAGTAAACAAAGGTTTATAATAAATCCTATAACAGATACATATAGTTTATGTGCCAGCAATATAATTATAACCATTAGTCTTAACATTTAATGTTAAGGAGTTTAGAATATTAATATCCGATAAAGATAATTGTAAATTCGGATAGACAACAAAATAAACTGGACCATGGGCCAAACTAGACTGTATAATACCTATTAAAGATTTTTTCCAGTCTAAGTTCGTACCATCTCTAAGAGCAGCTATAAAACTCTCAGGTAATCCTTCTAAGGTTAAAGGTTTAAAAGCAATTTGCACTAAACCTATATGGAGAAATTTGTAAAGGTTTTTGTAAACAGCTATATCTTTCTCACTAAGTAATTTTATTACTAATTCATCATTATCTAGGGAGACAGATTCCTCAGTAGTTTTTACTACCTGTTTTAAACCCAATTTCTCAAAAGTTCCTAACTGGTAAATAACCTTAGATTCAATTCTAGGAATTGTCCATCTATTTAATAAGTCTAAATTTTGAGGGATATCATATTCCTCTCGTCTACTGTTTTTAACAGTATCTTTTCTTCTAATCATATTCATGATTAAAAAATAGTGTTTGTGTTAAGACTTATCTTGGCGTGGAGTACAGGAAGTACTTAGTTTGGGAAACTATGGAATAACTCCAAGGTTACTGAGCACATGAAGTACTTAGCTTGGGAAGCTAAGGAACAACTCAAAAAGGTTTCGAAAGTACAGAAGTACTGGGCGTGGAAAGCCGGGGAATAACTCAGGGGGAACACTTGGTTGGGAACCTAGTGTATTTAGGAATCGAGAGAAGATACTTGTAAGGTTACCTCAATTATCTGTCTTAGTGGATTCTAGGTCTGTGAAAGGCCAAAGTGGATTAGTTGAAGGATTACGCCACCTTCAGATACCACTATACTTGCCGTAATTTACCTTCAGATTTACATTTCAGCAAAGCACACACACATATTTATTGTTTCTGCACTTACCTATCTTAAAGTCTTTCGCGCTCTGAATTGAAGTATCAGATATCTTCACAGATATCTGAGAAACTGTGTTTATTGACAAAAGTTTTAAAATACTATTCACCCCCCCCCCCCCTCTATTCTTTTACTTTGCCGTTATTTGGACCAACACGTGGTATCAGAGCAGAGGTTCAAGCCTTCAAGATCAACCTAGATCCCAGATAGTGAAGGAACTTTGTCCCTTTCGAGGACTATATAATTTGTGTGTTATGTGCGGTATGTCTCGAAAGTGATGCAATCTGCTCAAACCGTAAAACTCCGAGAAATGGACAAATAACATTATGCTACTCCTAGAAGCCATAATTGACGAAATGATCGACGTTATAAAGAATGGCCCTATAGTCATTCAACAACTCAAACAAGTCATAGAGGTTTCTAATGGTAGAGACAGAGATCAAAGCGATGGGTCTTCAAACAGACAAGGCTAACTAGTGGGAGACTTGCCAGTCAAGTTATTTACGAACCAAAGCCTAGAGAGCTCTGGACATCGGAAGATGCCAAGAGAAATTGACTGGATGGTCAAGCTCGTAATATCATCATCAGATCGACACCTGAGCACATATAGTGTAAACTGTGGGGTGCTAAACGCGAAAGTCGCTCGCAACCGATTGAAGAAATCAGGTTTAATCGAGAAAACCAAGGACAACAAGTTCGAAGTTCTCAAATTGAAATTCCAAAACTTCAAACAAGGTCCCACTGAAACTCTGGAAGAACTTGATTTCAGATTTACTACTCTTATGAGCGATATGGTCACTTGGGAAAGCAATGATACTCCAAATGTAAAAGATTAAGACTATTGTCGGGAGTCTTATTCACAACTGGGAGCACACTAAGTTCTTTTATTTCAACCAAGGGATGCTAAATATCACTCCAGTGGAACTTTTCTCTCACCTCGCCACTGTTGACTATGAAACAACTCAAAGAGAACAAAAAACTGAAAAGTTGCAGAATGTTGCTCTAATTGCTCAAGGAACTTCTGAAAAGAAGAAAAGTAAGGAATTAACTGAGGATGCGCTTGTTGTAAAGTAAATGGGCAAATATGTCAGTCGAGAAATTGAGAGAAGGAAAGCCAAAGAGAAGTTGAAAAAGCATCTAGGCTCAAACTATCACCAGTACAAAAATATGCAAAGCTCATTAACAAGCCAACCAAAAAGCATCAAGCATCGAGGAAGGTAAATTGAAACGATATCTGTTTCTATTGTCAGAAACCTTATCATTTCAAGAAGGATTATCCTGCCTTCAACAAACTAAAGACAGGTGACAAGAAAGATAGAAGAATCTTCAAAAGAAGCCAGAAGGCCTTACTGACTGAAGAAAGAAAGAAGATCCAAATTCAACTTGATGCTCTAGACATAGAGACAGATTCTGAAGATGACGATTCAGATGACTCAACTTTACCATCACCAGAATTATGTGTAGTCACTCACGATGTAATCGACTTTGGCCTTAAGAAAAATGAAATGTGTGGAGTTGCTGAGATTGCCGGTCCAGACATCTCCAACATTGAAATATGTCTTATGGCTGATGAGGTAACACATACTTCATGTTATACTTATGAAAGTGATGAAGAAGGAATAAAAGATCTGGAAAATCTCAGAAAAGAACTTGATCCCTACGAAAGAGAATTTCTAATGGTCCGAGCTAGAGCCGAAAACCTTGAAGAAGAAAAGAATTTTCTTGTAATGGAAAACTCTCAATTAAATAAGTTGTCTGAGAAAAAGGATGCTGAAAATGCATTTCTCAAGGCTCAGATATCTGAGACTGAAAAGTCACATAAAGAAGCAATGGCTAATCTTCTAAAGAAATGTGAAGATCTTCTTTCTTAGAATAAGGAACTCAAAAAGAAAGAATTATCTTTTCAATCTTATGCCAAAGCTAGTGACACTCTTACTGAAGTACAATCTTATTTAAGAGATCCTTCAGAAAAGAGAGGACTTGGGCTGGACACACAGACAGAAAGTTCTACCACTCTGAATAAGAGCGAGGAAAGAAGAACATTTGTCAGTGCTCAGCAAGGTGGTTCCCAAACAATCTACAGTATCGGTCAGAAAACTAAGGTTGTTGACAAAGGAAAGGCAGTTGCGACTAAGCCTTTATGGGAAAAAAAAGTCAAAAGAAAAAATGTTGGGTATGTCTCTGAAAAGAAACATGACACTGAAATGTGTAATCACCCACAGTGCTATGTCTCTCAAAAAGGAAAAATTGCAGGATCTGGCAAATTCTCCTATGTCACATTTTCTGAAAAGAAAATAGACAATCCAGAGACTAGCAAAGCCGCTGAGAAGAGATCTCAAATGGCATCAGGTGCTCACATGGTATTGGCTATAAAGACATCGGGAAACAACTTGCTCATGAATACAAACAGGAGCAAGAACGATGGTTAAAGGCTAGAATTGCTCACAGCAATTATCAGAAGTGGAAGATGAATCAAGCCACTGAAAATCTGAATGCCAGGGCTAGAAGAAATCTGGCAAGGAAAGCTAAGTTTGCCGAGAAGGCACTCGTAAACCGACAGTATCTGAAAGCACCAAATGGAGCACCAAGGAACACACCAAGGAAGAAAGTAGTTCTTAATAATGATACTAATCATTTAACTAGAATTCCTCCTTATGGTCCTGTTAGACAAAAGAATGTTCCTAAGAAATTCATTCAAAAATGGATTCCTACTGGTAGATTTTTTAGTCCAGACGGTTCCATTGTTGGTATGAGAACCTAATCTCCTGCTTCTGGTGCGTAATCTAATCTTGACTAAGGCTCAATGGTCGCTTGATAGTGGATGCGAAAGCACATGACAGAGACAAAGCAAATCGCTCAACTACAAAGCATGCAACATCGACCGTATATCGATTTGTTTGAGGAGAATTAAATCCCTCTCGATTTGGTAACGCAAATTGGGATCATTAACAATCACCGACGATTACATGTTAAAGATTTGAAATATAATCTATTTAGCATGAGCTAGTTTGCGTACAAAGGTTTCACTGGAAATTCAAAGCAAAGTATTGCAAACTTATCGACAATGAGTCAAAGCGATACCTTGGTTGCTCGATGGAAAGGTAGTCTTTATGTTGCCGATTGGGCCTCTGCCAAATCAAGAGTGTCTCATGGTGAGTCAATCAGTCACATGTAAGAGCACCGTTATGGAACAAAAGAATGAGTCACTTGAATTTCAAAACTCAACAAACTTGCGAGAAAGAGTTAGTGGTCGGCCTTCCCAAAACATCTTTCGTAAAGGATGGTATCCGCTCACCTGCCGATGGGGAAACAATCTAAGATCTCTTACAAGTCCAAAACCAGACACTCTAGGTTTAGACCACTGCAACTATTACACATGGATCTTTTTGAATCATCTATAACTAGTTATGCAGGAAAGAAGTATGGTCTGGTTGTTGTAGATGACTTCTCTAGATTCACTTGGGTTGTCTTTCCAAGCACAAATCGATGTTAGGGTGGAGATACCAAACTTGTCAACAAGCTTGAAGTCATGAAAATGACAAGGTATCTGCAATCGTATTGCACTATGGTACTGAGTTTGTCAACCAGTACATAAAGGAGTTTTGTACCAGCAAAGGTATACAAAATGATGTTGTAGAAAGGAAAAATAGAAACCTTAAAGAAGTAGCAAGGACAATGCTAGCTGACACTGAAATAAGTGAAGTTTATTAGGTTGAAGCTGTAAACACAGCATGCTACACACAAAACAGATGTTTGATAAACAAACACCATGACAAGACCCCTTATGAACTCTTGATTGGAAGACCCCCTAATATCAAACATCTGAAAGTGTTTGGTTGTAGATGTTTTATTCTTAACAATGGAAAAGAGTATCTGAGAACATTTCAACCAAAGGCAGATGAAGGTGTATTTCTTGGTTATTCTATGAATAGCAAAGCTTACAGAGCTTACAACAAAAAAAAAAAATAAGATTGAAGAAACAGCTCATGTTGTATTCTATGAAGAAAGCAAGAAAACACCTCTTGCTGATGAACTCTCAGAAAGGTTCAAGGAACTAATGGTAAAGGATTCTGAAGAAGAACCCTCAGAAAGGAAAAACATCATTGTGGAAAGTGAGGATGACTCTGACGAAGAAAAGCATGAAATGCCTAGTAACAACTGCATTTACTCTCGCATATGATGAAGAATTTCCTATGAGATTTCCAGAAATGGAAACTGAAGATGTTCATCAGAAAGCTAACTCTGGAAATGATCTCTCTGAAAGACATGTTCCAGAAAGCTCTCACACTGATCAA
Organism: Plantago major; assembly: GCA_026545765.1. Taxonomy (NCBI): domain Eukaryota; kingdom Viridiplantae; phylum Streptophyta; class Magnoliopsida; order Lamiales; family Plantaginaceae; genus Plantago; species Plantago major. Next base: position 62,185,451 of record CM048841.1, read on the forward strand.
GTGTCAGACATTCACCGCCCTTCTGAGGTGCAAAATGTCTCAGATACTGAAAAAGTATCAAGTCATAATCTTAGTGATTCACATTCAAATCACTTGGATATTGATCCTACTAGCCCTAAATCCATGATGAGATGGATCAAGGTTCATCCTGCAAAAGATGTAATTGGACCAATTAATCAAGGTGTTAGGACTAGGAGAGCAATAGCTGAAAATGGTAATTCTCTCTTTGGATGTTTCATCTCAAACATTGAACCTAAAACTATAGAAGAAGCATTAAGAGACCTAGACTGGATCTCAGCAATGCAAGAAGAGTTAGATCAATTTGAGAGAAACAAAGTCTGGAAACTAGTTCCATTTGTAGAAGGAATATCTGTGATTGGAACAAAGTGGGTTTTCAGAAACAAGATGAATGAATCTGGTGAAATAACCAGAAACAAAGCAAGATTGGTTGCCAAGGGATTCACCTAGACTGAAGGTCTAGATTTTGATGAGTCATATGCACCAGTTGCTAGATTGGATGCAATAAGACTCTTTCTGGCCTTTGCAGCTCATAAAGATTTTAAAGTTTATCAGATGGATGTCAAGAGTGCATTCTTGAATGGTGAACTTGCTGAGGAAGTCTATGTTGAGCAACCACCTGGCTTTGAAGTTTCCTCATAAAGTAGAATGGTCTATAAGCTACAAAAAGCTCTATATGGACTGAAACAGGCTCCAAGAGCATGGTATGACACTTTGGCCAAATACCTTCTGGAAAGTGGTTTTAAGAAAGGTGAAGTTGATAAAACGTTATTTACTTTAAATCATGATGGGAAACTACTCTTAGTTCAAGTATATGTTGATGACATTATATTTGGATCTAAGGACATTCAACTTTGTGATGAATTTACAAATCTCATGAAAAGTAAGTTTGAGATGAGCATGATGGGAGAAATGAACTATTTCCTAGGATTGCAAGTCAAGCAACTCAATGATGGAATATTCATTAGTCAGACAAAGTATGCAAAAGACATGCTCACAAAGTTCAATCTTAAGCCTTCTGAAAAGAATGCTAAGATACCTATGAGCATAGGAACCGAGATGACCTATACTGAATCAGACAATAGTGTTGAAGAACATAAATATAGGAAATTGATAGGTTCACTACTTTACCTTACTGCAAGTAGACCTGATATTCAATATGCAAATGAGGTGTGCTAGGTTTCAAACAAATCCAATGCAATCACACTACAACATTGCTATGAAAATATTAAGGTATGTGAAAGGTACAATAGATGTAGGTTTGTGGTATCCTAAAGAAAGCGGATTGAGTTTGGCTGGTTACTCAGATGCTGATTATGCTGGATCAATGCTTGATAGGAAAAGTACCTCAGGAACTTGTCAGTTTCTGGGAGCTAGACTTATCTCATGGTTTAGCAAGAAGTAAAATTCAATTGCAACTTCTACCACAGAGGCTGAATACATTGCTGCTGGTTGTTGTGCAACACAAATTCTGTGGATTCAACAACAACTCAAAGACTATGGACTCAATGAAGAGAAAACTCCCATTTTCTGCGACAACACAAGTGCTATTGCAATCACACAGAACCCCAAGTTCCATGCCAGAATAAAGCATATTGATGTTAGACACCACTTCATTAGAGACCATGTTGAAAAAGGCAATATAGAGATACTCAAGATTGGCACTGAAGACCAACTTGCAGATATCTTCACTAAGCCACTACAAGAAAGTAGATTCTTATCCTTAAGACATAGTCTTGGACTAATGGAGCTACTAAAGAACTGAAAAAGTTCAGATATCTGAAGAAGATATCAAAGGAAAGAGAAGAGGAATCTGGAACAGGTATCTAGAGAAGAGAAATCTGGAACGGGCATCCAGAGAAGAGAAATCTGGAATGGGTATCCAGAGAAGAAGAATCTGGAATGAGTATCCAGAAATCAAAGGCTAAAGGGTAAAATGGCTGCTTGAAGATCTCTGAGACAGGTACTCAGATATCTAGATCACTCACTAAGGGGGAACACAAAAGAGAATAGTACAACTGTCTGCAGTCAACTACTCTCTTGAAATTTGTATTATTTCTATCTTTGTGTAAAACTTGGATAAATACTAAGTGTAAGGTAGACTCAGATGCAAACAGTGTTCTTAGTCACACAGAGAATTGTGATTCAGATAGCTACTAGCCAAAGTTCATTAAATGGGCACAATTACATTTGTTGATTGTGATCATTGCTGAAGAAGCAATGGTGACCCTTGATGAATTGGGCGATTGATTTTTACGGCAGAGATTAACTCTCAGTAAATAGTGGACTGTTGAAATTCCGACAAGGCCCACTATGCATTTAATGCCGAACAAGCTTTTACTCACGCCTGGCTGCAATTCACAGATACTTACACACAAAATCAATTTGTATGTATATATCTGTTGAAGTTTACTTTGCTATATATATGGGATTTTGGCAAAAGAAATTACTTTCGCCTAATCCAACATACAAACTTGCACAAGAATAGCAAAATTACCTTCCTTTATTTCTCTGCAAATTTCTTCAACATCTGCAAATCTCTGTTAGTTTTTCTGCAAAGAATTACTAATCCCTAACCCAAATCTCTTTCAAACATCGAAAATCTTGCACTATATAAATAGATGGCTCCTAAGCCGCTCATCCGCATGTATCCCATCTTCTACTTCACCGAAAAGCAAGCACCAGAGTTGGTTATTGTGAACAATCGATTGGTAGGAGACTTTAATCCCGATCATTGGACTTCAAATCACAGGATGATTTGGGGTGGTGCCATGATTGAGGAATTCCTCACGGCTGCTGTTGAAAACTAAGCCGATAGGAAACTGATTCTTGACATGCTTGAAAAGGCACAAATCAAGGGTTTTCTATCTGCTCTTCCAAGTGGAATTTCTTCACTAGATGTGTTAGAATTCTACAATAATTCCAGGATCATATCCTGCATTTCTGAAGGCACAGCAATAGTGTCTATAAAAACTTCAGTCCAAGGAAAGGAAATCCTTCTGGACACAACAACTTTCTGCAAGTTGTTTGACCTTCAAAATCTTGGAAAGGATTTTGAGATAAACACCAAGGATGATGATCTCCTTGAAGGTGTAAATCAGTTGTACAGTGACGTGTGTGATCTTGAAAAATCAGATACACCCACTGATTTCAAGATTGCTGACATCAGAACTAGACATATGCTGGTTCACTGGGATGTGTTGGCATGCATTCTTCACAGATGCTTTCATGGTCTAAAAGGAGGTGCTGACCAGATAAGCCAAGAACGCTGGGTAATGATGTTCTTGTTGAGTCAACAAAACAAAAGGCTGGAAAACCCTTTCAATTGGGGAAAGTACACCTTTATGAAGTTTGTGAAGAAGATTCAAGGCTTTGAGCATAAAATCGCTAAGGGACTTGCTGAGCCAAAGACCACAGTGAGCTATGGTCTATAGATATGCTACTTGCTGGAAAAACTTGGCATTGAGCTCATAGAGAAGGCTGACATAGCCAACAATAACCTGCTCTACAAATATGAGTATACAAACATGATGAAAAAGGTTACTGGATCTCAGAAAGGTTCCAAGCGAAAAAGAAGAGGTATCGAGGGAAAGATTGCACCAAGAAGCCCAGAACTTCACGAAAGAAGTCTGCTGGCAAATCAGAAGGAACACCCATTGAGGTTGTCAATTCCCAGATACCTGCAGCCACTGCCGATGAACTCATAAATTCAGATGAACTCATCAATGTTGCAAAATAGGTATCGACTACTGAACAAGTAGACTCAACAAGAGAAAGTGCTTTCAGAAATGTCAAGACTATTACAGAAAATCTTGCTGATGAACTCATAAATGCTACCAAAAATAGTGAAAGTTACCAAGCCTTATCTGCAGAAACCGTAGGAATTATGGACCATGGCCCTAATGCTGATGAGAGCTCTGACGATGAAGATGATGAACTAGTCATCTCTCAAGTCCTAGAAAAATAAAAAAGGGCTAAGATTACTGAAATAGTAACTGGTGTTGAGGTATCTGAAGAAGAACCTACACCACAGGTTGCTGAACAAGGACCTATAGCAAAGGTTGTTGATGCAAACACGCCATCAGGGAAAGTCACGTATGAACAACTTCAAGAAGCCCTGATGAGTGGTGACTTAGTGTTGGCAGATGCTGATGTCAACGCCACACTTAAAAATCTGGAAGAGCTATCAAATGATCAATCTTCTGCTTCCAGAAAACCACAACAACCACAACCACAACAGCCACAAGTGGTTGATGAAATGGTAAATGAACTCCATTTCGACTTACCATCAATGCAATATGCTGAAGAAAATCCTGCAAAAGAGCAGTTCTAACTCAATGAGAGGGATCAAACCGAGACCTTCACTCGTAATGATCAACTGTGGAGGCAACTGATTGCACACTCGTGAAAGGTGTGAAGCACCAAACTTCAAACAAAGAAGTCAGAATGGAATAAGAAGACCAAATCATAGAAGGGTCACAAGTTCCAGAGACCAATCACCGACATCGCCAGTAGTCGAATGGTTTAACTCTACTGTGAAATTTTATGTTTATAAATCTTGTTACTTATAAAAATTTCTTTGTTACAGTGAATTAGAAACAAAAGAACAAGAGGAAGTCGCAAAGCTTGCCTCGTAGACCGAGAAGGAGGCTCCTGTGTGGAACATAGTTTCTTAAGATATGACTTTTCAGAAATCTTTTGTACACACGACTAACTGTTTGTTTCTAATAGGCTCCAACTGAGAAAGAAGAAGATAAGGCAGAAATGCCAGAAAATGACCAAGAGACCGTCAAGGTTTCTGAAGAAAATGTCATTGAGCCTTCTAGTGAGAAGGTATATAAATCAGTGATACACATTCTTCATCATGGGTTAAATTCTTCTCTAATTACTCAATAATTTCTACTTACAGGCTCATTCAGAAGTAGAAGTGCATGGGGAAAAAGTTGCGACCTCCCCTACACCCATGGAAATTGATGAGGCCACCAAACCTTCATCACCCGAGAAAATTCCAGAAACTGCACAAGTCTCTGAGAGACAAGTATCTGAGCCTCCAACGGAGGTAATTGACATCTCAGATATCTGATTTGTCAACAAGATATCTGATTTGTCAACAAGATATCTGATTTGTCAACAAGATATCTGATTTGTGATAATTTTAATTCTCAGGTTAAAGCAGAAAGAAAGGTTGATGAGGAACAAACTCCCAAGTCTCCACCTCACAACAAGATATCTGAGGCACCTCCTGCCTCAGTAGTACAAGTTTCTGAGCCTGACATAATCATTCTGGTAACTAAGAAATCTAACCACACTTGTACTCAGATATCTACACAAGTTTTCAATCTAACTTAAAACACTTTCTTTCAGGCTCAAACAAGTGCCACGAAGGTTCCTGATGATGAGAAAAAGGACCTACTTCCCTTCTTCAAGGCTCAAACCCTGCTAAAGCACATTCAATGCTTCAAGAAATGGCAGAGGTTAAGGTACTCTGATCTCTCTGAAATATTGAGAATCACAGATCAACCTACAAGACGAGCACGAGCTCTTAATTTGGAGACCTACATCCATGCAATGTTCCCCACGGAACAATATCCAGTTGCGACTTTATTGCATCAGGATTTCTCCAAAGAAGTGGCACACAAGTTGATTCAAGACTTCAATCAGGCTGATGGTCAGACAAGATTGCAAATGGCCTTCAAGCCAGTCCTGCCCCAGACTCTACAATTTATCCCTTCTGAACAAGAAGATGTTAATGGGCAACAGATCACTATTCCTGAAGTGATTAATCTTGTATCTGAAGATGATGAGGAGGAAGAAATAGACGAGAATAACTTTGATGAACCTCCCTCTGACCATCACAAAAAGGATGATAATGATAAGAAGGATGATGATGATGCCCCTGCACCAGGGACCGGAGGAATTCTACAAGGAAATAATGCCTCAACTGCTGAAAAGCACACTAAAAGGACATTACAACAATCTCTGCCTCCATCTCCTCAAAAATCTACTCATCCATCTTCCCAACAACAAAAGGACACTACTGAACAAAGAAGTAATTGCCTCCGTCCCTTCAAATATGAAGAAATTCACTGAGCTCATCATTCAGAGAACAACTGGCATGGTCATTGCTCAGAAGGATCTGGGAATGATAAGGGACGATGATGTATCATTAGCTGAAAAAGCTTTTCAAGAGGCCAGTTACACTGCTAGAAAAGCAGATGCCATACTCGGCCCATCAAGCAGCTCACTGATAAGTAAAATGGACTTATCAAACAAAATCAGGAGCTCAAAGCTGAACTTCAGAAGTTGGTCACTGCCTATAACTACTTACAAGGACATTTTGAGTCTCTCTCAGAATCCTTTATGAGACTTAGTCAGCTAACAATGACTAAGGGGGAAGGATTGCACAAATCTGGACCTCAAAGTCAAGGGAAATGGGAAGAAGGAGAAGGACATAAGAAGAAATCTGGAGCTGGTGCTGCTCAGAGAGGAAGAAGAAACAAGAAAACTTCCCAGCCACCACTCTGAATCAATGAGCCCTCCTCAAGTCAAGCTGCTTTGCAAATAGTAGCTACTTCCCATAAACCAACTGAAGGAACTTCAATGGTAACAAGGGCCATGGAATAGAAACCTCCAAGGAGTACCAAGGCTCCAAGGAGAAGACAAGTAAGAGGGATTGATGAATCTTCTGAAGAAGAAGAAGAAGGTCAAATCAAATCCCTGGGCAATGAAGAAGGCTGCAAAATTCTCACAAGAATTAATCTTGATGATGATGAAGAGACTGATGAAGATGAAGCTCCTCTTCACAGAAAAAGAAAAATTGATAGCCTAACTGAGCCCATAGCTGCAAAGCCCTTAGCAGCTAAAACACCCTCTGGAAATACCAAGTCTATCCAGGGTGGTTCTTCAAGCAATACCCCAAAAGAGAATAAAGACAAAGAAGGAACAGACTAAGAGCTGAACAAAGACAAAGTCAACTTCCACTCAGGCCAGAAGAAGCCAAAATTGAGTATGTGAAGAATGACAACAACTCCTCTATCTACAGGTGCATTAATCAGAAGAATGGCTACTGGATTCTGGAACTTAAGCATCTACTGGTAAACTCAAGATTTCCAGAACCAATCCATAAACAGCTCATGGTATGGAGAAAAGACAAGCCAATCTTGATCAACACCAATCACATCAAAGCTTGGTCGGATTTTGAAGTTATCAAGAGAATAGAAGCCATGAAGAAGGACCTCTCTGATGAATGTCCTTATGGAAAGCCAGATGATGTGCACAGAATTCTCAACATCACAGGAACAGGCACAAGAGCAAGACTTGCTGTGGAACCCTATGAGTCTTTCTACTTAACTGAAGATCAATACAAGGGTGACATCATATATCTAAAGATCATCTATGAATACTTTAAGCTATCAGATATCAGAATCGAGCATGCCTGGAAATGGGGAAAGTATCTGTGGGTCAAGCACTTTGTCAAGAAAAATCCTACCAAAACCTACAAGGAAGTCTGTGGTTTTTCCAGAGACACAGAGATGATTGTCAGAACACTTCTCTATGACTATTCTGATGACATCAAAAGGTTTGGTGATAGGAAATTTTCAGATTGATCCATGGAACTGCTTTTGAAGACTTGAAGACTAGTCTATTAGGATGTTTACTTGGAGCTTGGTTACTCCTGTTATCCTAATTTACTATGTATTTTTGTTGTATCTTGGTCGTCGAAATAATTATATTATGTACTAATGTTACCTGTAAACCTTCTCTGTAGTATATCTGATGAACTTACTCTCAGATATCTTTATCTATAAAAGATAACTTTTCAGCAAAGATCACACCTTGTGAGTTGGTTGATGTTTACTTTCTGCACTTAATTATATGAATTAAAAGATCATAAGAAATGATTAAGGCTCGTTTTTTCAAATTAAATTTACTAAATCGAATCGAATCAAATCAAACGAATAAATCAAACGAATCAAATCAAACGAACTGAAGAAATTACATTTGTCCCATTTTTTAATAATAATGAATACTACGTCCGGTCCATTAATAAATTCGTAAGGAGGCTTTTTTCTGGACATTGACTGTAATTACTCGCAAATTACACGACAAAAGAATATAATAAAATTATATTATAAAAATAAATTAAGTATATTTGACTAACATAACTTTGTTTTATACTTTTTTGTGCGTAATTTGCAAGTAATTTACGATTTAAGTTCGAGAAAAAAATTCTCCTTAGAAAAATCGATTGTTAGTGGTTTAATTTTACCTCGAAAAATCAGAATTTTACCTCCAAAACTCCAACCCTAAGGAAAACATTAGTTTTAGTTTACCTGGAAGATAACATGGAAACTTGTAGCGTCCGAGGAAGATAACATGGAAACTAATACGGAGGAATAAATGCCATTTCTCAATATTTGTCATAATGTCGTTTTGGTTCGACTTTAGTCTGGTTTAACTTGTTTTGGAGTTTTTGGGAGTCATTTGAAAGACTTGTAGAGTTTGGTTTGACTTTAGTTTGGTATAACTTATTTTTTATTTATTAAGTTTGAGAAAAAACTCAATGTATGCTTCTGAGTTCACTTCTATTGTTCTAATATCTTCCAATAAAAAAACATGTCGATTTTTTGTTAGAGATGTACGTACAAAGTATGTGAACCAGTTTGAATGGTACTCTCAGGTTCCTGTAGTTTCTTATCTTAACTCAACTTTTACAGTAGAAAAGAAGGGTAATTCGAATCGTATAACTATACTTTTTATTTCATTGATCTACTAAAATTCGTGTTAAAAAGAAAGAAAGAAAAAGGTTGAAAATATCTCAATTGGATAAATTTTCTTATTTTCCTCGTACAAAAGATGTGTTGTGTAAATAAATGATAAAATAATAATAATAATAATAATAATAATAATAATAATAACAACAATAATAATAATAATAAAAATAATAATATGAATTTAATGAACTTAAGAGAGCTGAACTGAAGAAAGTCGAATCAAGAGAGTCGAATCAAGACGAGCCGAATCGAATGGAATCGAATCGAATCGAATCGAATCGAATGAGTTTTCAGTTGAAAAGAACAGAGCCTAAGTGGTGGATTGTCTCCTCATCCAGATTTGTAATAGGTCAGATAGTCATCGTTGACTGATCAAAATAGGGGGAAATTTGTTAGGAATATATGTTTAGATTTTGATCAACAACTTTATGACTTATCTTAGCTCAGAAAGGTGATTAGTACTCTTGGTTAACTTGAGCACTGTAAAAGAGGAAACTCACTAAGTATGATAGTCTAGCAAATTTTGTATAGGATGTTAGGTCTCAAAATGTAATTTTTATTTTATGAAGAAGACCAAGAAGAAGACATCCAGCAGAACAAGTTCAACGAATTTGAAGATTTGAAGACTGCACAAGATTGCTGAAGACAATGGTTTTTCAGATACCTATGACCAGATATCTTGGAGACACAACTGGTTTTAAATAAACTGTGTTACAAGAGATATCTGAGAACTAAAAGGTTTCTGAAACAAGGAAAGTGCCCACAGATATCTACACTCAGATACCTTGGACTTAAACTATATTTCTGAAAAAGAAATATATTGCAAAAAAGTTGTTTCAACAAATGGTATCTGAAGTTGTGATAATCTCTGGAAAAGGACGTGCAAAGCTTCAGAGAAATATGATGATATTAAGGTCTCTGATACAATGCATAGTTCCATTGGCACTACAGGACAAAAAGTATAGTACAAAGCATTAAATGCGCAGGACAGAGATGTCTGAACAAAAACGGTAACTTCTGAAGAAGAAGAAGACAAACTCACATAAAGATTATACATGATATCAATAGTTTGAATTTGATTTGAGCCTAACGGATACTATTCAAATGGCATTCAAATTCATCTATAAATATCAACACTTAGACTGCTTGAGAACACACCTTAGAACAAACACAGAACTTACATTGAATACTCTCACAAGCTCTCTCAGGCATACTACTTACCTTCAAGCTTTCTGTTGCGACCAAAGCTCTTGATTCTAAGTAGCACAAAAGTTCTAAGTGTCCTAATCCTAAACAAGCATTGCTATCTGTGAAAAAGTTGAATCAAAAGATCAAGTATCTGAGATTCATTCTCTTGAACACTTATCATAGACTTGGGTCAGTAAAGAACAAGATACCATACATTGCAAAGTGTATTAAGCATACTTTATTCATAGAGCTATCTGAATAACTGAATAAGTTATTAAAGAAGCTCACCTGACAAACAAACCAAAAACCAACACCATAATTGCTGGAGTATGTGAAGTACTTAGTTTGGGAAACTAAGGAATAACTCCAAGGTTACTGAGCACAGGAAGTACTTAGCTTGGGAAGCTAAGGAACAACTCAAAAAGGTTTCTGAGTACATGAAGTACTTGGCTGTGAAAGCCGGGGAATAACTCAGGGGGAACACTTGGTTGGGAACCTAGTGTATTTAGGAATCGAGAGAAGATACTTGTAAGGTTACCTCAATTATCTGTCTTAGTGGATTCTAGGTCCAGAAAGGCCAAGTGGATTAGTTCAAGGATTACGCCACCTTCAGATACCACTATACTTGCTGTAATTTACCTTCAGATTTACATTTCAAAGAAAGCACACACATATTTATTGTTTCTGCACTTACCTATCTTAAAGTCTTCCGCGCTCTGAATTTAAGTATCAGATATGTTAACAGATATCTGAGAAACTTTGTTTATCGACAAAAGTTTTAAAAGACTCTTCACCTCCCCCCCCCCCCTCTAGTCTTTTACTTTGCCGTTATCCGACCAATGTAAGACATCAGATATGTTATCGATAGAATCAATATTAAGATATTTCTCAAGACATAATTATCAGTACAAAACAGCCCAGAGACGCCATTTCTTTCGGCTTAGAGGGGCAAATAGTACCTTCATATGTCTATCGAAATATATTAATACGCCGGATTCCAATACCAAACCTTATCTATCTTATTTTTAGTAAGTAATAGAAGTCCGATTAATCTAATGGTTCTTGCTTGAATTTTGTAATGTATGGATCATGTGGTTTTGTGATCCATGAACGGAATTAAGTGGTATCAGAGCCATGTTATTAATAGGCACATAGTTTAGATAAGTCTTAACACAAACATTGTTTTTAATCATGAATATGATTAGAAGAAAAGATACTGTTAAAAACAGTAGACGAGAGGAATATGATGTCCCTCAAAATTTAGACTTATTAAATAGATGGACAATACCTAGAATTGAGCCTAAGGTTATTTACCAGTTAGGAACTTTTGAGAAATTAGGTTTAAAACAGGTAGTAAAAACTACTGAGGAATCTGTCTCACTAGATAATGTTGAATTAGTAATAAAATTACTTAGTGAGAAAGATATAGCTGTTTACAAAAACCTTTACATATTTCTCCCTATAGGTTTAGTGCAAATTGCATTTAAACCTTTAACCTTAGAAGGATTACCTGAGAGTTTTATAGCTGCTCTTAGAGATGGTAGGAACTTAGACTGGAAAAAATCTTTAATAGGAATTATACAGTCTAGTTTTGCCCATGGTCCAGTTTATTTTAATGTTTATCCGAATTTACAATTATCCTTATCGGATATTAATATTTTAGATTCCTTAACATTAAATGTTAAGACTAATGGTTATAATTATATTGTTGGCACAGAAACTATATGTATCTGTTATAGGATTTATTATAAACCTATGTTTACTTTAAATCCACATTGTCGAATGGTTGATAAACCTTTAAATGAAACTATTTTAATTGAAACAAATTTTAGTAAATCTAAAATTACTACTCGAAGATCCATTAAATGGGAAGAAATAGAATTTCCAGAAAATTGGACAATTCAATGTAGTGCCACACAAACCGTTATTCAAAATAATTTAATAGATTTTATCCAAACACCTGAAGGTTTGGTAAAAATGAAATTTGAAAATAATGACGATTTAATAGGATCTTCTTTGAGACTGGTTAAGTCTTCGTCCATGAGATCTTTTATATCTCCTATAGACTAGGTAGTTGAAACTCCTTCTAGGATGTCGACCTTTTCGAAAAGCAGGATGCAAAAATCTGTAGAAACCATACAAGAAGATCATATAGATGAAATTAGAATAAATAGAGATCGTGATAATATTGTTAAACGAGTTAACTATACTCCAAGAGAGGCAGATATAACTGCTTCAGAAATGGAATTTTGTTATTAATAGATTTAAACCAACCAATTGATTTTAGCCCTGGCTCGTTGGCTAGGCAAAAGATTAGGAATGAATTTAATTCACCCAATTGGTTTTTTGCAAACTTTTCTCAAAGTGAAAAAACTTCTATTCAAGATGAATTTTATAAAGATTGCGGAAAACATAATACTATGATTCCGTTTGTTCCTTGGTTTGTTTCAAGATATGTGGAACAATATATTTCAGTATTAGAGAGAAATTATAAACTTTCAACTGGAAATTTTTTACGACAAGTCTATCCTCCACAATAGTTGTTTCAGATTGAAAAGGGAAATCATAGTTTTCTAGCATTTGCAAAATGACTGGAAGATGAAACTCTACTAGTAACTTGTAGACAAATAAACAGAATGATTGAACAACAAAATTATACTAATCTGTTTATAAATGTCCTTGGAGAACATTTGACTTCTCTAAGTGAAAGGGTAGAATTGGTACTAAAAACCATTAACCCTAATCTTCCTTTAAAATAAAAGAAAAAGGAACAGGATTCAGCCTGTCCTAATATCCAACCACCTCCTAAATAGCGTACTTTAAGTTAAAGTCTATGAAGGAACTCGAGAAGTTCTTAACAGAAAAATTCAAAGTTATGAAAGTAACAACTTTACATGATATTGTACAAGAAAATTCTGATTACAAGCAAGTAATCAATGATGAAATAAATAAGCTGGGAAAATGGGTTGATAGACCCACCCAGAGAATGTACTATTATAGGAGACCTTCTCCTATAGATACTTTACATGAGGAACAAGAGTATATCCCGAATAATAGCTATAATGGCAAAAACATCTATGAATGGAACTTAGATGCTTATGTTGATAGACAAATTTATAATATGATTCATAGAATGCTTATGTATTCTCTACGATTTGTAAGACAAATGGTAACACTGACAAAAATGTTGCAAAAATGATTGTCGCTGGTTTTACAGGACAATTAAAGGTTGGTGGGACAATTATCTTTCCCCTGAAGGAAAAGATCATATTTTAATATCGAAATGTATGATCAAGTCTCAGTTGAAAATGCAGTTTATACTTTGGTAGTTACTATTATTGAACATTTTACTCGGAGATATTCCGATAATAGTGAAAATATCAGAAATGTCTTGCAGAATTTAAGATGTAAAACACTGACTGATTTCAGATGGTATAAAGATAGTTTCCTAAATAGAGTAATGGAATTACCTGAATGCAAAAGTCCACATTGGAAATCAAAATTTATTGATGGACTTCCTGCATTATTCGCAGAAAGGGTTAGAAAAAACCTTAGAAAAGATAAGGTTTCTATCCCTTATGAAGATTATACTTATGGCAAGTTAATTTGAACTTGTATACAAGAAGGCTTAGCCTTATGTAATGAGATCAAATTAAACCAACAAATTAAAAGACATAATTTGAAAGAGAAAGCCCAATTGGGACAGTTCTGTGACCAATTTGGTATGGACTTACCATCCACATCAAAACCCCATAAGTCGAAAGATAAGTCGGCCTATAAGGGAAAAAAGAAGAGACATTACTCTCCTAAAGAATTAGAAATCCGTAAACACAGAAAAGAAGATAGAGAAGAAAGAAAACGGATTCGAAAGAAACTTATAGTTTGTCGCCAATGTGGTAAACTTGGTCAGTTTGCAACAAATTATTGGACCAAGCGAAAAATAAACAGATTAAAAGCTGATAATGATTTAAAAGAAACTCTTTCAAAAATACTCTTGAATTCTGATAAAGAAAAGAGTATAGACTCTTCTAAAGAGTCAGATACTTCTAATAGTACTGAAGAAGAGAACTTGAAAGTTCTTGACCAAGAATCAGTATTGTCTGATTCAGAGTCAGATTGTTAACCTTGTATCCTTGGACAGCCATGTATCAAGGAAAAAGGAAACACAGATAATGATAAATTATTTAATAAAGAATTTTACAATATTCTTTCACAATTTCAAGGAACTGAATTAAATGTTTTGGATGGTAATAATATTATTGAAGTTCTCAGGACAATTAAAGATCAGGAGTTAAGATCTAAAATTATAGATCAAATGGAAAATATTCCTAGTACTTCCTCGGTTTTACCTGAACCAATGGTTTCCCTTGAGGATTTTAGAAAAAATGAGCCTTACTCTATGATAGAAGTCTATAAACTTCTGAAGCAAAGAAGAACAGTCGAAACTCCTACTTCTACTCATGATTTAGAAATAGAAGTTGAAAACATTAAAAAAGAAATACAAGCTCTAAAAAGGGAAAACAAATTAATAGACTATCGAGTTTCTAAACTCAAAAATTATGCAAAAGAAACTAATCACTCTACTACTGGTGAATCAAGTCAAAGTAAACCAATAGATCGACATTTTGATTCACAAGTGGATAATAATTTTCTTTCAACTTTAGAAATGGTTATATCCCAAAAATGGTATATCAAAGTCACCTTATTAATAGATGACTATTTTTCAAAGGAATTTACTGCTCTTATAGACATTGGTGCAGATTTGAATATAATACAGGAAGGATTAATTCCTACAAAGTATTTTCACAAAACAACGCATACTCTTTCTCATGCTGGAGGAGAAAAATTAAATGTAAAATATAAGCTTCCTAGAGCTTATATTTGTATTGACAAAAATTGCATTCAAATTAGTTTTTTACTAACAAAAGATATTTCTAATCAAGTGATACTTGGTACCCCTTTTATTTTAAAAATTCATCCTTTTACCCATGTGGATAATACTGGTATTACTGGAACTTTTCAAGGTGGAAAAATCCACTTAAAATTATTACGAAGCCAGTTAATAGAATGTTACATGAGATGTATGATCATCTCACTTTAAAGAAAAATCAAATGAACTTCTTAAAATAAGAAATAAATTCCTTGACTATTGAACAAAAATTACAAAATCCCAAATTACAAGGAAAAATTAAAATGATTGAAAATCAGCTCTCTTTAGAGATTTGTAATGATCATCCCAATGCATTCTGGGATAGAAAGAAACATGTAGTTAGTCTTCCTTATGAAGAAGACTTTGATGAAAAAAAGAATTCCGACAAAGGCAAGACCTTGTCAAATGAATTCAGAATATTTAGAACTTTGTAAAAAAGAAATAGAATCTTTATTACGGAAAGGCTTGATAAGTCCCTCTCAATCTCCTTGGTCTTGTACAGCTTTTTATGTTAATAAACATAGTGAACAAGAAAGAGGAGTTCCTAGACTTGTAATAAATTGCAAACCCCTTAATAAGGTTTTAAAATGGATTAGGCATCATATTCCAAATAAAAAAGACCTTTTAGAAAGATTATATGATTCACTACTTTTTTCAAAATTCGATTTAAAATCAGGTTATTGGCAGGTACAAATCGACCAAAATGATAGGTATAAAACAACCTTCAATGTTCCAATAGGACATTATGAATGGAATGTCATGCCTTTTGGACATAAAAATGCTCCTTCTGAATTTCAGAAAATTATGAATGATATTTTTACCCCTTATAGTGAGTTTATATTAGTTTATATTGATGATATCTTAGTTTCCTCAAAAGATATTGAAACCCATTTCAAACACTTACACATTTTAAAGAAAATTGTTATACAAAATGGTTTAGTTATTTCAAAACCATAAATGTCCTTATTTCAAACAAAAATAAGATTTTTGGGTCATTATATAGACAAAAGTAATATTATCCCAATAAATGTAAGCATTGATTTTGCGTATAAATTTCGATGAGATAACTAATAAAACTCGCCATAAAGATTTTTAGGAAGCTTAAATTATATTTCCTCTTATTATAGAAATATAGCCCAGGATACTGCTATTTTATATGATAGACTTAAAAAGAATCCAAAGCCTTGGTCTGAAGACCACACCCAGGCTGTAAGAAAATTAAAAGAAAAAGTTAAAACTTTGCCTTGTCTTTTGCTTAAAAATCCTGCTTGGGATAAAATTGTTGAAACTGATGCTTCAGATATAGGATATGGAGGTATCTTAAAACAGATAAACCCCCAAAATAAACAAGAATATCTTGTTCGTTTCTATTCCAGAAAATGGAATAATAGCCAGAAAAAATTATGCTACTATTGCTAAAGAAATTCTTGCGAGTGTTAAGTGTATCTTAAAGTTTCAGGATGATTTATACAATCAAAAATTTGTAATTAAAACAGATTGTAATTCTGCTAAGTTTATGTTCAACAAGGATTTCAAACATGATGTTTCTAAACAAATGTTTGCAAGATGGCAAGCTCATTTAGCTCCTTTTGATATTGAAATCATCTATAAGAAAGGAGAAGAAAATAGTCTTCCAGATTTTCTGACTCGAGAATATATTTCTTAATTTTTCAGGAATGAACCCACGAGGTAGAGGCTCCCCCTCTTATATAGGAAGAGGAGGAAGGGGATCAGAAAGAATTCTGGCCCAATTCGGAAAGCAAAAGCTTATAGCTAAGGATTCATCACATATGTATCCATCACAGAGTTCTGGAGCTCAAAGCTCGGCAGGATACCAAGAATTCCTTGAGTATAAACGAAAAAAGGAAGGAAAGATTCCATCTTTTGCTAAAATAGTAGCAGAAGAATTTGAGGAGAGTCAGATTGACTTTATAAAAAATCGATATCAAGAAGTAATACTTCTACTGGAAAACAGGGATATGCGATGGGCAGACAATCCCTGGACCTTGATGGCAAGGTATTTGGATAGGGCATCATATGCCTTAGGATCTTATAAAACAAGATATTTTTATGAAAATATTTTATCAAACACAGGTTCTTGTGAAATAACACACTTCTCAGGGGTACAAAAAGAAGTTTATAACTTAAGCAAAATCTATATTAAAAAGATTATATCTTCGGAAGAATGGGGAATAGCACCCTTAAAAGAAAGGGAATTTTATTATCCCAACAATAGAAATCCCATTAAATACAATTACTGGATTATATTGAAGCATTTAATAAGGTGCTACTCTATGAAAATGATAGGAAGAAACACTATTGGTTTATAAAAATTAGTAGTGAAGCCTATGAGCAGTAGATACCAAACTGGTTTCTAAACTGGTGGAAATATTTTGGAACTACCTGGCTAATATTGCCTGAAAACTTTGCAAATTTTATTTACTGATTGGGTGAAAATTTCTCCCAAAAAGGCAGAAATCCCTAAAGGGAATTACTCCTTATATTTATTTATGGAATTTTCTATACCTTGGATTTGTAAATGGGTACCTGTTATCGGTAATACCGAAGATCAAATACCATGTATTAATAGATCTTCTTATACGAAGTTCTGGGAAAAGATGAACAAAAAAGACCCAGAAACAAATCAGTTATACTGTACTGATACAATTAGTCTTATAGAAAGAAGAATAAAATTATATCAAGAAAAGAGAAATCTAGCTACCCAAAGAGAGGTTTCGACCATTGATCAAATCAGGCAAAAACTCAGCATGCAAGCAAAGGATAGCAACAGAGAAATGCTAATAGAAGCATACATAAAAGAAATGAAAAAAGATCTCCTACAGAAATTAGATGGGGAATCTCAGTCTGTGAAATCAGATACATCCATGGCTTCTGCAAGTCAGATACAGGAAGATTATCAGGATGCTCAGAATCCTGATGAAACCCAAGAAGACGTCTCCATAGAAGATGTATTTTAGATACTCAAGAGTACTCTAACAAAATAAGCACAAAGAAAAGGAAGAATCTTCCTCAGCAATAATTCTGGCAGATAAGGCCACTTGATGATGGTCCAGAGCACTAATAAAAGAAGGATGATGGAAATTGCTCCACATTAAAAAGAGAAGCTGAAAGTGACAGCCATAATGTAAAGAACGGTCAGAAACTTACCGGGTGATAAACGGAAGGAAATTAAAGAGAAAAAGCTGAATATGACAGCATAAGGATAATGTTTATCCTATATAAAGAGGGGAAAGATGAAGAAGAAAGCACCAGCGAAAAACACTTCCTCTCAGTTTTATATTTTGAAATTCGTAATATATCCAAAGTTTGTAAAATACGCGTGCAGTCCATATTGTATTGTAAGTTGTTTCTTCTTTACTCTTCAGGTTGTAATCTTTTATCTATCTATAACATCGGCCTAATGATAGGCTAAGTGTGGTTTGTGTTAAGATAAGTTTAAACTATGTATTCACTATTCATAGTTACTATTTACAGTAGAATCATAGATAAAAAAGACTTCTATTACTTACTAAATATAAGATAAATCAGGTTTGGTATTGGAATCCGACGTATTAATATATTCCGATAGACATATGAAAGTACTGTTTGCCCCCTCTAAGCCGAAAGAAATGGCGTCTCTGGGCTGTTTTGTACTGATAATTATGTCTTGAGAAATATCTTAATATTGACAGATTCTATCCCAGTAATATATCCTGATGTCTTTTTTACAAAGTTCTAAATATTCTGAATTCATTTGACAAGGTCTTGCCTTTGTCGGAATTCTTTTTTCATCAAAGTCTTCTTCATAAGGAAGACTAACTACATGTTTCTTTCTATCCCAGAATGCATTGGGATGATCATTACAAATCTCTAAAGAGAGCTGATTTTCAATCATTTTAATTTTTCCTTATAATTTGGGATTTTGTAATTTTTCTTCAATAGTTAAGGAATTTATTTCTTGTTTTAAGAAGTTCATTTGATTTTTCTTTAAAGTGAGATGATCATACATCTCATGTAACATTCTATTAACTGGCTTCGTAACAAAATTTTAAGTGGATTTTCCACCTAATATATATATATATATATATATATATAGAGAGAGAGAGAGAGAGAGAGAGAGAGAGACCTGTATTTGTTGATACGGATATATGTCAAATCCATTAAGGGCGCCATAGAGCGTGTCCTAGAGCGCATCCAAGCTAAAAATAGCCAATTCAGTACTTGTCCGACCTTGGCTAGTCCGCCTTAAGGAAAACCTTCCGGGTCAACCAGTACGCTCAGGTTAATACACCTTTTCAGCTGGTCCGACCTAGCTAGGTGCACGACTTCCGATTCTGACAAGAGGTCACATGGTCTTACCAAGTACCACACACTGTCAGTCCTAGGATGCCAAACGGACTGGACGAGATAAACTCGGATGCCACCTTAACAATAAGACCAAACGTATACATTGGAACCTCCAAGATACTTCCGAGCAGCTAGTGTCTCGAATCCACCGAAGTTACCTAGGAATGCACTAACTCAACAGAGTTCAGAACCTCCTAAAAGGTCTCACACGGACCCATCAGCGGGAATAGTACCCTGAGAGGTAAAAATACCAATCTACCCTCCCTGGCCCATCTAATGGTGTTGGACTCTCACATACTATTGGTCCATTGGCCGAGGGAGCATTGTTGTCCAAATCCTGAACATACACTTGACATCATCTTATGAACCACTTCATAAGTACATGATAACTATAAATATACCACAAGGTCCCATACATTAAAGGAGGAGATAAGTCATAAGTGAAAGTCAACTCATATCATAACTTCCCTCATAACTACTACATTGAGAGCTTTCTTCTCTATCTTGAGTAAAGTCTCTTCCCGGTTTGACATCTAGCAAACCGGGTTACCCATCTAACCCCCCACTTAGTCTTTTCAGGTGCTCTGGCTCGGACAAATCTCTCAGGTCGGACATCAAGTTGGAGGCGGATCTTAGATTAGGGACTTGTGGTAGTTTAGTTAGTGTTTGAGGCTAAACCCCTCATCATTTGGCGCCGTCTGTGGGAATCCTTACAAAAGGTTCCATGTTTAAGTTGTGATGATGGCAAGAACGAGACGAACAACACGGACCAGTGTTGCTGGCATCGGAACTCCACCTCCCCGTCCTCGCGGACGTCTACTCAACAGAGGACGGAGAGACATTGTAGCGGAAAGGAACATTGAGGGAAGGAGATACCCGAGCGATGGTCACACAACAAGCCCATCCTCCGATGAAGGAAGAGACGTTCTGTCCAGGGGAGTCCGTAATGTTCCTGAGAATGCTGCACCTGAAAATCACGGAGAAGAGGCCGCACAAGTTCCTTCGGTAGGGACACAAGGTCCTCCTCCAGGTTAGCACTTTACCATGCCCGATGGACGTATAGTCCGCACTAGTGATTTTGAATTAAGCGAGAATCAATTTGGTCGACTGCTTACGATAATCCTAGGTTGTCTTGGATCTAACAATGTCCAACCCCAACAAGTCACTCCGCCAGTAGCTAATCCGGGTAAGCAGAGCCCGCTCTATCAAGGAACGAACAACGTCCAATCCAGCAAAGGTTGGGGAATCATCTACGACTAGAGGACTTGCGAAATCTCCTAGACAGGAGAGCCTCTGCTTCCTAGGTTCGATGGGAAGGAAGTCAAAATGGGCAGAGAGCATATCAGGAAGACGAAAACAGGCAACCTAAAGCTCCGCAACAGATACCTATGTGGGCTAGAGATCACGTAGCGGAAACCATTCTTGTGGTCCACTTAGATGAACTCCCCGCGGATGTAGCAGTTCATCCAAGGACGGGAGAGATGATGAATGCGGAAGAAATCTATGCACAACAAAAGTCCTTGGAAGCTCAGATTCTCAATCTTGGACGTCTGGTGAAAGATCATGAGCATATAGCTACTAGTGCACCAAATCCTTTATGTGATGATATCATGAAAGAAAAGGAAAGAAACAAGAACTTGGATCAAGTGATTCCGAACTTGGAATACTACTACGGAGGTACTTGTCCTGTGGGCCACTTGACAAAGTACAATAGCAAGATGGATTCCAAAGGGATGAGTGATAATACAAAAGCTCTCACTTTCTCATCCACTCTCTTCGGAATAGCCATGGATTGGTACACTGTATTGCCAAACAAGTCAGTGAGATCCTATGCGGACCTCTCTTACAAATTCCTGAGACGATTTGGAAAATTGAAAAGAAGGAAACGGACTATGGAGCACCTGGCGGAAGTTACACAAAGAGAACAGGAGGATCTTAGGACTTTCATAGACCGCTTCAATGCGGAGGTCCTCCGAGTTGAGTCCCACAGTATTAAGGAACGGGTCTGCCACCTGTATGCTAATACTTACAACGGAGAACTCCGCATGAAACTCTCTAGCCAGGAAGTGAGAAGTGAAAAGCATTTGGATGATATTTGTGAAGAGGTAATGTACGGAGAGGAGTACCGTCGGAATGTTCCTGTGAGAGCTGGGTCCAAGAAAGGAAAAGAGCCAATGAAGCAAGAGCAACGCCATGGAAAGTTCGGTCCGAAGAAGTAATACAAAGATAAAGGTTCCAACAGGGAAAGGAGTCCGCCAAGAAGATATGCGGATTATACCCATCTCAATAGACCAAGATCCGACATCTTGGCCACCATTATGGAGAATAAGTTGGATGTTCAATGGCCAAAGCCATCTCACAATAATCGGAAGAACAAGAATGCAAAAGGGTATTGCAAGTCTCCTAAGAGTCGTGGTAATGAGACGGACGATTGCATTCAACTGAAAACTGAGGTTGAGCACTTAATAAGAGAGGGAAAGTTGAAGGAGCACATCTATATGGACGAACCTTCCAGGAATGATAGGACAGAACGGAGGAGGGAAGACAGAACAGTAGAACCGCAACCATGTCCGCTATCGCTGCCTCCTCCGCCAACCAATCATCCATCTTGGACAGGTCATCACCAGTAAAAGTATGATGATGATATTGAAATGGAAAATTTTCCATACAGTGGAGTGATCAACACTATAGCAGGAGGTCCGACTGGTGGCAATAGCAAGAACGCAAGAGAACGGATGACTCAGAATCTGCAGAACAAAGATAGATCCTACGCTGCTCCGGCGATACGAGGAACCAACATTATATCCTTTGATGATAGTGAGATTCCTCCTCCTACGGCAGGAGGCGAGGACATAGATGATCCGGATGTTCCACTGGTGGTTTCCTTAACCATAGCAGCTTATCGAGTAAATAAGATCCTGGTAGATACAGGGAGTTCCTCGAACATCATTGCCAAAAGAACAATCGATCAGATGAATCTGGGAAGAATTCAATATGAGAGAGTCAATACCTCCATATTAGGGTTCGGAGGAGGAACTGTCCGTCCTTTAGGAAGCATCATGCTTCATGTATTGTTGGGAACACATCCTGCGAGAGTGACACAGCTAGTCCGTTTTGTAGTGGTGGATCGGACCTTTGATTACAATGCCATCTTTGATCGTCCAGGGCTCAATCAGTTCCGAGCTATATCTTCTACCCTCCATAACAGAATGAAGTTTCCAACTCCCTGCGGAATTGGAGAAGAAGTAGGAAACATCTGAGATGCTTGGGAGTGTTACATCATGTCTTCCAAGAGAGCATCCGCTCATGTGCTAGCAGTCTCTTTGACTTCCGATCCGCAGATTGTTCTCCCGCATAAAAAGGAGAATCCCATCATTTGAATAGGGAGTCAGAAGGACAAGTTGCCCAAAACCGCACGGATCGAACCTCATGAAACTCTCAAGTAGAGATGAAGCTCATCGCTTGTCTCCGAGATAACATGGATGTCTTCACTTGGAGTACTGATGATCTCAAGGGGATAGATCTGAGGGTCGTTGTTCACCGCCTGAACATGGATCCATCAATTAAGTATATCCGCCAGAAAAGAAAAGATTTTGGTCCAATTAAGGATGCATCATAGCTGCGAAAGTTGACCGGCTCATGAAGGCCGGACACATTGAAGAAGTCCGTTATTCCGATTGGGTTTGCAAGGTTGTCTTAGTTGAGAAATCACCAGGTAAATGGCGGATGTGCAATGATTTCACAAGGCTGAATAAGTTTTGCCCAAAGGATCCATACCCATTGCCACAGATCGACCAATTGGTTGACTCCACAGCCGGATGTGTGTTACTGAGTTTTATGGACGTGTATCATGGCTTTTACCAGATTCAAATGGCCAAGGAGGATATTAAGAAAACAGCTTTCTTTGCTGCGGGAGGGGTGTATTGCTTTAAAGTGATGCCATTCGGACTGAAAAACACAGGAGCTCCTTACCAACGGCTGGTAAATCAAATGTTCAAGGAGGAAATTGGCAAAACCATGGAGGTGTACGTGGATAACATGCTTGTTAAAAGTAAAACTGAGGAACATCATATAGAGCACTTGAACAAATGCTTTGCTATCCTTAGGGAATACGGAATGAAACTCAATCCGGAAAAGTGCACCTTCGGAGTAAAGGGCGGAAAGTTCTTAGGCTACATGGTCACAAAAAGGGGAATAAGTGCTAATCCTGAGAAGATAAAAGCCATCCTAGACCTGCCCCAACTGAAGAACATCAATGAGGTACATCAGCTTATCGGACGTCTTATGTCCTTAAGTTGTTTTATTTCGTGATCCGCAGAGAAGAATCTTCCATTCTTCAAAATCCTTCGAAAAGGAGAGAACTTTGAGTGGACTGCGGAATGTTCCGAGGCTTTTGAAAACTTGAAAAAGTACCTCCATTCCCCTCCACTGCTCTCCAAACCCGTAGAAGGAGAACTGCTCTACCTCTACCTACACATTACGGAAGAGGCAATGAGTTCCGTGTTAGTACGGATCCATGCTAATGATCACATGCCGATTTACTATCTTAGTAAATCCCTTGCTGAGGCGAAGACAAGATACGTAAAGATTGAGAAATTTGCATATGCTTTGGTTTACATCGCAAGGGGGTTGAACCCCTATTTCAAATCTCATAAGATAGTGGTCCTAACTACGAAACCTTTGAAACAGGTCCTTGGAAAGCCCGACCAATCCGGATGACTCTCTAAGTGGGCAATTGAGTTGAGTGAATACGACATTAGCTATCAGGCTGCAACAGCCAAGAAAGCTCAAATTATTGCTGACTTCCTAGTGGAGTACCCTGGAGCAGAGTCAGGGAAAGTCTCAGATAAGCAGGCGTTCGAGTGCTTGATTACCAAGCAGATCAAACACAGGTCAGTTCCGCCAAAGATCAACCTAGACAACTTTGAAGATGCTCAATTCATCAATCAATCTCAGACTCCATCATGGGAGGAAACTCGGGTCAACCACATGTTCCTCCTTGATAATATGTCAAACGAATAAAAAATAGATAACTTCGACCAGGATACTCAGAGAGAGGAGGAACAAAGGTTAAAAATTCAGGAGCCCATAAAAGATCCCCAAGCCAAGGAACAACCCACCGATGTTTGGACATTGGAAGTGTGTTGATACGGACATGTGTCTAATACGTTAAGGGTGCCATAGAGCGTGTCCTAAAGCGCATCAAGGCTGAAATAGCCATTCAGAGCTAGTCCGACCTTCGAATGGTCCGACATAAAGGAAACCATCTCAGGTCAACTAGTATTTACAAGTCAGCACACCATTTCAGTTAGGTCCGACCAAGATAGATAGATGACTTCTGAACCTGACAAAAGGTCACATGGTCCTTCCATGTACCGCAAATTGTCAGTCCCAAGATGCCAAACGGACCAGACGAGAGAATCTCGGACGCCACCATCACAGTAAGACCAAATGTATATAACAGAACCACTGAGATACTTCCGTGAAACTTTGGGTACGGACACCTTAAATTACCCAGGGCCAGATCAACCAAGCAGATCAGATCTGTCCGAGGGACTAACACGGACCCAACAGGCGGAACAGTACTCTCAGAGGGAAAAGGTCCATACTACCCTCTCAGGCCCACTAATTAGTATTGGACTACTGTTCACTATTGGGCTATGGGCCAAAGGTAGCATTGGTGTCCAAATCTGAATCATACACTTGGCGTCATCTTATGAACCTCTTCATAAGTACATGCTAACTATAAATATAGCACAAAGAACAATCCCTAAGAGGGGCTTGATTTGATAACCTTTCTCATAATTATCACATTGAGAGCTTACAACTCTCTCTTGAGTAAAGTCTCTTACCGGATTGACATAGGCAATCCGGGTAATCCATTCTGACCCCCCCCCTCCTTTAGTCCTTTCAGGTACTCAAGCTCGGGCAAGTCTTGCTTCGGACTTCAAGCTGGAGGTGGATTCTAGAATAGTTTAATTAGTTACTGTTGAGCGGTTTTACCCCTCAACATTTTGGCGTCGTCTGTGGGAACTCTTACAAAAAGTCTTTGTGCTTGAGTTGAGCTGATGGCAAGAACAAGACGGGCAGCGCGGACTAGCGCTGCAGGCGTAGGAACTCCACCACCACGCCCACGAGGACGTCCACCCACTCGGGGACGGAGGGTTACTGTGGCTGGAGGGAATGCTGGCAGGAGGTATCCAAGCGAAGGGCGCACAACCATCCCATCCTCAGATGAAGGAAGAGACGCTCCGCACAGGGGAGTCCGAAGTGTTCCTGAGAATGCGGTGCCTGCGAGCCATGGAGAAGAAGCCGTACGAGTTTCTCCAGCAGAAGCTCAAGGCCCCACCGCAGGTCAACAGTTCACTATGCCCGATGGTCGCACTGTCCGCACTAGTGACCTCGAACTAAGTGAGACCCAGTTTGATAGATTGCTCACAATCATCTAAGGATGCCTGGGGTCAAATAATGCCCATCCTCAGCAATCCACTCCGCCAGTGGTTACTCCTACTCAAGCAGAGCCTGCATTATCAAGAAACAGGCAACATCCGATCCAACAGAGGTTAGGGAATCAGCCACCTCAAGAGGATTTACGAGACCTTCTGGATCGGCGGGCATCTGCTTCTCAAGTTCGAGGTGAGGGAAGCCAAAACGGAAGGAGAGAGTGTCAAGAAAGGGATAATAGATACCCGGAAGTTCCACAACAAGCAGCTCCGAGAGACAGAGATCAAGTAGCAGAAACTGTTCCGGTGGTCCGAATAGATGAACTCCCTGCGGATGTAGCTGTTCATCCGAGGACAGGAGAGATCATGACTGCTGACGAGATCTACGCTCAGTAGAAGGCTTTGGAGGCCCAGATTCTGAATCTCGGACGCCTGGTAAAAGACCACGAGCAGATAACTACTAGTGCATCAAATCCCTTGTGTGATGGCATCATGAGGGAAAAGGAAAGAAACCGAAACTCGGATCAAGTGATCCCGAATTTGGAATACTATTATGGGGATACTTGTCCCGTTGTTCACCTGACAAGGTACAACAACAAGATGGATTCCAAGGGAAGGAGCGACAACACAAAAGCTCTTACGTTCTCATCCACTCTCTTCGGAACGGCTATGGATTGGTACACCGCTTTGCCGAACAAATCAATAAAGTCATATGCAGAACTTTCTTCCAAGTTCTTGGCACGATTTGGGAAATCAAAAAGGAGAAAGCGTACCATAGAACACCTGGCAGAAGTTATACAACGGGAGCAAGAGGATCTAAGGACCTTCCTAGATCGCTTTCACGCAGAAGTTCTTCGAGTTGAGTCACACAGTATTAAGGAACGGGCCCGTCACCTGTATGCTAATACTTTCAACTTAGAGCTCCGAAGAAAACTCTCTAGCCAGGAAGTGAGGTTTGAAAAGCATCTAGATGATATCTATGAAGAAGTGATGTACGGAGAGGAGTACCGATGGAATGTTCCGGTAAGGGCCGGTTCCAAGAAAGGAAAGGAGCCGATGAAACAAGAGCTACGCCAGGGGAAGTTTGACCCAAAGAAGGATCACAAAGATAAAGGCTTCCACAGAGAAAGGAGTCCGCCGAGGAGATACGCAGATTATACCCGTCTCAATAGACCAAGATCCGACATCTTGGCGACTATCATTGAGAAGAAGCTAGATGTCTAATGGCCAAAGCCCTCTTACAACAACCGAAAGAATAAGAATGCAAAGGGCTACTGCAAGTTCCACAAGTGCCGCGTCATTTAGACCGATGATCAGATTCAATTGAAAACAGAGGTTGAACACCTAGTAAGAGATGGCAAACTAAAGGAGCATGTCTATGCGGATGAGCCTTCGAGCAAAGAGATAAACGGAGCGAAGGAGGGAGGAAAATGTTACGGAACCACCACCCCATTCGCTATCCTTGCCACCTCCACCGGTTAATTATCCGCCTCGCACGGACCGACACCCGTACAGGTACGCTGATGATATCGAAATGGAAAACGCTCCATACAGCGGAGTGATTAACACCATCGCTAGCGGACCAACTGGGGGCGATAGTAGGAACGCGAGAGAGCGGACCGCTCAAAATCATCGGAACAACGATAGAGCGTACGCTGATCCAGTGATTCCGGGTACAAACGCTATATCCTTCGATGATAGTGAGATCCCTCCTCCTATGGCAGGAGGAGAAGACATTGATAATCCAGATGTTCCGCTGGTGGTTTCGTTAACCATCGCAACTTATCGAGTGAACAAAATTTTGGTCGACACAGGGACTTCCTCGAATATCATTTCTAAAAGAACACTGGACCAGATGGAGCTGGGTAGAATCCGGTATGAAAGAGTCCACACCTCTATACTAGGGTTCGGAGGGGGAACTGTTCGACCCCTAGGAAGTGTTATGTTGTACGTCTCACTCGGGACTTTCCCAGCAAGAGTGACACAGGAAGTCCGTTTCAGAAAAGGGACCAAACTTTTGACTACAATGCCATCTTTGGGCGTCCGGGACTCAATCAATTCCAGGCTATTTCCTCCACTCTCCATAACAGAATGAAGTTCCCGACTACCTTCGGAGTTGGAGAAGAGGTGGGAGACATCCGTGAAGCTTGGGAATGTTACATTATGTCCAAAAGAAGAGCTTATGTCCCCGTGCTGGCAGTCACTCTGACCTCTGACCCGCACGTTATTCTTCCGGCCAAAAAGGAGGATCCGCAGATTGGAGTAGGGAGCCAAAAGGAGAAGTTTCCTAGAACGGTGCGAATTGAGCCTCATGAGACTCTCAAGGAAATTGAGATTGTTGCTGGAAGTCCGGACAAGAAAATAAGAGTCGGAACAGAGATGAATGTGGAGGTGGAAATGAAGCTCATTGCTTGTCTCCGAGACAACAGTGATGTGTTTGCTTGGAGTACCGATGACCTGAAGGGAATAGATCCGAGGATTATTGTTCACCGGCTGAACATGGATCCCTCGATTAAGTACATCGAACAAAAGAGGAAAGACTTTGGTCCGATCAAGGATGCCATCATATCCGCTGAAGTTTATTGACTCCTGAAAGCAAGACACATTGAAGAGGTCCGTTATTCCGATTGGGTTTGCAATGAGGTTCTGGTCGAAAAATCGCCAGGCAAATGGCGGATGTGCAATGATTTCACCAGGCTGAACAAGTTCTGCCCAAAAGATCCGTACCCATTGCCACGGATAGATCAATTAGTTTACTCCACGTCCGGATGTGCGTTACTGAGTTTCATGGACGCATACCAAGGTTTTTACCAAATTCGGATGGCCAAGGAGGACATCAAGAAAACAACTTTCTTCACTGCCGGGGGGGGGGGGGGGGGGGGGGGTATACTGTTTCAAGGTAATGCCCTTCAGATTGAAAAATGCGGGAGCCACTTACCCACGTCTTGTGAACCAGATGTTCAAGGAAGAGATTGGAAAGACAATGGAAGTGTATGTGGACGACATGCTCGTCAAGAGCAAAACTGAAGAGCAACATGTGCATCATTTGAACAAGTGCTTCGCTATCCTTAGGAAGTATGG
Organism: Plantago major; assembly: GCA_026545765.1. NCBI lineage: Eukaryota > Viridiplantae > Streptophyta > Magnoliopsida > Lamiales > Plantaginaceae > Plantago > Plantago major. The sequence continues at coordinate 62,214,232 of CM048841.1, forward strand.
AATGAAATTGAACCCAGAAAAATGCACTTTCGGAGTGAAAGGAGGAAAGTTCCTCGGATACATGGTCACAGAAAGAGGGATAAGCGCAAACCCCGAGAAGATCAAGGCAATCCTAGATCTGCCACATCCAAAAAACCTCGAGGATTCTCAATTCATTAATCAGTCCTTGCTTGCGTCATATGAGGAAACTCGGGTCAACCAAATGTTCCTTCTTGACGATATCGCAAGCAGATCCGGTATTAACAACTCTGGACCGGAAATCAAAGGAAAAGACGAACAAAGGTTCGAACCTCAGGAGCTTCCAGAAGATCTCCAAATCAAACCATCCTTCGGATGTCTGGACATTGGAAGTGGATGGTTCCCCCACTGGAAGAGTGGGAGGAATTGGAATTTTGTAACACATTATATATGCTCTAGCCTTGATAAAGTGTATAAAAATAGGAGAAACTATATTGAGTAATATCCGAGATACATGGCCATCTCTCTTTAGGTTGCCTTATCCTTTTTCGAACTCTACATACTCTTTTAATGCTTACCTAATTTATGAGCAACTATGTTTTTCTGCAGCCTGTACTACTTGTGGGTTCAAAATTGCAGCATGCCATAGCTACCTTGGCGTTGGAGAGTGCAGGAATCAGCGGAAGTTTTTTCTGGACATAAAGTCAAACTCCGGGATGAACTATTTAGGTTCAATAAACCAGAACTATTGTCCTTAATTCATTCTATCCTTTTCCAGGTTTGCCACTCTGCGTGAATTCTGTTGATTTAACGAAAGACTTAACAAAAAAGTAAAATCAACTTGGAGGTTATTCTTCCAACTTTATATGGATATAATTGGGTATGATACCGACACTGATCTTTCTTGCATAACGCATTTGAACTTGCTTCCTTCTTTTGGTTCTGGGTATGCCCTTAGTCCCTGGCTTGGTTTATATTGCAATTTGGCATGGAAGATAATTTGAAAAAACTCTAGAACATGTTACTCAAGACTCAAAAGTTAAATCTTTTATTGATTGATGGAATGAAAGTCTCGTAGGTTATAATTTATCATGGTATTCTATCTAACATTAACCATTTAAAATTCGGAATTACCACCATGATATGATGAACATTTTACTAGTAAATGAGATATTTTGAAGATTCTTTTGAACTGGATAGTATCATTATCATATATGAAAGTTCTGATGAAGATTTTCGTTAAATCACAGTGGCAATTTGGATCTAGTTCGTGCTTCATAAGTAACCATTTGCTCGTCTATGTGCGTTTAATTGTTTGGTGAGCATGGATTCTAAATTTGTAGTACTTCCATTTGCCTTTAGTTTGTTCTTTCCTTACTTGGATTCAGTCTTGACCTAACTTTTTGTGCGTAGGTTTGGTGGGCTATTCCTATGCAGCTACAACACTTTGTCACTCTATGCGTTGGTGACTCAGGTACAAACATAATTATCAATGAAGGTTACAAAATATGTTTCACGTTTTAATGATAGCACTCATTAACTACCTTGGTTGTTGAATAGTCCAAATTCCTAAGTTATGAGATGGGAGTATAGCTTAGACTACCCTGTACTAATTAAGTTTCCTTCGTTCTATTTTTTTTCGATTTTTGTTTCTTTTTTTGTTCTTGTTATTACAAAACTCTCCTACTTTTCGGCATTCTTGCATCAAAGAAATTTAAAATGTCGGTTGCGAAAAAACCTTCCGAAGTATTGAATGGAGTTCAAACATAAAGCTTTGATGCAACTAGCTCACACGTGAGGGCGTGTGTTTTAATCCTGGACTAAAGTGTTTTTTTTTTTTTAGATGGGAACAAACTACAAGGCAGTTCTAATTCCTAACAGAATACGAGAGACGATCCATGGATGGGGGAAGGCAGCTAGGAGAAGGAGAAGATTCGGCAATTACCCAAATGATTCTACTGTTCGTACATACACAAGCACAGTAATTTCAGTTGAGGATACGATCATCAATTACCAGATACTCCTCGATCTGACCATAGAACAGGTCCAGAGATTGATTTGCAACCCCAAGCATTTGTAAATGTTGGGGCTGTACGCGTGTTCGGGAATCAAATCAATGATTTGCAAAAGAAAATTTTGATGAACCAACATACTAATCTAGTTAAATGAACTACAAACATTAAAGGAAAGGTACATAAACAAGATGAGGCATACATCAGAAAAGCAATAGCTCAGACTCAGATACAACATTAGGCTCAGTTAAAGGTAATGTTTTTACAATTATTATAAAGTACTGCAGTATTAGGCTAGATATTTAGCTGCCTCAGCACCTGCTTCAGCTCTCAATGCTGCAGCCATTGCCTTTTGTCTGTTCTGCATCTGTCTTTCCACAGCTACCATATAAAGGCCTGCCAAATAAAATTGCTGAAAGACTCAATCCAGATTGGAACGAACTATAAACAGGTCCTCGTACTTTGAGCACATCGAAGAGTAAGGAGAAATCTAAAACGCAACTTATGGCACAAATCATACATGAAAAGGATACATGGCCAACATAAGTGTCTTAGCATCTTGTGTTACTAATGCATACCACTAGCAGAAAATTTTATGCATAATGCAAATAATGTACTAAAAGATCTTAATAGCACCACCAAATTTAAAGAAAATTTAGACGTATATTGTGCTACTTTAATGGAAATTACCAGAGACATAATTCTCAAGGACATGTACTTCCATTATGCACTTCAGTGATCACTGTATCTTTTACATTAAGAATGCATCATCACGCAGTTTCCTTGAAGTGATTATATAAATGTGAAAATTGCACAGCATGGATAAAAACTTTCAATGTAGACATAACCAAAATGAATGATAGAGAGAAACTGGAAGCTACAAAATGGGGTTGCCTTAAACCAATTTTCTCACTATAAGCTGATTACTCAGAAACTCACAAGGTAAGCAAGAAATTTAACAGAGTTCTACAACATAAATGATATTTGATACTAACATATTATGCCACACTCCCTAAGAAGATGACACTATTCGCTTCATTTTGCACAGATGTAAGAGAAACAACTGCTCTCAAGAACTTGCTTATAGAGTACGGAGAAGCTTAATTTACTGACATCATCCCTTGCCTTGTAGAAGGCATGGATAAACTTGCTCATTTATCAGTAATTTTTCTACTGAGTAATGAACAAGAAATTAACACACTATCTAGACGTCATACAATATTATGCCCATGTATAAGGTGGGCTTTTAGATGAGGCTGCCATTCGTGTTGTTTCAGAACCTAACCTCACTACAATATTGAACTTTTTTATTGAAAAAAAAAAAAAATCAGGACTTAGCATCTTGAAATACATAAGTTATGCCTATGTGCTCTATAAGCTTGGGCTTTAGATTGTTGAAAATATTAAGGACTTGGCATCTTGAAATACATAAGTTATGCCTATGTGTCGAGGGGCTTCCAGTCATTTCATGCCTAAACAGTAAGGCTAAAATGGTAATTTAACATTAGATTTTGCTCGTGGTATTTGTATAGTTTACTATATTTCCGATCTGTTTGTTCCGGTGGGTTTTATGTTTGATTGAGATATATCAGTGTACTTTCTGTATTAAATTGATCATACGGCAGGCTGATTATGTATGTTGGCGTTGTAGGTTTTTTCCCCTCAACCATGAGTGCAGTAGGTATTCAATTTGGCAATGAGACCCTTTCCCTTGCTGTTGCGGAAAGGGGAGGGGCTGCTCGCGTTGTCTGTAGTGAAATGCCTGCAATTTTCAATATTTATTCTGATGTCAAATCCGAAAGGTCTGATGACGTCTCCAAGTCCATTCGGTTTGCGGCAAGTACTTCAAAAAATATAGTTTCCCATGTTAAGAGATTGTTAGGGAAAACGGTTTCAGAAGTGAAACCTGATCTCGTGTCACTGCCGTTTGTATTATTCAACGGAGAAGAATCTATTGCTATTCCTGTGATCGTTCTTCCATTTGAGTCATATCAAGTGACAATTATGCCTGCCGAAGTTTTGACAGTGATGTTTTGTAAGTTGAAGTCTATCGCGGAAGAGGAATTGAAAGAAAAAGCAACAGACATAGATTATTGCATTGGAATACCGGTCTATTTCACTGACCTTCAAAGAAAAGCTGTTGAAGAGGCTGCAGAACATGCTAAGTTGAATCGGCCCCGTGTTTTCTATGAGACGACCGCTGTTGCATTGGCTTATGGTTATAAGACAGCCTGTGATGATGCCCGAAATGTCGCTTTTGTCGACGTTGGCCATTCAAGCCTGCAAGTTTGTATCGCTGCCTTCAAGAAAGGTGGATTGAAAATATTGGCATACTCTTGTAACATGTCCCTTGGTGGAAGAGAATTTGATGAAGCTCTGTTCAAACATTTTGTTGACGAGATCTGGAGTAAACATTTGATTTCTGTCAAGAATGATCGCAGCGCCTGTCTCGAGCTGCGTGCTACTTGTCAGATCTTAAAGGAGCTTCTCACTAAAGATACTAAAGCGTCTAAGCATATCCTGATTGGAAATAAGTCTGTCAAATGCTCCATTGCAAGAGATAAGTTTGTGAAAATTAGCACCCAAATTCTGCAATGTGTGAAGCAGCCATTGCAGGAAGCTCTTACAGAATCTCGTCTGAGTATTGATGATCTTCATTCAGTTGACGAAGTTGTTAGTTCAGGTTCTCGAGTTCCTGCAGTATTGGACAAATTGAAGGACTTCTTCAGGAAGATGCCTAGTCGGACAATGGAAGCAAGTGTAGTTTCCGAAGGATGTTTACGCTCTATTCTTAGCCCTGAATTCGAAGTGCATGAACATGAAAAGGCTGAAGAGGACAGGTGTAGTAGTCTTTCTCTATTTTATTTTGTCTATTTATTTATTTTGCTTTCTCCCTGTGGAGAAGGCCTAATACTCCCTCCACCACAATCTACTCTTTACACTTCCCTTTTTATCCCTCCCAATTAATCTTATTCTTGTTCCATTTCTTGGCAATGTAAACTTTATAGTCACTGTAACATAGAAGTATACATTAAACGACCACCGAAGCTAGGGAGGATAGAGTAGTGAGAGTTAGATACTACAGAGAGAATCTTTGGCATCTTAGGAAAGCAATCAAGTTATAGTCTGTACTAGTGTGATACCTTGTGAAGTCTCAGTTAATGTGATACATTGTTTTACTTTCTTTCCGGAAGTTACAAGATGTCTTAGAAAAGAACAAAGGTGAGGCACAAGTAAAACAAGTAGCTGGAAAAAAATAAAAAAAAAAAAAAGAAAAGAAAATGTAGCTGGGGAAAAATAAGAGGTACAAGCCAAGCCTCAGGAGCACCTAGCTCTAGGTCATACAGAGCAAGCTGGGGAAGGAGAAGAGGGAAAGCATGAGGTAGATGAGTTACTCCCTAAAGAGCTATCATGTGGAGTCACATTTCAGTTGTTGTGCCCCTGTGAAGGACCAGTAATAGGCACTGGATGGGTGAATATGGGTGGAATACAAAGTTCATCATCCTTGTTGAAAGCTACTGAGGATCAAGTGAATAGCGCCGAAAAACTTCTCAAACTTTGTTCGGGTCATTTGAATTTATTGACGTTGATGTTCTTCATTAATTCCAAAGATGGTAACTCGAACATTGTTTCGGAAGAAGTTATCACATATGGAAAGAGAAAGGCAATGTAACAGCCCAGATGTGGTGGGACAACATTGAACCGAAATTCAGAATTTTTTTTCAGGTAACAAACATTGTTTATATTTTTTTATGCATTTTTTGTTATTGTGTTGATTCATATAAGTGTTACTTATTAGATATTACTCCCTTGTTATTTTTGGTAGAGGTATTATAGACGGTGTGATGCATTTGCATGATCACGGTCTGTGCATGGATACTACGGAAGTCTATATCACACCTTTGGGCCATGCACCGATACTGCCTTCTATAGGGTTAGATTCGACGGTCAATCATGTTGCGGACCTTAAGGCTATGATGAAAACCGTGATAACTTTTCCTTTCGTGAACAAGAAAGATGTTGAGGATACAGTTGAACTTCCTTGCGAACTGGCAGTGTTCCTTGACCGTGCACTTGATATTACGTAAGTCTCATATTACGTCTTATAATTGCATATTACTATTAGTACTGAATAGCCTAAACAATAACATATTAGTTGAACTTAAAACTCTTATTATATTGTCATTGCAGCAAGTATATTTCAACATTGCCAGATTCTATTCTTACATCGAGGATATTATTGGACGGTGGAGGAGCGCATAAGGTTCATGGATCGATGAATACGACCATCGGATCGGATGCAAATTTGTATATGTCATGGACGGACAGTTCCTCATCCTCGTTCTTCTCGAAATGGATGACCAAGTTGAAGTCGAATCGATGAATATGTAAAAGTTTATGATGAGTTGTTCGTCGTTAATTCTCGCCTGGCAAGATTAATGTTTGGACGTCGATATCATCCGTTACATCAATACTATCTATAGTCACCTCACCGACCATAATGCTAATTATGTCAAACCAAAAGTAAAAGTCGGGATGACATTGGCGAGATGTCTCAGAATGTTCTGAATTGTACCCAGGCATGATGACTTTGATCTTTGTATGACTTGATGGGGTAAGTTTTTATAAAGTTTTATACAATTTTCTAAAACGTAATTTTTTATATAATTCTGATGCCTTTTGTTTTTTTTTTTTTTTTTTGAGTAGTAAGGTTGTTGACTATATTCAAAGAACTTTAGAACTTTGAACCTTGTAACAACAAAGTTATGAGGTGTAGCAATATTAAATATAATATTTCCTTTTGACCGGTAAGTTATTCTTTCACATACATATATGTAGTGGTTGTTTGTGCCGTAATTTATAATCGGATTGTGCGATTGTTGGACTTGGCGAAACCCCATTAGCTTACCTTTTATGCGTTTCTGAACCTATGACCTGTTAGTCACCTCACAGGGTTATATAAGTACATAAATCCCAACATGGATCTGTAATCTGTAACTTCCATCTAGGAATAGAGCAAAACCATAATCGAATTACTTTTTCCATCAAACCTTAATTCCTAATTGAAATTTAATGCCAATTGCTTTGCACGATTCAACATTCTCTTAAACAAATTAATGTGACTTTTCCTCACATTATGATTAGAAAACAAATGACTGCTTTTATGCTCACCTATGCACCTGACCTTCCTTATATTATGAACATTGATGGTTCAGGTAAATAACCACAGTGAAGCGATTTTGTATAATTAGAGCAAGGGATGGTAACTTTGTAAAGGCTTGTGCCTCTTATGTAGGTGTCGAGAATTTGGTGTCCTTGATCAAGCTTACTTAATGAAGCTTCTTTGGAGACAATTAACTCAACTGCACTCTCTTTGGGCTAAAACACATATAGCTAAGTATTTACCACATACTTCACTGTGGGATGCTCAAGATAGAAGTCACCATAGATGGTTTTGGAAAACAAGCATCAAAATAGAGATTTACTCGAAATTCACAAGCTTCAAGGGTTTGTAATGGCACTAAAGTAGACTTACGGTATGACAATTGGTTGTTTAATTTTCCTCTCTTGACCTAGTTATGTTTGATCCTCATAATATTATTATGGTTAGTTCCTTTTATCGAATGGGAGTGGAATAAAGATCTACTAGGTAACCTCTTACCTAGGAACTGGTTGAACATGTACAAGCTTTTTCTCTTAATGTGGAACTACAAGATGAGTTAGTTTGGCCACATACCACAACTGAAACCTTCTCTATTAAAAGTGCCTTTAATCTTCTCAACTCAAAAACTGTTGTTGGGCCAAGTTTACCTTGGCATAGATGGATTTAGGATTTGGATTGAGGAACTATAAGGCATGTCTCAAAATACTAAGGTCTGATCATAGCTTATTTATAAGCGGATCGTCGTGAGAATCTTCCGATATTTATATATGTCGTATGTTGAAGTAGTTTTTGTGTGTGGTGATCCTAGGGTGCTGATTTTTTCTCTAAGCTTTGGTACACGATTGAAATCGATCCGAGTTATCAGTTTATAGTGTGCTTAAGTTTTTTAATCGAAGTTCTATAGGTTTTAGCACTCTTTCAATTTCAATGATCAAATATGTTCAACTAATTAATAATAAACATGTTAGTGTTACGGTTTCATTATCATACATGCTTTACGTACTTCCGTAGTCTACTACAAAATTTCGACTTCCAATAATAAGTGATACAAGTATTAAACTCGCTCTCTATCCGAATATACGCTTGTAGGTTCTAGCATTGATTGGAGATCAACTTGAGTATGGTGAAAACATTTGCGATGAGTAAGATATATCCGTTTTAACGGATATCTTGAGTGGGTGGAACCGCAATCCATCGATAAGGTGTTAGCATTTTCTCCATTATGTTAAAAGCCTTTTGTTTGAAATAAATATTGGTTGTAAAACCCTTTTCACATGCTATGTCCGGCAATGTGATGGCTTTGAGGGATTCAATCAAGCGCCATCTGAAGCTTCCCCATGGCTATGTAATGGAGTACAAGCCTCATGATGCTTCACTGAATGACAAGTCGACAACTCATCTTATCGCAACACATGGTTGAGGGGATAAGCCTTGCAGGAATGGAACTTCCATTGTATGAAATCGCTGGTTTAGGATGGAGAAGTTCGATTTCTAGTTCTCAATCGCAGCAGTGTTAAGTTCTCAGTTGTGGTTTGTTTGATTGTGGATTTGTGGCCATAGAATGTCGAAGATGCAGTAGCTTACTAGCTGTTAGGTGTTTCTCTTTCTTTGGAATTTATTGTGATTGATTATTGAAGGTTATTGACAATGGAGTGCGGTTACTTGTCTAACTTTCATGTGATCCACATGCCAAGCGTACGGTTTCAACTTCAAACTCTCCTCAGGAGGTTAAAGATAAACAAGAAGTGATTTTCACTTATGTTGTTGATTTCGTAATGATTCTTAAATATAAACTTTATCTTACATTTTACACTCGCTATTTTGGCCAAGTTGTATATATCACTTAGAATATTAAATTTATTTAGTTCTTGTTGGTGTTACATGACAATAATTTACGCTTTGATCTAATCTTTAGTATCTCCAAAAGCTTATACATGGAACTGTTGATCGCTAAAGCAATGATGGAAAATAATTGTTCGGAGGAATATTTGTTGGTAATTGGTATTTGCAATTGGTACTGAAACCAAAAGTTGGAATAGCTAAAACGAAATGCTTTCATGCATATTATAGAAGCATAACAACTCCTCCTTTAATCAACCTTATTTTGCGGTGGTTTAGAGAATGCATAATGTAAACCTTTCCACACTTGTTCCCTGGTTTGGTTTTGAAAAGTTATAACTAGTTATCAAGAATCACATTATGTTCTTGTACTTGATTTTGGCATCTGTGGTGGAAGCCAATTCCTTATTGTTCAAGGTCATGATTGCGGAAAGCGAGGTGAAGTGGGCATCAAGATGGGACACTTACCTTCCTATTTTATAGAAGGCATAGTACTTGATTTTTATCCGAAAATTGAAAAAATCCTAAAGGGACCTCGCCTGAATCTTTTCACATCCGAAAGTACAAAGGGATCATCTACACTTTCCGAATATAAAGAGATGAATTATCTACTAGACTAGGTATAAAACGCCGTAAACCTTTTCTTGAGATCATTGTGAGGGCATCAAGGCGGTGGCTCTGCATCCCAAGTGCCTATTTCTATTCACCGTAAGTAGAAGTTGCCTTTTCCTTTTCAAATAAAGAAAGTGGACACATGATTATGGAAGTATTTTCATTTGAATCAAATACCCATTGTTTTACGCTTTGTTATTCAATTACATTACGCATATCATTTAGTTATTGTCTTGTGGTGTAGCAACTCTATGTCGAAATGTTAATTTTTTTCATGGATAACCATAGGATATAGTTTCAATGAGGTTGTGATCATTGAGTATTTAGAGTATAGTCACCAATCGATCGTAATTTATTGATCATCAGCACAAGTTTGTCTTCTGGTACACTCATCGAACTCCAGGAGTCAGAAATCCCCTCATCATTGTCAACCCCTACTAATTTACATCTATTCAAGGAAGGCATTCGTCCCTTGTGGGAGGTGTTGACTCTTTCAGTTGATCTAGTATACTGTCCTTTCTGTGTTTGTGTTAAATGAAACAATGTCTTAGCGATGATCTTTTCCTTCGATCAGGATTCTGCTAACTGTAATGGTGGGAAATAGATCATTAAATTTAAAAAGGCCGTCTAAGGCCGGTTTTGGGAGGATCCAGTATGTGAATTTTTACTCAGTGATGTTATTTTGTATATCTACTGATGAACTGAGTCTTCTGTGTTTGAGTGCATCGCTTGATCTATTATTTCCCTGTTTCGTTACTACCGCTTGTTTTAAGTTTGATCTAGTACTTAGTTTATTTAGAAGGCACGTCTTTCAGATCTTATTATGCATATGCATACCTCTAATTATGGATATCTAGTTATGTTTCTTCATCAACTTTGCAATTCTTATAGCTGTTCTACTGTGTCTAGTTGGTTACACACACTTGAAAATGTAGCAGTCCGAAACTTGTTGCATCCTAATACCCTATTATTTTACGCTTTGGAAGCATGAAATGGCATTAGTGATGTCCACGTGTTTGAACCATATTAGTATATTACTGTGTGGCCCTTCATTCATAGCTCATGTGCTCATACCTGAATAATTTTTGGTTATTAGAAAACATATATGTGCTATCACTTTCTGTAATGTAATCTTGGACTCCACTTTCATTCATGACTTAGTTTATCTTAAATTTCGGTCTTTCTTGCTCCCATGATATCCTGCTAAGGCTTTGCTGAAATTCCTATTCTTTTTAACAGTGCTCCACTCTGGGGATTCGTTGTTTGTTTTATGCTCTTCAACGTAAAAGGTACTACGGATATCCTACGTACTCTGTGATCTTACTCGTGAATTAACCTGGTGCATGTTCTAGCAATATTTAAACGTGACAAACTGGCTTATTAGTGGTTTGTAACTTGCAGGGTCAAATCTGTATTTCTGGATTGCTCTAATTCCTGTCACTGTAAGTTTATCGCAAATGGAATTTTGTAACACATTATATATGCTATAGCCTTGATATAAGTGTATAAAAATAGGAGAAACTATATTGAGTAATATCCGAGATACATGGCTATCTCTCTTTAGGTTGCCTTATCCTTTTTCGAACTCTACATACTCTTAAAATGCTTACCTAATTTATGAGCAACTATGTTTTTCTGCACTACTTGTGGGTTCAAATTTGCAGCATGTCATAGCTACCTTGGCGTTGGAGAGTACAGAATCAGTGGAAGTTTTTCGACATAAAGTCAAACTCGGATGAACTATTTTGGTTCAATAAACCGAATTTTCCTTAATTCATTCCGTCCTTTTCCGTTTGCCACTCTTGAATTCATTGATTTAATGAAAGAGTCAACAAAAAAGTAAAATCAACTTGGAGGTTATTCTTCCAACTTTATGGATATAATTGGGTATGATACTGACACTAATCTTTCTTGCATAACGCATTTGAACTTGCTTCCTTCTTTTGGTTCTGGGTATGCCCTTAGTCCCTGGCTTGGTTTATATTGCAATTTGGCATGGAAGATAATTTGAAAAAACTCTAGAACATGTTACTCCAGACTCATAAGTTCAATCTTTTATTGATTGATGGAATGAAAGTCTCGTAGGTTATAATTTATCATGGTATTCTGTCTGACATTAACCATTTCAAATTCGGAATTACCACCATGATATGCTGAACATTTTACTATTAAATGAGATATTTTCAATATTCTTTTGAATTGGATAGTATCATTATCATATATGAAAGTTCTGATGATGATTCTCGTTAAATCCCAGTGGCAATTTGGATCTAGTTCGTGCTTCATAAGTAACTATTTGCTCGTCTATGTGCATTTAATTGTCTGGTGAGAATGGATTCTAAATTTGTAGTACTTCCATTTGCCTTTAGTTTGTTCTTTCCTTACTTGGATTCAGTGTTGACCTAACGTTTTGTGCGTAGGTTTGGTGGGCGATTCCTATGCATTCTGAGACTTTGTCACTCTATGCGTTGGTGACTCAGGTATAAACATACTTATCAGTGAATGTTACAGAATATGTTTCACGTTTTAAAATGATAGCACTCATGAACTACCTTGGTTGTTGAATAGTCCAAATTTCTAAGTTATTAGATGGGAGTATAACTTAGACTACCCTGTACTAAGTTTCCTTCTTTCTATTTTTTTTTCGATTTCTTTTTCGATTTCTTTTTCTGTTCTTGTTATTACAAAACTCTCCTACTTTTTGGCATTCTTGCATCAAAGAAATTTAAAATGTCGATTGCGAAAAAACCTTTTGAAGTATTGAAAGGAGTTCAAACATAAAGCTTTAATTGATGCAACTAGCTCACACGTGAGGGCGTTTGTTTTAATCCTGGACTAAAGTGTTGTTGTTTTTTTTTTAAGATGGGAACAAACTACAAGGCAGTTCTAATTCCTAACAGAATACGAGAGACGATCCATGGATGGGGGAAGGCAGCTAGGAGAAGGAGAAGATTCGGCAATTACCCAAAAGATTCTACTGTTTGTACAGACACAAGCACAATAATTTCAGTTGAGGAATACGATCATCAATTACCAGATACTCCTCGATCTGACCATAGAACAGGTCCTGAAATTAATTTGCAACCCCAAGCATTTGTAAATGTTGCGTACGCCTCCCGACCATCTGCTACCATTTCATCACCAATGTCAGTTAGACTCATGGCAGAAGATATCATACAAAGATCTTTGTCGTTGCCATGTTAGTAAAAGTTGGGATACAGATAAACTTGTGCAGGGTGTTGTTAGTTACCATTGTTGGTATTAGTTTGTGTAGGATATTCAATAGGTGAAAACAGGTATTCATTAACACATGTAATGTTGTATCATAATCTTCATTTGGAGTACTTAAAAGATCGAACCCGACTTGCAAGAATTAAGGCGATCTAGATTATTAGGCTAGACTGCTACATCTCCTCTTCACAAACTTCATCAGTTTAGTGGCTTATCCACAGATCACAAGATCTGATCATATTTTGTAAAGCTAAACGATGATGGATAAGGCGGCAATTCATGTTATTTTACTGTTCCATTCATCACCATGGATTTGCCAGCACTAGATTACAGTGTTCGGGAATCAAATCAATGGTTTGCAAAAGAAATCTTTGATGAACCAACATACTAATCTAGTTCAATGAACTACAAACATTAAAGGAAAGGTACATGAACAAGATGAGGCATACATCAGAAAAGCAATAGCTCAGACTTTGATACAACATTAGGCTCAGTTAAAGGTAATGTTTTTACAATTATTATAAAGTACTGCAGTATTAGGCTAGTTATTTAGTTGCCTCAGCACCTGCTTCAGCTCTCAATGCTGCAACCATTGCCTTTTGTCTGTTCTGCATCTGTCTTTCCACAGCTAACCATACAAAGGTCTGCCAAATAAAATTGCTGAAAGACTTAATCCAGATTGGAATGAACTATAAACAGGTCCTCGTACTTTGAGCACATCGAAGAGTAAGGAGAAATCTAAAACGCAACTTATGGCACAAATCATATTGGAAAAGGATACATGGACAACATAAGTGTCTTAGCATCTTGTGTTACTAATGGATACCACTAGCAGAAAATTTTATGCATAATGCAAATAATGTACTAAAAGATCTTGATAGCACCACCAAATTCAAAGAAAATTTAGACGTATATTGTGCTACTTGAATGGAAATTACCAGAGCCATAATTCTCAAGGACATGTACTTCCATTATGCACTTCAGTGATCACTGTATCTTTTACATTAAGAATGCATCATCATGTTGTTTCCTTGAAGTGATTATATAAGTGTGAAAATTTCACAGCATGGATGAAAACTTTCAATGCCGACATAACCAGAATGAATGATAGAGAGAAACTGAAAGCTACAAAATGGGGCTGCCTTAAACCAATTTTCTCACTATAAATTGATTACTCAGAAACATACAAGGTAAGCAAGAAATTTAACAGAGTTCTACAACATAAACTGTAAAAACGGAAATATGTCAAATCCATCATAGATGCCTTCGGAACGAATCCTAAGGCGTTTCAAGCTGTCTAATGTCCCAGGCCTCAAGGTCCGACCCTAAGGCTGTCTCTGGTCCGACCCTCCTGAGTGAAACGATGAGCTAGACCTCAAAGACAGTAGGTCCGACCTAAACCATGGTCCGAGACCATGAAGGTCCGACCCGGACGATGATCCGGAAATAATTCTCTAACCTCGTAAGGAACCAAGTAAACTGGCACCAAGAGAGAGAATAGGATCAGAGGCTACCAAGGTCCGAACCACTATGCCTTGTGGCTTATGGGAGTTGATTTTAGACATGAGATTGTGACCGGACCAGGCCCTCGGACCTACACTCGGACGAAGGTCCAAGATGACTTCAGAGTCCCTAATTTCTCTCGGAGAATGACTAAACTACCCTCGAAAGCCCAAAAGGGAAATGGGTTAAGTCTTCTTAATGGGCCATGGGCCTAATAGAGCATTGTTGGCGTAATTCGAGCTTTACACTTGGCACGATCCAACGAAGTCCTTCCTCTTGGGAGATCTATATATATATATGGCACATTCCCATGCTAACGAGAAGTCAAGTCATCTTCTGAACTAATCACGATCACTATCTGAGCGGATCTTCAATCTCTCATCAAGTAAACTCTTTACCCGATTTGACACTACACAAACGGGTCTTGGTCTTACCCTCCAAAGTTACTTCGCAGTTCTAGCCCATTAGTACTTTGGTCCTTGGAGTCCATCGGACCCTGGTTTTAGACCTTGACTTGGGAAGATTTGCAATGGTTTGGACTTAGGGCGACTTAGGAAGAACTTAACAAGAGCTTGGGGGACTTCACCCTCAACATTTTTGGCACTGTCTGTGGGAAACTTTACAAAAAGTTTCATAGCTCTATAAGCAATGGCAAGACAGAGAAAGTCAGTGAGAACCGTCACTACTACAGTTGGAACTCGGCTCAAGAACACGATTGGCGAGATCGCATCAAGGAATCGAGAGCGATATCAGCGATGGCCACACCTGATGCCTCCTCGGAGGATGAAAGAGTCATTGGTCTACAAGAAGGACCCAAGGACTTGGAGGGATGGTCCAAGGTGGAAGGACATGTTCCTCAGAACACTTGTTCCTCTACCAGGAAGGAAATTTACTCTTCCAAATGGCCAGATCGTTTGTCCAAGTGAGTTTGGGATAAATGAGAATCAGTTCAGCCTCTTGCTCACTACTATCCAAGGTTGTTTTGGATCCAACAACATCCAACCTACTCCGCCATTGGCAGCTCCAAGGAAAACAGAGCCTGCTCAGTCAAGGAATGAGCATTGCCATGTCTTGGAGAGAATAGGAGAACAAGGTCGACAAGATGATCTGTGCAACCTTATCAACAGGAGAGCTACTGCATCTCAGGAGCATCGTAAGAGGAGCCTAGTAGGACCTAGAATGGATGAGGCCAGTACTAGTTGCCATGCTGCCCTCCAAACAAGGGCAAGAGACCAAATGGCAGAGAGTATCGCAGTAATCCAAGTCGATGACCTTCCTCCCGGCGTGGTCATCAACCCAAGAACGGGTGAGAGGCTTACTACTGAACAAATCTACATTCAACAAAAGGCTTTGGAGACCCAGATTGCTAATCTAGGCAAAATGGTGAAGGCTCATGAGAAGGTGATGATAAGAGCTCCAAACCCATTATGTGATGCAATCAGAAGAGAGAGGAAGCATCCTGATTGCACTATCCCTAACCTTGAGCGTTACCATGGAGACACTTGTCCCGTTGCTCATCTTACTAGGTATGAAAGTAAGATGGACACCAATGAATTGATTGACAACATGAAAGCTCTCAACTTCTCATCCGCTCTCTTTGGAGAGGCAATGGATTAGTGGACTGCCTTACCCGATGGCTCAATCATGACCTATAAGGATGTAGTCTCTCTTTTCACTATAAGAATTCTGTTATTTAGCGACGGAAAGGGGCGACGGATTCCTATTCGTCTCCCCTTAACGACGGATCGCTCATTTTAGCGACGGATAGGGCGTAATCCGTTGTTATATACGTCGCTATTTAGCAACGGATAGTTATCCGTCGCTAAATTTAGCGACGGATAGACTATCAGTCCCAAGGCTTTGTTGACTTTTAAAAAAGTAAAAAAGGAAAATAGAAATTTAATGACGGATAGATTATCCGTTGTTAAAAGTAATAAAAAAATTAAAAAAATAAAACCAGCGACAGATAGCTTATCCGTCGCTCCATATAGCGATCCGTCGCTAACCGTTATAATAACGGGACAGACGTCCATTTCCCCCATTTTCATTCTGCTTCACTTCTTCTCCTCTTCTTCACCATTTTCGGCCCTTCTCCAAGTCCGACCAAAACTCAACCATTCCGGCCAATCTTGGACTCTTTTTGAAGCTCTTTTAACAAGGAACTCGGGTGGCCCTTCAATTTCATCCTTCTTCGGCTATTTTTCCTGTAATTGAAGGTATTAGTCTAAAACCCTTACTTTTCTAAATTTGGGATTTTTACTAATTTCGATCAATTGTATGTTTTTAAACTCATCTACTAGCTAGTATAGCTTATATTAAGTATTGGGTTAAGCTTGAGGTTGTGCAATTGATTTATTTATTGTGAAATTGATTTGTTAGTATGATGTTTATAGTATGTAAGGTATTTAGTTTGATGTTTTCGTATATGTATTAGGATTAGTGGTTGTAGTATATTGATGTTTGTGGGATTTGGTTGAGTATTTGGGGACCATTTAGATTTAGTGATTTTGGTGGTTGTAGTATAATTGACCAGATAATTAAGTAAAATGCAATTTATAATTTATAATTCATATAAAAATTGGTAATTGTAATGGGAATATAATTAATAAATTAGTAATTCAGATAAAAAAATTGGTAATTGGTAATTCGTATAATTCGATGGGAATATAAATTGGCAATTCGTATAAAAATTGGTAATTCGTAATTTATAATTTGTAATTTATAATTCGTATAATTGAAATTCTTTTAATTTATAATTTGGTAATTTGAATGGGAATATAAAAAAATTGAATGAAAAAAACTTTAAATGTAAAATGCATATAATTCATGAAATTTGGAACGTATTATAATTAACAATGCAATTATAGCTAGAAATTTGAATTGAGTTGAAATTCAATACGATCTAATAAATTCAGACGTGTCAGGTTATATAATCATTCAATGAATCCCAATCGTTCATGGATGTACTGTTGTACTATTAATGGCAGAGTTCAATGTAGTTTTGTGGAAGGGGTTGAAGCCTTCATCGCATTTGCGATGACACATCCGACTTGTGTAGGGGGGGGGGGTTGAAAAAGTGCCCTTGCAAATTGAAAAAATGCAGAAACAAGCAATATTTGACTCCTACAGCAGTAGTCGAGCACTTGAAACGTAATGGATTCCTACCTGAGTATGAGGTACGGAATTATCATGGTGAGGAAGCAACACCGTCCATGACATATGAGCAATTTAGGCAGCGTGGAAGGAAGAGAAAAAATGAGTAACTTGGGGGGTCAAAGTACATCTAAATCTCATGCTTTTCATTACCGGGTCGAATAAATGGTGTTTAATGCGGCCGGGGCAGAGTTTATGGACACTAGTACCACTGGAACCGAGGGTGATGTGGAGGAGCCACCGAATCCCGAGGATCATGCATTCTTTGACTTGTTTGAATTAGCGAAGAAGCCGATTTATCCGGGGTGTAAGAAAATGACCAAGTTATCTTTGTTGTCTTGGCTAATGAGTTGTAAGGCCGAGGATGGCCAATCTGAAGTGAGCTTCAATAATTACGTACAGCTGTTGTCGGACTGTCTCCCTGAAGCAAACCTAGTACCCACCAACTTTTACCAAGCAAAGAAAAAGATGCGAGGGTTGGGGTTGCCTATGGTAACCATAGACTGTTGTCCAGATATGTGCATGATCTAATTGGGGGGAGGATGTAGATCTACTGAAGTGCAAGTTCTGTGGTAAGGACCGCTACAAGTGTTACAAGGAGGGGGCTTCAAAGAAACATCAGAAGAAAAAATCTCCCACATAAGAAAATGTGGTACTTCCCTCTAGCACCTCGTTTGAAGAGGTTGTACGCTTCAAATGTTTGTGCCGATAAAATGCGGTGGCATAAGGAGCGAATAATCCCAGAAGATGCAGAGGGTAGAATGGAGCATCCATCAGACTCATCGACGTGGAAAGAGTTTGACAAGACATATCCGGAGTTTGCAGCCGAGTCTAGAAATGTACGGATGGTTTTAACCTGTTTGGAAGTGAACGGGCGTACTCTTGTTGGCGAGTGATGCTCACACCATACAACCTGCCCCCCGGTGAGTGCATGAAGGAACCATTCATGTTCTTGACTGTGTTGGTGCCTGGGCCAAATGATCCAGGAATGACGTTGGATGTCTTCTTGTAACCCATAATCAAGGAGCTGATTGAGCTGTGGGAGAATGGTATCCCTACATATGATGTATCGACCAAGAAGAACTTTACCTTGAGAGCAGCACTACTATGGACCGTGAGTGACTTTCCTGCATACTCCATGCTATCTGGAAGGAAAACCGCCGGGAAACATGCATGTCCACATTGTTTAGAGGACACTGATGCATGTAGACTGAAGGATAGCGGGAAGGAATCTTGGTTTGATTGTCATCGTAGGTTTCTACCAATTAATCATCCGTTCAGGAAGAACAGGGATCAATTCTTGAAAAACAAAGTAGAAAAGAAAGGATCCCCAAGACGACTTACTGGTGCACAAATTCTTGTGGAGATTGGTAAGCTGGCTCTTATGAAAGTGACTGAACTTGGGTGGGAAAAGCATAACAAGAAAATTAGAAACAAATGTGGATGGCAGAAGAGAAGCATCTTCTGGGACTTGCCTTATTGGAGCAATCTTCTTATATGTCACAACCTAGATTTCATGCACATTGAGAAGAACGTGTTTGAGAACTGGTTCAACACAATTTGCAACATTCCCTGAAAAACAAAGGATAATGTCAAATCTAGAGCCGAGTTGGATACATGGTGTAAAAGGTTGGAGTTGACAAAGAGGAATGATGAAGGTGAGTGGCCCAAGGCATGCTACACAATTGACAATGAATCTAGGTCAATACTGTCTGATTGAGTGAAGTCATTGAAGTTTCCCGACAATTACACCTCGAAATTGGAGCGGTGTGTGGATTTGAAGAAGGCAAAGATGTTTGGGATGAAGAGCCACGACTCTCATGTGTTCATGGAGAGGCTTATTCTGGTTGCATTTCGAGAACTGCTACCTAAACCTGTCTGGATCTCTATCACCGAGCATATCTTATTTTTCAAGAATTTATGCACAAGGGTGGTTCAGGATCAAGTGTTAGAAAATCTTGAAAGCAACATACCATTGATTCAATGCAAGCTAGAGTGTATCTTTCCACCAAGCTTCTTTGATTCTATGGAGCACTTGCCGGTTCACCTTCCACATGAAGTGAGATTTGCTGGACCGGTTTAGTATCGATCGATGTATCCATTCGAGAGGTGTGAAATAATTGCAATCATGTTGTTAGGATATATCTGTTTAGTTTTGATCAGTACACCATAATGACTTACCTTAGCTCAGAAAGGTATCTTGTACTCTTGGTTCACTTGAACATTGTAAAAGAGGAAGTATACTTAGTATGATTAGTCTAGTAAATCTTGTATAGGATGATAGGTCTCTGAATGTAATTTTATATGTTTGAAGAAGACCAAGAAGAAGAGATCCAACTGAAAGAGCTCAACTATCTGAAGATATGAAGACTGCACAAGATTACCGAAGACTAAGGAATTGTGCCTCAGAAACCATATGCAAAAGATAACTTAGTGAAAACAATGTTTCTGGAAGAAACGATGTTTTCCTTAGTTTCTGAAAGGCTTGGAGTTTCTGATAGTGCCGACCTCATAACGGTATCGTAGTTCCGTTGGCACAACAGGATAAAAGATAGTACAGTTCATTTAATGCCATTGCAGAACTCGCTGACCAAAAGCTTTTATCTCTGAACAAAGAGATAAAAGTTAAAGATTATCAACGGATTGTTTGTAGTTTGAATCTCAATAGCCTAACGGATAGTAATTCAACTGGCTTGATTTTCACCTATAAATATCACCACTTACAATGCTTGAAAATACACACTTGAACGACTAAATTTCATATCCTACACTCACGCATACAAGCCTTCTGCCTACTTACTCTCTAGCTTTACAGTTGCGACCAAGCTCTTGATTCTAAGTAGCAGGAAAGTTCTATATCTGATCCTTAACAAGCTATATCTGTTGTGAAGGAGTTGAATTGAAGCACTGTTGCGACTTGCTAAGATATTCATTCTCCTGAACGAAGAACATAGACTTGGGTCAGTAAAGAACATATCACCACACACTGTCCAAGCGTGTTAAGTGACTCTTGTTCCAGAAGGTAGTATTACATAACTGTGGAAGTTATTAATCTACCAATCTGGAAAACTCTTCTTAACTAACACCAAAAAAGGCGTGCAGTTGAGGAAGTACTTAGTTTGGAAAACTAAGGAATAACTCCAAGAAAGGTTCTGAGTAAAGGAAATACTTGGCTGGGAAAGTCGTGGAAGAACTCAGGGGGAACAGTTGGTTGGGAACCTAGTATATTTAGGAATCGAGAGAAGATATTGTAAGGTGAACTCAATTATCTATCTTAGTGGATTCTAGGTCTGAGAAAGGCCGAAGTGGATTAGTTGAAGGATTACGCCACCTTCATATACCACTATAAAGCTACTGTGTTATTTACTTTCTGCACTTACTTTCTACCTTTACTTACTTGCAAAGTAATTTACACACTTTACTAGCTTGCTGAGCACGTGCACTTATCAGAAAGACTTCCGCTATTCTGATTATAAGTATCAGAAAGTTACCCAACTTTCTGAGAAATTTTTTTATCGACAAATGTTTGAAAAGACTATTCACCCCCCCCCCCCCCCCCCCCGTCTTTTACTTTGCCATTATCTGGACCAACAAGTGGTATCGGAGTGGGAGGTTAATTCCTATGTCTTCTGCACTGAACCTAGATCCTAGATAAGTGCTCACTAATCGCTTAACCCCTGCACTTGATCTGTTTGATAAGTTTTATCCTGCAAGATGTCTTTAGGCGATGCTCCAGTTCTCAAGCCAAAGAACTATGAAAAATGGAGGAACAATATGATGCTCCATCTGGAAGCCATCAGTGATGAAATGATTGAAATTATAAAGAATAGCCATATAGTCATTCAACAAGCAAAGATAGTCACTGATGTCTTTGATGGGAGAGCTACTGGTCAGATAGATTTGGAAGAAAAACCCAGATTTCTCTAGACATCGGAAGATTTCAAGAGAAATAGATTGGATGGTCAAGCTCGAAACATCATTATTCGTTCTACTCCAGACCACATACAGTGTAAACTGTGGTGTGCAAAAACGGCGAAAGAGGCCTGGCAACTAGTTGAACAAATTTATGCCGGTTCTCAGAAAACCATGGAAAACAAGTTCGAAGTTCTGAAATTAAAAATCCTGAATTTTAAACAAGGGCCTTCGAAAACCATTGAACAACTTGATTTTTGGTTTACAACGTTGATAAGGGAAATGGCTGCACTTGGTGAAAGTGAAAGATATTCTAACGCCGAAAAGGTGATGACTATCGTAAGGAGCATAAATCACAACTGGGAACATACTCATTACTTTTATTTCAACCAAGGAATGCCATATATCACTCCATCGGAATTATTCTCTCATCTAGCCACTGTCAACTATGAAACCTCTCAAAGAGGACAAATAGCTGATCAACAAGCTCAAAGTGTTGCTTTAGTAACATAAGGTACTTCTGAGAAGAAGAACACCAAAGAATCTACTGACGAAGAAGCTCTTGCAGTAAAGCAAATGAGAAAATACGTTAGACAGGAGATTGAGAGAAGAAAAGCCAAAGAGAAGCTGAAAAAGCATCTAGGCCCTAACTATCACCTGTACAAGAATATGCAATTGACTAACTCTCTGAATAAACCTGGTCAGAAAGCATCAAGTACTGAGGTTACAGAAATCGGAAACGATACCTGTTTCTATTGTCAGAAACCTGGTCACTTCAAACGGGACTGTCCTGTTCTGAACAAGCTCAAGACAGGTGACAAAAAGGATAGGATAAACTTCAAGAGAAACCAGAGAGCTATGCTTTCTGAAGAAAGAAAGAAGATCGAAATCCAACTGGACGCATTTGATCTTGATTCAGATTCAGACAACGATGATTTTGATGAGTCAAAGCTAGTGTAACCAGAATTGTGTGCCTACACTCACGAAGTATTTGACTTTGGTCAAAGAAAGAATGAAATGTGTGGAGTTGTTGAGGAAATCTACCCAGATTACTCTAACCTTGAACCATGTCTTATGGCTGATGATGAGGTAACCAACATTTCACGGTTCATTAATTATGAGAGTGATGAGGAAGTAATCAAGGATCTAGAACATCTCAGAAGGGAGTTAGATCTTTATGAAAGAGAATTCTTGGTTGCTCGATCTAGAACCAAAATTCTTGAAACAGAAAAAGAATCTCTTGAAAGCGAGTGTTCACATTTACAGCGACTTTCTGACACTAAGGATGCAGAAAATGCATTCCTTAAGGCTCAGATAGACGAGACCAGAAAATTGCATTATGAGGCTATGGAGTTGCTCCCGAAGAAGTGTGAAAACCTTCTTTCTGAGAATGAGGAACTAAAGAAGAAAGAATTATCTTTCCAATCCTATGCCAAGCGAGTGACACTCTCACTGAAGTACACTCTTACCTAAGAGATCCTTCAGAAAAGGGAGGACTTGGGCTTGACACACAAACAAGCAATTCTACCCCTCTGAAAAGGAGTAATGAAAGGTTGACGTTTGTTAGTGGTCAACAAAGTGGTTCCCAAACAACCTATAGCATTTGTTAGAAAGCTAAGGTTGCTGACAAAGGTAAAGCTGTTGCGTCCAAACCTTTGAGGGAAAAATGTCCCCAAGAAAACTGTGGAAAAGGTTTATGAAAAGAAATTACGCACTAAAAAGTGCAATTACCCACAGTGCTATGTCTCTAGGAAAGGAAAAATTGCAGGAGCTGGCGATTTTTCCAAAGTACCATTTTTCGGAAGAAATAATGATCCAGAGACTAGTGAAGCTGCTGAGAGAAGATCTCAGAAAGCAAAATATGCTTGAAATGGCATTGGCTACAAAGCCATCGGAAAATACTTTCTCAGCAATAGAAACAAGAGCAAGAATGATGGATGAATGCCAGGATTGCGCATAGAAATCTTCAGAAGTGGAAGAAAGAACAGGCTACGACAACTCTGAATGCCAGGGCTAGAAGGAATCTGAGAAGGAAAGTCGAGCTTGCTAAAAATTTGACTCAGCAACCTAAAAGAACACTATGTGGAAGAACCCTAAGTGTCATTTTGATAGTGGATGTGGGAAGCACATGACAAGAGACAAAGCACATCTGGTTAACTACAGAGAGTGTGATAAAGGACCAATTATTAGAATTGCTGGAGGAGATTAAAATCCAACCATAGGTTTTGGTGATCTGAAGCTTGGAGCTCTTACAATCACTGAAGTACTACATGTAGAGGGATTGAAATATAATCTCCTAAGCATGAGTCAGTTGGCAGACAAAGGGTACTCAGTAAAGATCAAGTCAAACCTATGCAAATTGGTTGACAATGAATCGAAGCGGGTAGTCTTGGCTGCTAGGCGGAAAGGAAGTCTCTATGTTGCTGACTGGGAATCTGCAACAATCGAAGAATGCCTCATGGTGAGTCAATCTGGCTACACTGAAGAAAATTGGCTATTGCACAAAAGAATGAGCCACTTGAACTTCAAAACTCTGAATAAGCTAGCTAAGAAAGATCTGGTGATTGGATTACCCAAAATGACATACAGAAAAGAAGATCTATGCTCACCATGTCAATTTGGAAAACAATCCAAAACCTCTTTCAAGTCTAAAATAAGACACTTCAGTAGTAGGGCACTGCAAATGTTGCACATGGATCTCTTTGAGTCCTCTATGACAAGCTATGCAGGAAACAAGTATGGTCTGGTTGTTGTAGATGACTATTCAAGATTCACTTGGGTTGTCTTTCTGAAACACAAATCTGATGCAAGGGTCGAGTTACCAAGTCTGCTGAACAAGCTAGAAGTCAAGAAAAATGACAAGGTATCTGTGATCGTAATGACGATGGTACTGAGTTTGTAAACCAGTACATAAAGGATTTTTGTACCTGCAAAGGTATACAATACCAACTTTCTTCAGTAAGGACACCACAACAAAATCGCGTTGCTGAAACGAAGAATAGAACGCTGAAAGAAGCGGCAAGAACAATGTTTGCTGACATTGAAATAAGTGAAATCTATTGGGTTGAAGCTGTTAACATGGCTTGCTACACTTAGAATAGATGCTTGATAAACAAAGACCATGACAAAATTCCCTATGAGCTTTGGACTGGTAGACCCCCTAATATCAAACATCTAAGAGTGTTTGTGTAACGCCCCAAATTTTAAAAGACGAATTATGAATAATATGATACGTGTTAGAGCGTGAGCTTTTAAAATCGGCGAACTTGACTTATTAAAATATAAAACGTTACTAGACGCATTACACGTCAAAAGACTTGATATGAAATTCTAGATACTAAACCGTGAACTAGTAAAATAATGCAGCGGAACTTTAATAACGTAAAATCTTTGATACAAAATTCTAAATACATGCAGCTGAAAATTGTAAAGACGCTCTTAGTAGTGATCACTGCTCCTCCGGCAACGCTCCACTCCAATAGCTTGGCTTCAAATACCTAAAATAGATATTTTAGAAAGGGGTCAGCCGTGACCACTGGCTGAGCAAATTACATGCACGTGCCATGATCTAAAGTTCTATCTTCATGTCTTTTAAATCTTTTAGTCTTGCTTAATGCGATGCAACCTTAAGACCTGACTTGACCCTACTTTAAACTCAGAACTTGAACTTGAACTTGTCATTCTTTAAAACTCTTTAACTTGAACATGAAACTTGTCTTGAAACTTATTCTTGAAACGTCTTAAAATCTTAACATGATTCGCGGGCTCACTTGGCATCGCAAGGTCCTACCCCAGCCTATGGTGGCCTCTTAAAACTCTTAAAACACGACTAGAGGCACTAATCACACTCGATACTCTTAAAATTGCCACAAATGCTTAGGGTGGTGTCCTTACGAGCCCTTACTTTTCTTTAACTTTAAAACTTGCATTACTTCGAACTTAACATCTTCTTAAAGTGAATGCATGCTTCTGGACTCTAACTCATGAATGCATGTACTAATGTGTGTGCATAACATAACATCATATAACATCTGCAATAAGAACAAAGTAGATTACTGAACAGTAGTACATCATACATATCTAATCAGATCGTCATCCAAACCAACTTGAGTAAAATCACTTCATGGACAAATTTATCTTATACCATGTAAACTAGATAGGCACAAATATGACCAACATAAATGATCGTCACCTCCAAATCAACTAGAAAACATTGATCAAAGTACTGGCTATGCACTGGACCAAAACCGGATGACATAACCATCAATGAAGCAATTACATACTAACCTCTTTCATCTGAACAAATAGAAACACAAATTAATCACATCATCATACTTTAACAAATAACACCTATAGAAGG
This sequence comes from Plantago major, assembly GCA_026545765.1. Taxonomy (NCBI): domain Eukaryota; kingdom Viridiplantae; phylum Streptophyta; class Magnoliopsida; order Lamiales; family Plantaginaceae; genus Plantago; species Plantago major. The sequence goes on from CM048841.1 coordinate 62,239,976, forward strand.
AACATAGGGTAACCTACAAACTTGTAAATATATCTAACGATTACTCACACAAAATTTACATCATACATATATATATTTGTGAATGCAGTCCTAGGGGAACTTGCCTTGAGAAATGAACGAGAGAGGCAAACATTGAAAACGGGGTCGAAAACATAGCTCTCTGTTCGACATCAAATTATGGCCTTCTCAAACATCATAATGACGATCCCTCCGGTGAAAGTGTATAATGATATGTTACGAATCCGCTCTCCAAATATCAGCTCGATCCGACGGTTAATGAACCGGGAATCGAGTTTTGAACAAGACTGCGTCTGGCAGAAATTTAACGCGCGAAAAAAAGTGACTTTGGCTAAAATGTTTTCTTTTGAAAATCCCTAGGGTTTTTGGGAGACTAGGGTTTTGACAAGGGCTAAAAGATGAGCTCACAAAAGAATATTGGGCTTAACTTTAAGGAAAACAGTTTTGGGCCAAAAACTAATGTTTTACGAACTCCGCTTAACGCTCGGTTTGCTCTAAAACGTCTAAATTCGAAATACGAATTTTTGGGCTGTTAAAGTTTGGTTGTAGATGTTTTGTTCTGAACAATGGTACATAATATTTAAGAACATTTCAACAAAAGGCAGATGAAGGTGTATTTCTGGGCTACTCTCTGAATAGCAAAGCATATAGAGTATACAACAAAAGGACACAAAAGATTGAAAATCTGTGCATGTAGTATTCTGTGAAGGAAACAAGAAAGCACCTATAAATGATGAACTCTCAGAAAGGTTCAAAGAACTTTTGATCGAATATTCTGAACAAGAATCCTCAAAGATAAACAATTCTATCATAGACTTAGAGGATGAGTCTGACGATGAAAGGCAACCTCTGTCAAGTAACAACAAGATGACTCTAGGACATGATGAAGAATTCCCTCTGAGAAAACCTGTAAAGGATCATATCTCAGAAAGTGTTCATCATATAGAGGTTTCTGAGCCAAGGGTCACAGAAAGACCTACCTCAGATACTCGGACATTGAACAACAAGCGGAAATCCAGGGTACCATTAATGTACCTGACTTCAACAATACTGAACAAGTATCCAATCAAGGTCATGATGACTCTGATAACAATATTGATCTTGATCCTACTAGTTCTAAATCTATCATGACATGGATAAGAGACCATCCTGCTAAGGATGTGATAGTTCCTCTAAACCAAGGTGTCAGAATTAGAAGAGCTATTGCTGAAAATGCAAATTCTCTCCATGGATGTTTCATTTCAAATATTGAACCTAAAACTATTGAAGATGCATTACAAGATCAGGACTGGATCTCAGCAATGCAAGAAGAGTTGGATCAATTTAAAAGAAACAAAGTCTGGAAACTGGTTCCCTTTATTGATGGAAGATCTGTTATAGGAAATAAGTGGGTTTTCAGAAACAAGATGAATGAGTCTGGTGAAATCGCCAGAGACAAAGCTAGGTTGGTTGCCAAGGGATTCACCCAGACTGAAGGACTAGATTTTGATGAGTCTTATGCACCAGTTGCAAGATTGGATGCAATCAAACTATTTCTAGCATTTGCAGCCCATAATGACTTCAAAGTTTACCAAATGGATGTTAAAAGTGCATTCCTGAATGGTGAGCTCGCTGAGGAAGTCTATGTTGATCAACGACCAGGCTTTGAAGTTCCCTCAGAAGTAAAAATGGTTTATAAGCTTCAGAAAGCTCTATATGGACTAAAATAAGCTCCAAGAGCATGGTATGATACTTTAGCCAAATACTTGCTGGGTAGTGGATTCAATAAGGGAGATGTTGATAAAACTCTCTTTACATTGAACCATGAAGGGAAACTTCTCTTAGTTTATGTTTATGTAGATGAAATAATATTTGGATCTAAGGACAAGAAATTTTGTGAAGACTTTGCTGAACTCATGAAAAGAAAATTTGAGATGAGCATGATGGGAAATTGAATTACTTCCTAGGGTTGCAAGTCAAGAAATTCAAGAATGGAATATTCATTAGTCAAACAAAGTATGCCAAGGACATGCTCAATAAGTTTAATCTAAAGCCTTCTGACAAAAACGCTAAGATACCTATGAGCATTGGAACCAAGATGACCTATACTGAATCCGACAAGAATGTTGAAGAACACAAGTATAGGAAATTAATTGGGTCACTATTGTATCTCAACTTGAGTAGACCGGATATCGATATGCAGTTGGAGTTTGTGCAAGTTTTCATACAAATCCAATGCAAATACACTACGACACTTCCTTGAAGATATTAAGGTATGTGAAAGGTACAATAGATGTTGGATTGTGGTATCCAAAGGAGTGTGGATTGAGTTTGGTTGGACATTCTGATCCCAACTATGCTGGATCAATGATTGATAGAAAAAGTACTTCAGGAACTTGTCAATTCCTTGGAGCTCGTTTAATGTCATGGTTCAGCAAGAAACAAAACTCAATTGCCACCTCAACCACAGAAGCAGAGTATATTGCCGCTGGATGTTGTGCATCACAAAATCTGTGGATTCAACAACAACTCAGAGACCACGGACTCAATAAAGAGAAAACTACCATTTTATGTGACAATACAAGTGCTATTGTTATTACTCAGAATCCTATGTTTCATGCAAGAACCAAGCACATTGATTTCAGACACCACTTCATCAGAGACCATGTCGAAAAAGGCAATATAGAGATACTCAAGATTGGCACATGAGACCAACTTGCTGATATCTTCACTAAGCCTCTGGAAGAGAGTAGATTTCTAAGTCTAAGACATAGTCTCGGACTAATGGAACTACCAAGGTGCTAATATTGGTCTACGGGCGGCAGAACTCATTGAACCAATATAAAGGGAATAAAGGTTTCTGAAAAGAAATGCAAAAAGAAAACGAGAGTAATTTATGAGACGGACACTCAGAAAGTTGCTATTTCTGAAAGATACTTGAAATGGGTATTCAAATATCTAAGGCATTGAAGAAAAGGCTACTTAGAAAGGTCTCTGAAACGGGTATTCAGAAACCATGAAACATCTAAGTCAGGGGGGAACATAAAAAGAAAAGTTTGACCAAAAAGACAATTCCTATCAGAAGTCAAATATCTCTTTTGTGTTGAAAATTTCCTTGTGAAATATTTCAAACAAGTCTTCGAATGATCAATTAATGATCTAATCACATTTTGTACACTAGTTACAGGTTTCTGAGAAGTTGAAAGACACTTAGGCGAGTTGTGACAAATTACATTGATGGGGCACAATTACATGTGTTGATTGATATCATTGCTCTGAAAATCAATCTCATCCCTTTAGAAATTAAGGCTTGTAATTCAACGACCAAGATGCGTCCACTAACCCCACTCGCGCAGTAACCAAGTAACTGACCCCACTTGCATTAAATGCAATAACGCCTTTTCACCATGCATGTGCAGAACTGTGAGTAATATACATACAAAATTCATCTGTATCGCATGTACTTGCATTGCTATATAAAGGCGGATTTAGCAAAGAAAAATACTTTTGCCTAATCCCACAAATCACTTGCACGAAAATAGAAAAAAACATTCCTAATCTTCTTGGGGGTTTCTACGGTGAGATAGTAGTCGTACTAATTGTTAAAACGAGATAGTAGTCGTACAACCGTTGAGATCTAATCTCAACCATTGATCTTATGTACGACTACTCTTATCTGTAACTCAATGAGTAGTCGTACTGGTTAATTTACGAATCAACCATTGAAGTTTATTTTAATATGTAAATACAATTATATAAAAATACATTATAAAACATTAAATTAAAACTAAACCATAATATAAAATTTTAGAAAAACCCATCAATTCATCAAGAAAACCCCATCAATTGATAATTATTTCTTCTCAGATCTCTCCATTTGTCAACTCTATTTTTCCCTAATTTGTAAGCTTCTTTGCAACTCGCTTATATCGTCAACGAGCAATTTGTCTCTTCCGATCGCGACCGGCGACTCCTCCCGTTCCACCGCTGAAGTCGATTCCGCTTGGCCGGATCTTGAGATCTTTATCGCTCAATCCTCTTCTCTCCCGTAATCTTGAAAACAATGTTTCTAGAAGAAACGATGTTTTCATAGTTCTCAAAGGCTTGGAGTTTACGATATCGGCGTGCACTCGACCGTGTGCATAGTTCCATTGGCACAACAGACAAACGATAATGCGATTACATTTAATCCCATTGCGAACTTCGTGACCAAAAGCTTTATCTCTGAACAAAGAGACAAAAGTTCTGTAGTACTATAAACGAATTGTTTGTAGTTTGAATCTCAATAGCCTAACGGATAGTAATTCAAACAGCTTGATTTTCACCTATAAATATCACCACTTAGAATGCTTGAAAACACCTTAGACACACTTGAACAACTGAATTTCATATCCTACACTCAAGCATACAAGCATCTTACTGCCTCTCTAGCTTCTACGATTTCGACCAAGCTCTTGATTCTAAGTACCACGAAAGTTCTAAGTGTCCTGATCCTTAACAAGCTATATATGTTGTAAAGGAGTTAAATTGAAGCACCGTTGCGACTTGCTAAGATATTCATTCTCCTGAACGAAGAACATAGACTTGGGTCAGTAAAGAACATATCACCACACACTGTCCAAGTGTGTTAAGTGACTCTTGTTCCAGAAGGTAGTATTACAAATCTACCAATCTGACAAACTCTTCTTAACCAACACCAGAAAATGCGTGGAGTAGAGGTAGTACTTAGTTTGGGAAACTAAGGAATAACTCCAAGAAAGGTTCTGAGTAGAGGAAGTACTTGGCTGGGAAAGCCGGGGAAGAACTCAGGGGGAACACTTGGTTTGGAACCTAGTGTATTTAGGAATCGAGAGAAGATATTTGCAAGGTGAACTCAATTATCTGTCTTAGTGGATTCTAGGTCTGAGAAAGGCCGAAGTGGATTAGTTGAAGGATTACGCCACCTTCAGATACCACTATAAAGCTACTGTGTTATTTACTTTCTGCACTTACTTTCTACCTTTACTTACTTGCAAAGTAATTTACACACTTTACTAGCTTGCTGAGCACGTGCACTTATCAGAAAGACTTTCGCTATTCTGATTATAAGTATCAGAAAGTTACCCAACTTTATGAGAAATTGTTTTATCGACAAAATGTTGAAAAGACTATTCAACGCCCCCTAGTCTTTTACATTGTCGTTATCTGGACCAACACATGTACTTAAAATGTCTGAATTTTCCCTAGTCACACTTTCTTACCTAAATATACATTCAGTGCTTGGGAAATTGAAGAAATATGTCAAGAACAATGGTAGACCTGAAGGATCGATTGCCAATGCGTACGTTCGAGAGGAAACTGCAACCTTTTGCTCCTATTACTTTGAGGACCACGTCCCGACAAAGGCATCTAAGCCGTCTTGAAATGTAGACACATTCAAAATTCAAGAGGATGATGATGTTTCCCTATCTATTTTTAGGGTCTCAGGGAGACCTATGGGACAGAGTAATAAAGAATATCGTGGATAAGGAGTGAAGGCTCAATATTATGTCCTCACGAATTGTGCTGAGGTTGACAAGTATATGGTGATATTTGCTGGGTGAGTACCTTTCTTATTAAAAGCAACTAAAATTGAACTTTTAAGTAAAATCCAGGCTAGTATGTAGACTTATAATCATGCCAATGTCCATAGCGTTTTCAAAGAGAGTTGTTTGGAGAAGAATCCTCAGCTGGCAGATGATACGCTTGAAGAACTCCTTGACTCAAAGATGGAATCAGAATTTCCAGATTGGTTCAAGGAGTATGTCCGAGATCCTGTCAACAACGTCACATGCCCTTACTTGAGTGCTCTTGCAGAGGGACCATTCAAAAAGGTCTACACATTCCCATCTTACATAGTCAATGGCCTTAGGTTCCACATGATTGACTCTAACACGGCCATGGCTACAAGCAATTCTGGGGTGTATGTCAGGGGGCAAGATTTAGGACCAGCTGATTTGTATGATTTCCACGGGAAGCTGAAACGAATAGTGCACCTTGAATATCCCGGTTTTCCCTTGAAAAGAACCTTTATGTTTGATGTTGACTGGTATGATCCTAATCCACTTGGTACGAACTATTTATCTTGGCAACTCAAGCACGACAAGTGGTGTTTCTTGAATATCCAAGCAGGAAATGCGACATGGTGGACTGGTTAGTTGTGATACCTATAGGTGCCCGCTCCAAAGTGGAGTACGTTGAGAAAGACGACTCAATTACCAACTCGTACCAAGAAGAGGTTGTCGATGAACAAGCAAAAACTCCGGTATAGGCTCGTGATGAGTTGATAGATCTGCACGAGCACCAGTATGTAGACTTAGACGAGGATGCCCAGGGTATGTGAGAAGGGTAGATTATGTATATAACAAGTTAGTTGTTGATAATACCACGTATTTGTGATTTACATGCTTTTCTAAATTTATGTAGTTGTATACTAACACATTTTTCCTGTATTTGTTGCATGTTTTTGCAGATGCCGCGACAGAGATGACCCACCTACCATCCTCCCCCATGCAGCCAGTCGGGGGGTAGTCGAGGAGGGGTGTCAGAGTTAGAGGAGCATGAGGGCCTTGGAAGTCAGAGCAGCTGGTCTGCGGTTCCTGAGACCCCACCTGGTTTGAGCAGGGGCTCGAATCTGATCTTCGGGAACTTAGAGGATGACGATTGTCCCTACACCGAGCTTGAGGTCGGGGCTCAGTGGAAAGGGAAGCCTGTGTTGTTCCCACTGGGTAGAGACAAGTAAGTATTATGCATTCCTTTATATATATAGAACATAACTTAAGATAATTTATGTCACATCATTGTTCTACTATACTAATTAATATTTGTTTCTTGTATCTTATACATTGATAACGGGTTATGCCCTTTAGATGCAGCCGCTAAACTCGGTGGCATCTTTCGGAGTAAGAGGGAGCCCCCGGGGAAGGGGGACGAGAAGTGGTCGTGCATCTCGGACTGGATGAGAGGCGAGTACTTTGATGAGTTGCGGGTAAGTTTAAATCTGACATTCCTTTATTTGTTGTTATAATCGTTGTTTTAATGTGAGTGGTATGTTAGCCACTATATGTGAGTGGTATGTTAGCCGCTGAACTTGGGTGATATGTTAGTCACCACAGTGTTAGTAAATTTTAGGACAATGTGAGCGGTATGTTAGCCACTATATGTGAGTTGTATGCTAGCCGCTAAACTTGGGTGATATGTTAGTCAACATTGAATATGTTATGTTGTATTATCTTATTAAATTGATGTCTCGGTTTACGTTATGTAATTTGGATGTTGTCTGGAATTGGGAGTGTAGAAAAAGTACTTCATTCCCAACAAGTTGCTCCACCTAATATGGCCTTGTTTCGAGGCAATCTTCAGCCGATAAAGGATATGGTTAGTACTATGAAAAAGATGTGGCGACAAAACAAAAGGCCTGCATGGTGTGATGAGGAGGAGTGGGCTCTTTGGGAGGCTCACTGGACTCAAATCCTAATGTCCAATTATTGCGGACGAACAAAGAGAACTCTTGTTGGCCGAATGAGCTCGAGGGTAAAGGGGTGGCCATTCACAACCATGGGTCGCAAGATGTTCTTACGCATCACGTGAAATCGGTAAGTGTACATCTAATTTGTCAGTTTATTCGTACATGTGTTTTATGTTTAATTTCTACACCTTTAATGAGTTCCTAGATAAATGTTTGCATATATATGTTCTTCAGGTGTCTTTAGGGGAGAAGAATACATGTGAGTACTTTAAAAGAGCCACGTTGAAGAACGACATATGGGTTGACAGCAAGTCCGAGGCTATTGCGGTACGTTAATTTTGGTTAAAGTTCATATTTGTGTAGTACAAGTTATTTTGAAAAAACTGTAACTCATGATATCTGCATTTTACAGTTTCAGGCTGAGGTGGAGGCTCAGATCGAGAGGCAGCAGGTCGAAGCGGGTGAGTCGCTGACAATTAAACAACAAAACAACATCTTCTTAGAGGTCAACCCAATGGACATCAAAGGCCGATTATATGGAGTGGGGAGTCCCGGCCCTTTATTGGCTACTCCTAGCTACTCAGCATCCCAGTAATCTAGACATCAGGTTTTACATACGAGGTGTCTCGGAGTTAGTGCAGTCACAGGTTTCAGAACATGTTGCACGACTAACAGAGGATATGGAGCGGCGAGATAGAGCACTACGATAGGAAAACGAGCATCTCCGGTAACAGGTGCAGGCTTTCATCTACAGGTTCGAGAAGTAGCCACCCCCGTCCGGTAGTTAGATTTGGACTTGTGTTTTTCTGACTTCTTACTTTAGACTATGTACGGATATTTCATTTCATTACGGATGGTTTGTTGACTTTTGTCGAATGATTTCTGCTTAATTAAAACAATTTCATTATTCTAGATTTACTATCGGACATTATATTTGTGAAATAGGTGAAATATGAAAACATGCATCAAAATATTTAAAAAAAAAAAAAATCAAATCTTCTCAATTTAGCGACGGATAGTTTATCCGTGCTAATTTAAATTAGTGACAAAAACAAAATCCGTCACTAATTACACATCAATTTAGCACGGATAAAATATCCGTCGCTAAAAATCGATAAATTTATAATTTAAAAAATAAAAAACCTTATCCGTTAAATACATGCCAAATAGTGACGAATTGTTTATTCATTGCCAAATCAGCTTTTTAGCGACGGATAGTTTTATCCGTCGCTAAATCCGTCGTTATTTAGCGACTGATAAACTATCCTTCGTTAATCTTCCCATGGGACGACGACTTTTTTATCCGTCGCTAAAGACTTAATGACGGATCGTGATGCTTTTTAGCGATGGATAGATCCGTCGCTAAAACATGAGACAATGAAGATCTTAGGACCTTTCTAGAAGGGTTCAATGCTGAAGTACGTCAAGTTGAGTCTCACAGCATCAAAGAGCGGGTCCGATACCTGTACGCCAATACCTACAATGATGAACTCACGAAGAAACTCTCCAATGAAGAGATTCCAAATGAAAAATACTTGGAAGATATATGTGAGGAGTCTTGTATGAGGAGTATAGGAGAACTTTCGATGAGTCGGACTAAGAAGGGAAAAGAGCCGATGAGACTAGATCCCTCGCCTCGTCCTGGAAAATTTGAGCAAAGAAAGGATTTCAAAGATAAGAGAGAATTTTGTAGGGAGAGAACCCCTCACAGGAGATATGCGGAGTACACTCGCCTCAATAGACCTAGATCCGACATCTAGGCCTCTATTGTTGAAAAAAATGTGGATGTTCAATGGCCCAAGCCAGCGAGGAATAGTAAAAAATGTGGATGTTCAATGGCCCAAGCCAGCAGGGCTTCTAAAGAATACTACAGATTCCATAAGCATAAAGGTCATTCCACGGAAAACTATTGTTCAGTTGAAAACTGAGATTGAAAGTTTGATAAGAAGTGGCAAGCTGTAAGAGCTAGTTTACGAAGAGGAACCTTCCCACGACCAGAGGAATGAACGGAGGAGAGCAGAGCGTGATCCGGAAACTACGACAGGGTCCTTACCACCACCTCCCACGGGGATCCCTCCCCAACAAGCTCAAATCTGACGAAAGTACTCCGAAAACATAGAAATGGAAAACCTTCCCTATAGTGGGGTTATCAACACTATAGCAAGAGGTCCAAGCGGAGGAGACAGTCCGAATGCTAGAGAAAGAACCGCCTAGCATCTAAGGAACAACGATTGATCTTATGCTCCTCCTGCTTTGAGAGGATCAAACTCGATCTCTTTTGATGATAGTGAAATACCTCCACCAATGTCTGGAGGAGAAGATCTCAGAGATTCGGACGTTCCTTTGATTGTTTCTTAGTCATCGCCACTTACAAGGTCAATAAGGTGCTTTTTGATACTTGAAGCTCTTCTAACATCATCTCCAAAAGGACAGTGGACCAAATGAATTTGGGAAGGATCAAGTATGGAAGAGCCTATACTTCACTAGTGAGATTTGGAGGCTCTACAGTTCGTCCCATTGGAAGTGTCCCTCTACAAGTTTCCATGGGGACTTTCCAAACAAGAGTAACTCAAACACTTCTCTTCGTGGTTGTGGATCGTGTCTTTGATTACAATGTTATCTTAGGACGTCCAGGCCTCAATCAATTCAAAGCCATCTCATCTCCACTGCACAATAGGGTCAAGTTTCCTACTCCAAACAGTGTAGGAGAAGAAATAGGAGATGTCAGAGAAGCATGTGAATGCTACATTATGTCGACCAGAAATGCCTCAGCTCCCGTTCTTACAACAGTCACTAACAAGCCCGGTTCGCTCTCGCCCACGCCTCTCACACCTCCTAAAGAAGAGATTGGAGTAGGAGCTCTTAAGGCGAAATTTCCTAAGGCTGCAAGGATTGAACCTCATGAGACCTTAAAGGAGATCCAACTGATAGAAGGAAGTCCTGGGAAAGACTAGGATTGGAACTGAGATGAGCATTGAAGTTGAGATGAAACTCATAGCTTGCTTGAAAAGCAACTATGATGTCTTTGCTTGGAGCACTGACGATCTCAAGGGGATAGATCCAAGAATAGTTGTTCATCGTCTGAATGTGGATTATTCGGTCAAGTATATCCGCTAAAAGAGAAAAGACTTTGGACCCGTTGAGGACGCTATCATAGCTGGAGAGGTTAAAAGGCTCATGAAAGCGGGACACATTGAAGAGGTTAGATACTCGATTGGGTGCAATATGTCCTCGTGAAAAAAACTCGAGAAAGTGGAAGATGTGCAATGACTTTACTAGATTGAACAAGTTTTCCGAAAGATCCTTATCCTTGCCTTGATCAACCAAATAGTGGACTCCATAGGATGTGCTCTTCTGAGCTTCATGGATGCTTATCAAGGGTTTTATCAAATCAGAATGGCTCAAGAAGACATTAAGAAGACAACCTTCTTTGCGGCTGGAGGCGTTTATTGCTTCAAGTTTATGCCATTTGGATTGAAAAATGTTGGAGCTACTTACCAACTGAAAGTGCAAGTTGCAATTGATTAGATAATCTTATCTTTCATGATTCAGTTCAATGTTTGTGTTTGTTGTTGTTGTGTGTGAACTGCAGGATTCCAATGTTGTGCAACATTGCGAAATAGTGCCGATACAATGTTGGAACAACATTCTGACATAACGAGACAACATAGAAACAAGAAACAATTGGACTGATGACTTGGACTGGAAGCAATCAATTCAAATTTCTGCAGGAATAAGGAAAGAGTTTGAGTTCCTTTGGACACAAGGAATGCAATCTAAAAAGAAGGAAAGAGTTTGACAAGTTATGTGCACCTTGAAAGAAAGAAGGAAATAAAAGATTCTCTAGAGATAATCTTGGAAAGATTTTCCAGCCAGCCAGATACAGAGAAACAACGTTAGTTTCTTCCTGCTGAGATCCTGGATCATCACATATGTACAGGAAGAACATAGTTGCAAGAAGAATACAAGATTAAAGAGAGAATCTTTCAAGAAGATTGTTGAAGAAAGCAAGAAGGAAATATATTGTTGAAAACACTAATATGGGAATTTCCTTCTAGCTGATTATTGAAGAAAACAAGACAAAGAACATTGCCTTTGCTGAGATCCTATTGCCTTTCGACTTGGATGGGAGCTATCGATATCTCAAGTATATATACAAGGATTCAGTCGAGCAATGTGTAGGCCTTTTTGATGATCAACCAAGATTTTATTAAAGAGTTTAGGCTTCTTGTTTTCTGCTAGCTTTAGAGTTTGTTTAAGAATATTCATTGTTGGAATAACTCTTTCAAACATCGACCTAGAATAGCTTTTACTATTAGTTCTTCTAGGGCTAGTTTTGGTTGTTTAATCAATCCTCTGTGATTGTATTAAACCCATTTGATTAGATCTACTTTTCCTGTCAGTAGATATTTTACCTAAAGGCGCGGCCAACATATTTATATATGTTGGCTTGGTAATAGAAGTTTCATTCATATTCATCCGCTGCCACCTGTTTACTGTGTTGAAGACATTGTTGAACAACATTGTTGGCAACATTGTCTATTGATCTTGTTCCAAGTACCAATCTGGGATCCTACGTTCTAACAAGTGGCATCAGAGCCAGCCACCTAACTACTGGTATCTGGATTTGGTACTACTACAATGGATGTTGCAAACTCAAGTGTCTATAGGCCACCTATGCTTGACGGATCGAACTACCACTACTGGAAAATCAGGATGACGACATACATCAAGTTCATTAAAGTCGAGCTTGGAGATCTGTTCTTGAAGGATTTGTCTGGCCTACTGAAGGACCTGATGCTGATGGAGATATTGTTCCCATACCTAAAGAACGCTTCACTACAGGTGACTTTCTTTTAAGCTCTTACAATGAAAAAGCTTTAAATGCCATTTTTGGACATGTTGATGCTCATATGTTTAAAATCATTCAAAATTGCACTACTGCTAAACAAGCTTGGGACTTACTTCAGAATCATTGTGAAAGTGATAATAGTGTCAAACAAACTAAACTTCGAATGCTTTGGTCAAAATTTGAAAATCTAAGAATGGAAGAAGCTGAAACCATTGATTCTTATTTTGAAAAGATTTTGACTTTGTCTAATGATGTTCAACTTCTTGGTGATGCTATTTCCATCAAGCAATTGATTTCTAAAGCCAGTCGTTCTCTCTCTTCAAAATTTGACACTAAAGTTACTATTTTGGAAGACACTCACAATCTGGCTACTATGGATTTTCATACCTTGATGAACAATTTGAAATTTTTTGAGATAATTGATAACGAAAGAAAAGGTACGAAAATCCTTAGTATGTCCCTTCACTCTAAATCTAAAGCTAAAGTTCTGAGCACGAAAGAAGTAGTGATGATTACGATGACATGACCAGAAGCCTACAATGACATGGTTAGGAAAATTGAGAAACTTAGATTCGTGAAGAATTCTAATAGAGGCTCTTGAGCAACTCAAAAGGAACTAGAAATTTCAAAAGAAAAGCTGGTGTGTCTAACTCTGTAGTCTTAGTAAACTTAGTAAAGTTAGATGTTTTGAATGTCGAGGATGGGGGCATTATCGAATGAATGTGCCAACACTCTTGAAAAGGAGAAAAGACGATGCTTGCTTGTCTCGGTGATGTTTCGGATGACAGGGAAGATGATGATCCGTAAGTTCATGCCAAAGCCCTATGTCTTCCGAACAATGTTGAGAAACCATGTTGGTCCAACATTGATGGTCCAACATTGACAAAGAAGTCTTTTTCGACTATGATGATTCTCAAAGCTGAAACACTTTTCTAGACTAACCCTGGGGAATCAGTTTCTACTAATGTTTTGTGTCTACATGGTTCTGTTGATCTATCTGCAGATTATCACTGGGAAGAGCTGAAATTGATGAATGAAAACAATGTTGAGTCAACATTGACATCAACATTGTCTGTTTTCGAAACTGTCTCTTCTAATGTCTCTGTCCAGAAAGGCACTGTACCCAAGAATAAACAGGTTGTTGCAGTCTTGAGCAGTTACATACACTACTCTGAGAAAGCGTCTTGAACACGAAAGGTGTCTAAACCAAGAACTCCAGCTGGTGTACAAGGAGAAATTGTCAATGCTGACATCAATGATGACACAAAATTGAGCTCAACATCACAGGCAGAAATTCCATCTGACGGTACTCATGAGATGAGCATGATAGGCGAACCCAGCACTCCTATGGCTAATGGTCTTATGCTCAGTAGAATCGATGTTGGAGATGATGTTGACTCAACATTGTACAGAAAAATGACTCACAACCTTCTATATCTTTCAACCAGCATACCTGACATCATGTTTTTTGTGTGTGTTTCTGGCACGTATCAGTCTAACCCTAAAATCCCACACCTGATTGTTCTTAAAAGATTTTTCATATATATATATCAAGAACTGTTAATCTTAGATTATGGTATGCCTGTGATACAAACACTTATCTTGTGGGATTTAGTGATTCTGATTGGGCTGGTGATCTAGATGATAGAAAATACACTAGTGGAGGTTGCTTTTATCTTGATTCTAATTTAATGTCATGGTATTGCAAGAAACAGAACAATGTGTCACTCTCATATGTTGAATCTGAACATGTAACATCTGGGAGTTGTGTTACTCAATTGATATGGGTGAAAAATATGCTGCATGACTTTGTTCTTCAATGTGATACCTTGTTGATGTTTTGTGATGACCTTAGTGCCATAAATAATTTTAAGAAGCCTGTTTTGCACTCACGCATGACACACATAGACATTAGGCATCATTTTCTTAAGGATATGGTCAATCTGCAAGTAATATACATCTGACACATAGATCTGACTAATCAACTTGCGGATACTTTTACCAAGCCTTTAGGCGTGAGAGATTCTTGGTCTTAGGAGATCTCTCGGTATGTACTCTATGATTTTCATTGTTGAGTACCTATGTTGACTCAACATCACGGTCAACATTGGAAAATTAGGATAAGTGATCTTTGTTTCGTTTAGCTTTTAAGTCTCTTGTGTTTACGTGCTCTTCGTACATACATGTTGGTCTATTTCTGTTTTGTAGCTTACAATGGTGTTGCTTAGGGTTTGAAAGGCTATTTGAAACCAAGGTTGAAAGGGATCGAGTCTCCTGTGTGTTTTGCTTTATGTAAAACCCACTTTTGCTGCTTTTTGGCTATTTTTACTCGTACCTAGACTCGCACTTGATGTTGCCTCCTGTCCTTTATGATTATTAAATCTAAAAAATTATGATAAAAATGGCTCGAAGTGTTTCCGTCGAGGACCGTGTTGGGCAGGTTTCAAATACTATCTAGATATCGACGTTAGTGATGTGTCATATATACGTGAGGGTTGATGGCTTTGTCTTTGAAACCGACATGCACAAAGTGCCGATTCTCGTAATCTTCTTTGGTTCACTTTCGAGTACCAAATTACTGATGTGGTCAAATGGTGATTTTATGCCATGAGGCGTGTGTTTGCCTAACTTCGCAAACCGGCTTTGGGCCATTCATCGTGTTCCAATTATTTGACATGGTTGACGGTCTCATGGTCACCCCCACTCAAACTTATGTTAACTGTTCAATTTACTTTTTGAGGCAATGTTGAGTGTGTTTCTTTAGTATTCCTTTCTCCGCATCAGTGGTGTTAATCGAATCTGCACATTTTGAGACTTGTTTTCCTGGCTGACTTACATTAAGAGTGGTCCGATTTCGATGTTGTCATCAATGTTGGTCAACATCTTTGTCAACATTGGCTGTCCTTGGAGTACTGTGACTTATATTTGCTCTTTTTATATATTCTCTATCGACCTTTACATTTATTTTTGGGTTTGAGGGAGTAGGTGCGAGGTGTTTGGTCTAAGGTGTTTCTTTGGGGTTTGGGGTTTTGCTTTCTGTTCTTGGTCAACCTCCTAAGTTTATCTGTTTGTCCCGATTACTATGACTTGACGGATAAGCTTTTTACTTGCAACTTTAATCCTTTATTATGATTATACGATTTACAGCATTGATATATATTTGAGGATCTTTTAAGGCAAACCGACAACACCCATCATGACCATCCACTCTTATCCTAACCTTTGCCCTCCGATCCAAACTCTTTTCTGCTTTTGCTATCACATTGGCTGCGATGTTGAACTTCGATGTTTTCAACATCATTCTCCAACATTACCTGACTCTTATTGCAGGTCCTATAGTCCACAACTCAGTATTGAACTCATTGCATGTCTTCTTGTCTCCTTCTGTGAACTTGGTTGAATAATCTGAGAGATATCCTTCTTCTCGAAAAGGGGGAGAAGAGAAGAGATTGAACAAAAAGCTAACACACTTTATTTTGTTATGTTGCTCTCGTCTAATGTTGAGGGGGAGTTCTATAGTTTCATGCCTGTTATATTTGTTTGTTTCTAACAAGTTTGTTCAGGTGTATTTTTTGTGAAGAAAGACAAAGGGGGAGATTGAATAGTGCAGTGTTGATTGCAATGTTGTGTCAACATTGCAGACGACTTTGTTTACTGCACTTATATTGCGATTCTATGCAAGTTTGTCTTTATTCACTAAATACCGATTGCAGGAATTGTCAAAAGAAGTATGATATGATGCCCATGATAAGTTCAAAGGAGATGAGTAGACAAAGAAATAAGAGGTAGTTTGAAAGTGCATATTTACAGCAATGTTGAGTTCTGTGTTGACTCAACATTGTCCATCAGCATTGATCGATTGCACTTTATCTTTCAGTTCCCAACAAAGGATTCCTCTTGACTTGTTTAAATCCTACTTGTTCGATTTGATTAACAAACTAGTTTTAGGTTGTGTGAAGAAAGGTCAGAATTAAGGGGGAGATTGAAAGTGTGATTTATTGCACTTTGTTTAGTAATTCAACCTTTCTTAAATAGTAACCTATTGATGTTTGTAGTTGTTTTCTATGAATATTTTGTAGGATATATCAAGTTGGGCTTAAACATGCTTAATGGATCAAAAGGAATCAATGAGCCCGAAGGAATGATATTGCTTGATGAAGACTAAGATTAAGGGGGAGATTGAAAGTGCAAGTTGCACTTGATTAGATAATCTTATCTTTCATGATTCAGTTCAATGTTTGTGTTTGTTGTTGTTGTTTGTGAATTGCAGGATTTCAATGTTGTGCAACATTGCGAAATAGTCTTGCGATACAATATTGGAACAACATTACGACAACTTGTCGAATGACATAAAACAAGCGCCAATTAGATGATGACTTGGGCTGAAGCAATCAATTCGAATTTCTGCAGGAATAAGGAAAGAGTTTGAGTTGCTTTGGACACAAGGACTGCAATCTAAAAAGAAGGAAAGAGTTTGACAAGTT
This sequence comes from Plantago major, assembly GCA_026545765.1. Classification (NCBI taxonomy): domain Eukaryota; kingdom Viridiplantae; phylum Streptophyta; class Magnoliopsida; order Lamiales; family Plantaginaceae; genus Plantago; species Plantago major. Next base: position 62,256,795 of record CM048841.1, read on the forward strand.
ATGGGCACCTTGAAAGAAAGATGGAAATAAAAGATTCTCTAGAGATAATCTTGGAATGATTTTCAATGACCGGTCTGAGAGAAACAACGTTAGTTTCTTCTCTTTGAGATCCTGGATCATCACATATGTACAGGAAGAACATAGTTGCAAGAAGAATACAAGATTAAAGAGAGAATCTTTCAAGAAGATTGTTGAAGAAAGAAATAGGAAATATATTGTTGAAAACACTAATATGGGAATTTCCTTCTAGCTGATTATTGAAGAAAACAAGACAAAGAAAATTGCCTTTGCTGAGATCCTATTGCCTTTCGACTTGGATGGGAGCTGTCGATATCTCAAGTAAATATACAAGGATTCGGTAGAGCAATGTGTAGCCTTTTGATGATCAGTCAAGAATTTATTAAAGAGTTTAGGCTTCTTGTTTTCTGCTAGATTTAGAGTTTGTTTAAGAGTATTCATTGTTGGAATAAATCTTTCAAACATCGACCTAGAATAGCTTTTATTGTTAGTTCTTCTAGGGCTAGTTTTGGTTGTTTAATCAATCATATGTGATTGTATTATACCCACTTGATTAGATCTACTTTTCCTATCAGTAGATATTTTGCCTAAAGGCGCGGCCAACATATTTATATATGTTGGCTTGCTAATAGAAGTTTCATTCATATTCATCCGCTGCCATCTGTTTACTGTGTTGAAGACATTGTTGAACAACATTGTTGGCAACATTGTCTATTGATCTTGTTCCAAGTACCAATCTGGGATCCTACGTTCTAACACCAACGTCTGGTAAATAAAATTTTCAAAGAAGAGAATGGCAAAACGATGGAAGTATATGTTGATGACATGTTGGTTAAGAGCAAGACAGGAGCAACACATCGATCACCTTAACAATTGCTTCTCTATCATGAAAGCTGAACCGAGAAATGTCTGTTGGAGTGAAAGGGGTAAGTTTCTTGGTTACATGGTCATAGAGGATTGATGCAACCCGGAAAAGATCAAGGCTATTCTAGACTTGCCACAGCAAAACCATCAATGAGGTCCAGCTCATAGGCCGAGTTATGTGCTTAAGCTTCATCTCGGATCGTGAAAATAACCTACCCATCTTGAGGATATTGAGGAAAGGGACAAGTTTGAGTGGACCAAAGAGTGTGATGAAGACTTTGACAATTTAAAGAAATATCTCCTCTCACCACCACTCTTGGCCGAACCGGTGGAAGGAGAACCCCTATACTTGTACTAGTAGTCACCAATGAGGCTATGAGTTCGTCTTTGGTTGGATCAAGCCAGCGATCACATGCATGTCTACTACCTAAGCAAGGCTCTAGTGGGCGAGACTAGGTATCCTCAGTTGAGAAATTGGCGTATGCTTTGGTATACGACACGGAGGTTGAAGCCCTACTTGACTCACACGAGATTATGGTTCTCACCGGTGAACCGTTGAAACAAGTCCTTGGAAAGCCGGATCAATCCGGCCGCTTTGTCGAATGGACGATCGGTAGTGAGTATGATGTTGGATAACAAGCTCCGTCACCAAAGAAAGTCTGAGATCTAGCCGACTTCTTAGTGATTACCACGAGAAGGATGAGGAAAATGTCGATGATCGGCGAAAGAAGTTGAGTGCTTGATGATAACCTGATAAGTGAACCTCTCTGAGCAAGTGAGAGTCATTGAGAAAGAAGCAGAACAAGAAATCTATGGTGACACTCAATTAATGGGATTTCCACCTGAACCTTAGGATGATTCTCTCAGAATGAGACACATGTTCCTTTTGGACGAAATGCCAAACACTCCTGTGCTTGCATCTTCCGTCATGAAGCAAGAGGAGATCCCAGAATATAAGAACATCGATGCTTCTATAGCATCCAAAGAACAAGGGAAAGGCACTTGGACACTCTGGTAGATGGATCTTCTACGGTGAACTTGGAGCATTGGAATACACCTTAAGAGCGCTGAAGGTGCCGAGTTTGATTATGCCATCACGCTTGACTTCAAGGTGACCAACAATGAAGATGAGTATGAGGCACTCCTTGTCGGACTCAAGATGGAAAAATCTCTCCAAGTGAGAAGGGTCAAAGCTTACACTGAATCGCAACTAGTTGAATCTCAGTTCTCAGGGTCCTTTGCCGCTAAGGACCCTAACATGATCAAGTACTTGGAATTGCCAAAAAAAGAGGTAGAGAATTTTGAGGAATTCACACTAGAAAGGTTCGATAGGGTATGGAATGAGAAAGTTGACTCACTCTCAAAGTATGCCTTGGCTTCAGGAGCGTTGGACACTAGAAACATCATCCTATTGACTCTTAGGACTTCTTCACTCATGAGTCCGGGCCTACATATCTTGCTCAAGCCTTTGAGCAGACTTGGATGACATCTTTAATTACCTCAAGGATGGGTCTTTACCTCATGCTCTGAAGGAAGCAAGGAGTTTTTTTGCAGAGAAGAGCTTTACAAGAAGTCTTTTATTGGCTCTCACTTGAGGTGCCTTGGACCGCAAGAGCCTAGGACTGTTTTGGAAGAGATCCATAGTGGAAGTTGTGGGAGTCACTCAGGAGGCCAAGCTTTAGCTCAGAAAGTCATAAGGCAGGGTTACTGCAGGCGACAATTGATAAGGATGCTTCAAACTTGGCTCGAGCATGTGATGGTATCGATTACTATGTAGCGTTCCTCATACCTACAAACCCTATGATTCGTCAATCATAGCCTTTATCAATGGGGATAGACATAGTGGTCCTTTTCCCCTTGGTACTCACCAGAAGTTCCTCATTGTTTACATGTGGAATACTTTACCAAGTGGGTTTAAGCTGCAGTATCTACCATCACTTGAGAACCGGTGAGAACTTTCATTTGGAAAAACATCATTTGTTGCTTTGGACTACCGGTCCTTTTCTAGGACAATGGTGCTCGGTTCTCGGAGCTAAACTTAAGGAATGGTGCAAACCCTTCAAGATGAAACAACGATTCACATCGATTGGCCACCCTCAGCTAATGGTCAAGTTGAGTCAACGAACAAGACAATTGTTAAGATCCTAGAAAAGAGGCTAAGGACTTCTCAAGGGAGTTGGGCAGATGACTTGGATGGAGTACTTTGGGCTCATACTACTAGAAGCGCTACTCGGAGACACCCTTTGCACTAGTCTGTGGCAGGCGGTCATCCCTTGAGATTGCGATTTGAGACTCAAAGTTCATGATACCAACCCATTGAGAATGAAGTGGTAAGAATCTATGACTTAGAGTTCTTTGGAGGACAAAAGGAACACTGCACTAGCTAACATCCACCACTACCAAGCGATAGCTTCCCAAGCCTACAACAAGCATGTCTATGCTAAAGATCTACAAGTTGGCGATTTGGTTCTTAGAAGGGCAGACATTCTGAATAAGGTTGGAAAACTGAAGCCTAAATGGGAAGGTCCTTAAAAGATCATCGAAGCAAGGGTCAATGGAAGCTATGAGTTAGAGGATGATCAGGGAAGGGTCTTGAAGAACTTGGAATGCGAGAACCTTGAAGTTTTATGCTTAAGAACTACATCAGTTACTATTGCCTGATTTTGCTCTTTGGCCCTGAAGCCCACAAGTTGTAATTGCATGTACATCAAATCAATACAACTTCTATCTTTTCCAGTTATATTTTTTAGACTCAGTTCCTCTCTCCGGACTCACCTCTCCGAACCGTAGCCTTTCCATACAAAAGTACCGCATGATCAAATCCCTAAGACTTCAGTTCTACAATGACTCTTCGAGTCGGAGATAAGATTGAAACATCATAAATGAAATGACAAAGTCAGAAAACAGACCAGTCCGAGCAACTATGTCCGAACTAAGCAGGCCCAAGTGGAATCTTCATCGAAAGATCCTCGGACCATCTACCTCTACGAACAACCACCATTTTCGAGTTAGGTGAAAACAACTCACGTAAAATAGTGAAGTGTTGCGGCGAGACGGATCGAGTTGATCCTCGAACGAATCGATATTTTGACTTTCTCAAATGAATGAGTCAGAGTGAGCGCTGCTAAGCTCCCCGAACCATCTACCTCTCCGAACAACCACCATTTCTGAGATAGGTGAAAGCCACTCACATAAAGTGGTGGGTGCCAGGAGAGGCGGACAGATCAAGGAGTTGATCCTCCGAACCGAATCGTGATATCTCCGACACTCTCAAATGAATGAGTCCGAGTGAAGCACACCAAAGCGCCTTGAACTATCTACCTCTTCAACCATCACCATTTTGAGTTAGGCGAAAGACACTCACGAGAAAATGGTAAATGGTTCAGAAAAGCGAATAAGTCCGAGAATCGAACCTCGAACGACAAGAACTCCAACAAGTTCGGTGGTTCGATCTCATAAATCCCTAGTGAGATCCGACTCGTACAATCCCCTCGGACAAGTGAAAGGCTCCTACAAGGCGGATCACATATAGGAACGTCGGAATCGACCCAAACGATAGATATCTGAACTAAGGCATCCGAATCACCCACTACTACAAGACAAAAATGATACAAAACAATATGCGATGCCAAGAGTATTTATAGGCGCCATCGACCGATCAAATTAAACAGCGTGCAATGTCTTGATTACCATTGGGCTTGGGCTTGAGTTGGGCCTTTACTATTGGGCCTCCACTTCAGGTCCATCAATGATTTGAGTGGTTCGGACTAAGTTGTTACTCCAAACTGATACTCAGCACATTGTACGAATCATTATTTACAATACTTTATGATTCAGACGCTTGGGATCAATACTCTTCAACCTACGTGTGTCCGATTCTATAAAGTTCTTTGGACTATTTTTGTTAAAAGGCGGTCCGAGCCAAAATCACTTGAGCGGAATAATACTAAGTTATATTCTTGATATTATGAGCACATTGATTTGAAACAATCCGCTCGGACCACAACCAAGAGAGTCTGAACCAATTTTCTAAATTTGATTGTTTCTCACCCCAAGTTTAAGTTTGTAAGTCGACTCGGATTTAATTCTAGCCGACCGAACTAGGAATACTTGAAGCGATTATATATAGCATGCATGTATTTACTACACACGAAGGAGGAAGGAACTAAAGATAGATAAATTCATTCAAATAGCGGTGATCCGAAGCGAACAATACTCGGACCAACATCGATGCGAGCAAATAACAACTGAATCCGAGACGGAATAACTTAGACAAATTGTTCAAAATAAAGACAAAGAGCAAATGGGAATTGTCATGAGGTCCGAAGACCATTACATCATTTGTGGGGCATACCCCGCCTTCACTAAGTTCGACTCCTGGATGGCTCAGACTGATCTTCTGGATTGGTTCCCACCGGATTGGCGCCCTTCGGATCACCTTGTCATTTGCGGCTTCATGCCAACCTTTTTTCCGCTCCTCCTTCTTCCTTTGGATGAAGCCGGTCCTCCTTGAACAAGTCTAGGTTGGATCTTGACCCGTCACCGAACCGAGGATCTTGACCACATCTTGTTGTGCTCAGTATACTCCTCGAACGGGACAAAGGTGTGGAGCATCAATGCTTCCGGAACGAAGGAAGGTAGGTACGGACCTCCATGGTTGTACTTCTGATGAGACAATATTCTAACGTCTCATTTGGTCCTTTTTAGCGGTCTTTGTGAGTCTCTGTCTTTAGTTTCTGATCTTTTAGTTCATTTTACGCTTTGGTGTTTTGTTTATATTTTGCGAGGAATCGATGTCTTTTGGGCTAAATGAAGCATGGCTCGCCCGTGGCGAGGATTCGATCATATGCGAGATTTTCGAGCTTGGCCTTGGGAATTTCGGGAGGCTACGCGGTGAGAAATCGATCCTTGCGGTGAGATTTTGAATGGCTCCTTGTTTTGAAGGAAGGCGCTCACATGGCGAAAATTTTGAGTTGGATATATAATCGACAAAGGAAGCTCGTAGTGGCGAACACGAACTCAATTTGTTTTCCTTATTAGCTTAGAATTTGTCTTTATTTTGGATACTTCTTTTAACCTAGTTTTTTGGAAGCTCCTAGATTGAGACATTGACATTGAGACATCTTTGGAGCTTGGTTATTCATTGATTTACTCATCGGGATTATTGGTATTGATTTCTCTATTGCTTGCTTCTTGACAATTAGTTCTTTATCTTTATCGATTGAATTGTATGTTATTGCATCTTGAGTTTCATATCTATGTTTCATATGATTATTACAATGAATCCTTGCGTGCAAATCTCAAGTATGAGTAGCTAAACACCCTTGAAACAGTAGTATGTGAAGATTATGCATATTCGTTCTAGGGTTTATCAAATCACTCATATAGGTTAGTCTCGTATAAAATCTTCGTAAAGACCTTCAATTCGATAAGTCCGTATTAAATTCTCTGAATTGTTCATGTTTAAGGATCGTGAATTGATGACTCATGATTTCTCTAGTATAATATATTCTAAGAACAATTGTTTGAATCGAATTGATTGATTTACTGTACAACAACCGTGTGACAAATATGAGTGTTTTCCCTAGTTCGAATTAGCATAATTGGACCTCTTTTATTCATCTTTCTCTCATTGTTGATCGTAATCTTAGCTTTAATTAATCTAGTTAGAAGTACACAAAAACCATCAATCAACTGTTACTGGCAGGTATCTGTTTACTCTCACTGCTACATAGCTTGATTAATTCCCTAGAGATCGATCACGAGTTAGTCTTTAATGCGCAACTCTGACTTAATCTCTAATTGCTTTTTTAGAGTATAATTTCAGCTCATCAACTTCATGTCCTCAGTCTCTTCGCACACATGTTCAACGAACTCGTTCTTCATGAGCTCTTCATCATCCACTACCTTGGAGACAAAGTCCGAACCATCTGCTTCCTTGAAGGCTTCAATTCCTTCTTTCTCATGAGGATAGTCCTTGGAACTAACCCTTTTTCTCTAGTTGTGCGATGGGTCGAACCCATCTTGCGAGCCACATCATAGTGGTGCACATGGAACTTATAGGAAATCGAGGCTGAAGTCTCGAACGACCTCGGTCTGGACCGAGGTAAATGCTCAGTGAAGTCCTTGAAGCCTCGGGAGATTCAATGAACTCACCTAAACCACATTCTTTGGGCCTCGAAGTCGTGATCATGGACTTGAGAGAACTTTTGAACTTCTCATTCTCGGCCTCGATCACCTTATAAAATTTGCTTGGGCCTTCTTGACTTGTCCTTATAGACAAGCTTTGTTACGCTCCTTGGCCCTACTAGCCTCGGACTATGAAAACTCCATCAATCATAGCCCTCTCACCGCCACCTCGGAGGCGGGCTGGGACCCTCTGATGGCTGTAAACATAAATGAGGTCGAGTCGATTAAAGATCTGAAAAATAGTAAAAATCTCAAAGGATACTCGGACCGAGTTGTACCTTTCGATGGCGGCAAACGGCAATCCTTTCAAGCTCGCCTATTGCAACCATCTGGTTCACCTAGGACTCTAGCTCTGATCTGAGTCATCGACACTTTACCGTGCCCTTCTTGGCGGGAGGATCAGACCCTCGGAAGAATGTTTCACCGCTTGAACCCAGCTCTGACCTCCTTTGTTGTGGCTTTGGAAACTTGGCACCTTTGGTAGCATTGTTCTTGTCCTTATGCAGGTGGCGGGCTTTGCTTTAGCTCTCGGCGCTTCTCTTGAACATCCTCGGCCGAAATGTGACCTTAGAGGCTTCACCATCGTAAGAATAGTCGATGTCTTGATCACCTGGTTTCAGAGACCCTGCTTTTGCTCCTCCTTTTGAGCCTTGAGTTGTTGCCTCTTGAGCTCCCTCATTGCCGACATGGTGTACTCAACCCAGAAATCTACAAAGTACCGAACATAAATAATGGTTAGTTCAGTGGCGAGAAAAAAGCAAGAAATAAGGAAAGACAAGACCGAGCGATAAAGTTGGAAATTGAAACTTATTTCTAACAAGTGACTCGAACGTAGACCTCTCCAAGTCACTCGACAAAATCCACCTTGTTACCACGAAGCTCGGACTCGACGGACCCCAATCTGAAAGTGGTTGTGGATCAACCATCGGAAGAAATACTTCTCGGTTCGGTTGCTTTGATCTGAGGCTTGCATCTATTGCGGGATGTTATGAGCCGTGGGCCTCCAGTCCGAAATCTACCCCCTAAAAAACCTTTTTCTCGAAGTTCCACTGGATTCTCTGAGCCTCGAACTGCTCAGGTTTCAAAGTGGCTCGGACGAAGATATACTTTTGCCACCACCTGATCCCTAATGAGGAGATTAGATCCTTGAAGAATGTGTATGCCTACCGAACTACTAGAAGTGCTACTGGGGCTTGTTCGTAGTGATCTTTGACGACATCGAGAATTATCCCAGTGAATTCGGAATCACATGGTCGAACTTATCCAATTCCATTGAGGACTTCTAGCAACTCGGATCACAGCAGTATCGCCACCCAGTGCAACAATGCCTCGTGCGCTCATGTATCAAGGAGGTGGATTGTAAGCGTGAGCCTCATCCGATCAAAATCTCCACGGACTTTGGGATCTCATATCTCCTTGGACTCTTTGACCTTGTATCGCGAATGGTGAAAGATCGTAGGAGGAGGTCATCAATTCATCTATGCCAACAAGGTCCGAATAGGTCACTTCAGCGGGTGGGGAACTTAATTAGGATCCGTCATCACTATCTTGTTGCCTCCCTCGGACGATTGGCAACTCCCGGCTCGACCCTTGGGTGGAACTTTCTCCCCTCGGACGACTCATGCTCAGACGCTTGGAAGCCTTGGTCCGGACCAAAGTCACTTCGTCTTCCTCCTTCTCTTCTTCTTGTTCCTCTTCTTCTCATCCTACAACTGTTTTCTCCTCAACTTTTTCGTCCTTGAACGATGACGTCAGTTCCACCACAATCCGAATCGGAGTCACGACTCGGACAGTCTCCTCTACTCACCTTCCGAACACACCTAACTCGGGGAGCTCACGATCGTATCATGAAACTCTTCCACATTGATCTCCTGTGGATCCGAATGAAAGGATTTGATCCTAAGTTTCTCTGAGGACTTTGATCTCTCTCGGTAGTTCGGACTCGTTATTGATCGATTTGAATGGAGGATGGTGATTTGGATGGAGTTCTGAACCTTTGTTTGGTGTTGGAAGGAGGATTTTGGTTTGTAAAACTTTGAATTCACGGACAAGATTGAAAGTTTGCGGTGACTTGAAGGACCTCCTTGTCTCTTGTTTCCGTGTAGCCATCCATAACACCAAACCTAGTTCGATCTTGGTCCAAAACTACCGATTTCAATGGAGAATCGGTTTTACTCGTGTAAATATCAAGATCGATAATAACATGATGAGCGATAAGAAGAAGAAGAAGAAGAAGAAGAAGAAGAAGAAGAAGAAGAAGAAGAAGAAGAAGAAGAAGAAGAAGAAGAAGAAGCGGAGAAGGAGGAAATATGAAGAAAGAAGAAAGAAAAGGAAATAACTAATATAAATAAATCAACCTAATGGGCTTTCATATAAGCGAACTTGGGCTTTCTAATAATTGGGCTTATCACTGGCTGACTTAACTACTCATGTCAATACAATTAAATCATTAGAACAACTCAAGAGAAATAATTTCTCATCTCAAATTAAATTCAAATGGACGGTTCAAAAATAAATTTGGGGTTTTTACATCCTCCCTCCTTAAAAGAAGTTTCCTCCGAAACTTAACTCCTCACGCTTCCTTTAAGCAATCTCACAAACATTCGATTTTCTAAACTTTCCAGTCACAACCTCGATCCGATTACCTTTCACCATGTTTGAAATACCACCACAAGTCCATAATTCATAACGAACTCCAACACCACTTTTATTCAACTCGAAGTTATAAATCTAAGAAAAAGCTAACCTAGGCTCTAAAAATACTAACCTAAGCACCTCGAAGATACTAACCAAGGCTCCTCAAGATTCTAACCTAACTCCTCGAGTTTTCCCATCATCAATCGACACTTCACATATTCAAACATGGGAGCTAGACCCGACAAGCGAAATCTAGGCTCTAATACCACTTTTCGCCCTAAAACCAATTCACTTTGGTGGCACCAAAGTGAATTGGTTTAAGCGTGTTTCTCGTTATCGACCAAAGTGAATTGGTTTTGGGGCGTGACACTCCCTCTCGTTATCGTAGTCGTACACGATTGTGTTACCTTCAAAGTCGATCACGTATACTACAATTCCCAAATTCCCATGGTACCCACATTTCAATTTATGTCCAGCCTTTATGTTATAGTGCTGGATAAATGTTGCCCACCCTTCAGCGAAAATGATAACACTCCACGCTTTTCCCATTGATATGAAAGACAACGCCGGATACTTGAACTCTAATTTAGCGGCTAATTCATCAAAAAATAAATTCTTCAAACTAGTGTGGGAGTTCACAACATGTGAACTTACATCAAAATTCTGGATTATCTACTCGTTAATCTCATATGGTACTTGGCGTCCGTATTGGAAATATTGAACACCGTAATGGAATACAAAAAATAAACTAGAATTACTTACACATGTTGTTAATTGTTAATAAACGACTATGTAAAATGGGCTGGGTCATATTCTCCGTCAAGAAGCATGTTTTTAAGTTTTGGCAGTCCACTCACCATTTGGAATTTTGGTTGTAGAGATTGGTGTGAGTAGTGTTGTTAATTATAATAGGTGATGGGAATTGCATTGTAATAAAATGGGGGTGAATTAAATACATTAATTATACAACAATTGGAAAAACCTATACAAGAACTAGCATTAAATATTGGTCAATTAAATTGCCCTCGTGAAAAGTAAGTACAAGAGCATCAACTATATAGCTAAGTAGCAAACTTTGTCAATGTTATGAAGAGTAACGACATTAATAGGTCCCAATTTACTTGTGCGTATGGTTACACATGTTGTTCGACAAGGAGAAACATAGTGGCATTTCAATTTACAAGCATATGATGTGCTCAAATTATTACTTAGAAAATCAAGTAGTGAAGCAGTTGTTATAGACAGACAAAGCTAAGCAGCAGAATGGATTCATGAAGGAGCTAACTAAGCCACTATAGTGATGTAGAGAAAATCGAGAGATGTTTAGAAAACAAGAATTGGAAATTTGTATTTTACCTAAACTAAAAACACGAAATAGAAAACTATTGGTGAAAATCAATGGAGAGAAGAAGCGAACACGGTAGTGATGATCCGGATAAGCTAATTAGAACTAGGAAATCATTTCTATTGTCACGATTGGTGTCTAAATCAATCAATCGATTCAACCGAGTTGTTTTTGAAGATTTAAAACTAGAGAAATCATCGGGTTTATGGGACCGATGATCCGTAACCAAAAGCGATTTAGAAGATTTCAAACTAGCATATTGGATTGAAGGTTTTACAAGAATATCAAACAAGGCGAACCTTATGAGCGAATATAAACCCTAGATTGAATCTACATAACCATCACATAACTAAAGGTTACGGGTGATTTAGCTACTCATAATTGAAGCAAAAGGCGAAATAATTCATAATCTTGGATACCAAAGCATAAACATAATGATAATGTGAGCAAGAGCATACAATTTCACGGATGAATCAAACCTGATTGTATGGAAGCAATGAGAATTATCAAACTTACTAAGAATTCGATGTCAATGATTAGTTACAAGAGAAAATCAAGCTCAAGATCAAAAGATGATAAACTAGGGTTCTAGGTCACCAGATAGGGTTTAGAATAAGTTATGTTTGAAGTTATGTTGAAAGAAATCTATTTATAGGAGAAAAAACGAAGAAAATCCGTCCAAAATTCGGCCAGAAATCGCACATATAACTCCTCCTTGTAATTTCTCGCTGCGGTGAAAGGCTGCGTTTAAGCCTCCTTTTTGCTTCTTGAAATCTTGCCCGCGAGAAAGATTTCTTAGCTTGTAATGAAAACATTAAGTAACTTTGTTTACGAGAATTTTCTATGCCTCGAAAGCGAAAGTTGTAGCCCTTTGAATTATATTTAACGTGGTCATACCGAAATCAGGTCAATCAGACATATATGAGAGTGTTATAGCCAAAATGACTATCTTGCTAGTAAAATTTCAATTTTATGTTTAAAAACAACTCTCAATTCTTCGTCCGAACTCCAAATCCATCCGTTTTAGCCCAATTACTCCAAATTCAGCAGCTCTAGAACCATAGTTTTCACTCCGGTTTTCACTTACGGAAAACAAAAATCCTACAAAACACAAACAAAGTACCAAAACAGCAGCAAAAAACACTACAAAATGCCAAAAGACTAACGAAAAGGCGGTAAAAAGGTAAAATGAGACTACAAATTATCGTCTCATCGGCATATATGCATACGATTAGGTGTGTGTAATAACGATTACTATGTGGCGGCGTTGACATGATTGGAAAAACCTTATTTGGGCGAGTGTATCATGTATGTTACTTGATATACGATACTTGCCCGTCCATGCATTTAGTTAGAGGGTGTGTGAAATCACTAGCTCGAGGATGACGGTAGCACGGATGTCGATGTAATGGCTTTACCTACATTGGCATCTTTCATAAATACTATAACGTGGCTCTATAATATGGCCGAATGGTCTATACTCATGTTATCTGTGGTAGTTTTGTATTGAAGTGCAGGGTTCGAATCCTCTAAACCACATGCCCCCAAAACTATTTTTAAGGCATCTCCATTTAACATGACAAAGCACCTTACGATATGATTTGTTTGTTGCATTTGTTACAAGTTGCATTATCTTATATTCGCAAGTATCTTTTAATATATTACGTGACTATTTTTTTTTCTGGCTTCACAAGCGTAATGGACATGTGGGGCCGTTCAACACCTTTTTTTCATGATTTGATGATAGTAACTATATTCTCTATAAAAAAACTTAACTCTAATAGACCTTAGTAATTTCACTTTGTCCTCCCATTTGAATATAAACAAGCTTGCGACTTCGTCTGAATAAGATGGATGATGATCCGAATCAATTTTGCTATTGTGTGGTAATAAGTGCTCGGATCACTTCTTGGACGGACAAGCATCCCGGTCGTCGGTTCGAAAAATGTCGCTATGTTGGGGTGAGGAATAATTCGTTAGTTATTACATAATTTGATTGTCGTTTTTTTTTGTCCCATTAAGTCGAATGGGCACTCAAAAATTTTTAATTCTTACAAATTAAATATTTGCAGACTAATGTACGAGCATGTAGCTATTGGACTGGATTGATCCAGAAGATGTGCAAAAGGGCAAGATAATAATTCTTGGATTATTGAGGGAGGATTACTTGGCTATGAGAAAAGAGTTAGATAAACCGACGAACAAACAACAATACTACTAGTGAAAATGATCATACGAATGGGTTGCTATCTCAACAAGCGAAAATGGTTTCACCGGACGAGCTATGTAGCGAGATAGAAGAGCTTAGTGCCATAATTGAAGAGCTTAGGTGTTAGAGGTTGGTAGGAGTCGTAAAGACAATTTAGTGTTGATTTAAATTGCGAGGTTGTACATATTCTACTATATTGATTATGCATTCCTATCTTTTAGGTGTTTTGGGTCAAAGCATACGGTGTTCGATTGTTGGCGGTTGTCCTACTTTATCGAATACAAAATCGTTTGGCGTAACTTGTACAGCGTATGAAAATAAAGTCAACGTGCAATACATTTCATCGTAAAAATACTATGGTTAACTACTTAGCGTGCCCTATTAGTTGATACAAGATTGATATTTTTGATTGAGTACCATGCCTTGGAAAAATTACGATTACATAGTAAAGCCATTACACCATAAAATTTGCCAAGTGCGAACATTTTACTGTAATATGACCCGAATTAATTAATTTATTACCCTAATCACTAGTAGAATCCTTAATTTCAATGGCTCCTTAGCATTCCCTATTATCATCGATCCTGTCCCAACCATGCCTCGTAACTAAGTCTACGGTTGGCGAGCATAAAGCTGTGAGAGTTTTCGTAATCCCGAACGAATATTCAATTCTTCGATTAGGGTCTTTGTGAGTAGCAGGTATGCATCCGCGATGCGTTGAGCTACTAGAAGTAAACAAATCATTTAGTATGAATCATAAGCGGTACATCAAGCTAAAGCGGTGTTAGAATAGTAATACAAATATGTAACAATTATATAACAAAAGCGGGCAAAGCTTACGAAACCTCGGTGCATTTGTTATGATTTTCTATAGTAAGTTAGATTTAGGAAATTTGTTCCATGAAAACGCTTTCAGATCTGACAAGTTCCGAAACAACGGTGCCGATCAAACAATATTGGAATTTATCCTTAACCTCATCAACCATATAAGCATGATAAATCCATATTCTTCATTAAGCACTTTTTGCATCAAACTTATGCTTCTAAGGCGGACATAGTCGAATCGTACCACCAATTTTCAATTTTAAATTGAACCGCATTGGACAAAAGTGTTGTTAGCAGCTTGATTCTAGTTGGAATTTCTTGGAAATAGATAGTTCTCGATGAGAAACCATTTCACCTTCCATGTTTGGTTTATCAATAAATTGATATACCTACTCCTTTGGTTTATCTATTGGACATAAGACATCCTACCGCTTCTTATAGGTTACCCTTTCTTCCTTAGTTTAGCAACTACTTCTTGTTTAAAAAATTATTTCTTTACTCGAAAGTTGTACACATAAGAAAACAATTTTTTAGTTTACTGATGTAAGGCTTGTTTTATTGCGTTAGGTGGGTTGTGGTATCTCAATTTGCTAAATTGAGTAGTCCCGTTCGGACTTGTCATCGAGTTATTGTGTTTTTGTCATATTGTCTTGTAGTGTATTGTGAAAAGGGTTAACATTCATGTGAAGAAAGTGTGAGTAATCAGAAAAAATTCTTGACATGAATGATGCATACTTCGCAACTTTGATTGTTTTGAGATGATTACGCAAAGGAGATTCCCATTTCATTTTTTGTAGCGATCTATTATTGTATGCACCCGTTTTCAACACAAAATTTCACTCCTTTTGTGGCAATCTTTTACAAAGGACAAAGGGAAAGTGCGAGCTTCTAGAAATAATCTACAACTTTGTTTTTCCTCCGTAAATCGTTGTTGCGCTTGAGAACATGCGAATATATCTGGGTCCCCTTCGATTTATGCATGAGGAGGCAGTAGATAAACAAATCGGTGTCCTTTGTGAAGAGATTCTCTCTGAGTTGGTCAAACAAACACCATTTTGGCAATAGATTTACCACATCTTACGCCATCTTGTCAAGCATAAGGCTGCATCCATGCCATGGGGAATCTTGAATGTATTCACTCCATCGAGCACAACATTTCATAGGGATGGAGCACATCAACATATAAAAAGCCTTTAAATTGGGAGGTAAAGATTACCCTGAAGTCCGATCCATATTAATTGCTTATAGTCGAACTTTCGTGCGCGTAGTCAAACATTTAAACTACTTAATCGAGGCGTACCTAAACGGTTGTATGAATTATGGTAGGGACTAATTTGTTCTCAAAAATACACGAAACACACTATTCGAGTGGTTCGATTTAAATGACGTTAACCTAGGGTGAGGATCCTATCTAAATATATGTAATATAACAATTCCGCGTACATTCAATTATACTAATCTATGTTTGGATTAATTAACAACATGTTTGTGAAAGGGGCATTTTCAATTCCAAAACAACATTAAACTAAAGCTTTGTTAACTAACACTTAGTTAAGCGAAGTTTGAGTTATATATTTATTATTGAATACTTTCGATTGTTGTAGATATAGAGTAAGTTTATATGTTTATTATAAGATACTAGAAAATGAAAGCTTAGTTTAAGATACTAAACATATTTAAGATTTACATATTTACTTATAGATACTAGGATGGTACAAAATGAAGTGGCAATTAGCTTTGGCGATGATAGATGTAGTTTTATAAGAGCTCATGGTCTCGACTATTTATGACAATCTGATTTACCATAATGTGTGATAGTATTAGTGTAGTGTTTTATTGTGGAAAATGAGAGGTTTTAAAAGAAAAGAGTGAAGTCTATAATGTTAGAAGTCGGAAGAAGTTAATAAGTTTATTGAGCGTGGGCAATGAAAAGAGAATTCGAAAGTTTATGATGAAGAGAATTATTAGTAGCTAATTTTTCCCTTAGCGAAGCGATTTAGGCGGAAAGTCTTTCAATGATAGAATCTGCGAATAATTAGCTAATTAGTTTCATTTACGTTCTGAGACGAAAAGAGTGGCAAGTTATATGGACCAAAAATGTCGGACATATTAGGTAATCGGTTTGTTTTTCTAAAGCAAGCCATGAAATTACAGATAACCATGTTAGATGAAACATAAAGGTTTTACCATTGTTGGTGAAATTCCCAACTGTAGTGATTATTTAACCTCACGGGTAAGGGCGAATAAGAATCTTGATATGGCGTAGAGCACGCAACATGAACTTGGTAGAACACCACTGGTGACTTGAGTGGGGGTGGGGGGGGTTAGGACCGGTTTTCTAAGTGTCGACCGGTTGGAGACTTTACTCAAGAGTGTGAAGATCAACTCATGTATAATGCTCGGGATTAGGTTAGGCAAAGATGGCTTACCTCTTGTATGGGATCGTGCCTATTTATAGGTTTTTCCTCGAGGTGGAAGCTTCCCTAGGATCAGCGCCTTGATGTAAGGCTCGGTTGAGCCACCAAGTCGTGTTTAGGCCCAGCCCAATGATGTAGCCCATGCCATTTTGGGCTTTTAGGATGGTTAGTCATTATTGGAAGAGTTTTGGGGATGTGACATAGTCTGCCGAGATCAGGGGTTCGGAGGAGTTGGTCCAGACGCATAGTGCAGGCCGTGTTAGGTGTCGGATGAAAGTACCTCTAAGCACATGACTCTTAGGATTCGACATCGAGTTGGACCCCAATCTCTGGTGCACAATTTTTGTCTTCTTGGTTGCTTGTGAGATTGTCATGGTGGATCCGAGTGGTCGAAATGGTGGAGGCCTCGGGTTGGAAACGATCTTTGTTCCAAGCACTATGTCTCCTTTTCAGGAAGCTTTCCGGACCGGTGGGTGGGACTGAGACTTATAGGTCGGACCTAGTAAGCTTTAGATCCTTTGTACCTCTTCTTCTAAGGTGGGTGGGACCATGGTTGAGTGCGGGATCGAGCTTGATGGCTCGGACCTAATGTGTCTCGGATCCATTAGATGACATAGAGGCGACTTAGAATTAGTTCCAAGGGCTCCTATATTGGATTGGACATATTTTCGTATCAACATATGTCCCCTAGTTTCCAAGTATTTTAGTAGAAGATAGTTGTGGAACTATTGGTTGGGAAGGCTATTGAGGAAGGATCCATTCTTTTTAGTCAATCCCAGCCTCTTCAAGCGAAAAAAGGTGTAATCCGTTAGCTTCGTGTGGCCATTAGCTTAGTCTCTCTCCCCCACTTTTTCTTTTTCATCTTTGTTCTTTGTCAAGAAATGCAGAGGTTGAGTCGCAACAAAGTTGAAAGAACAAAGGTACCATTATGTGAGACCAGAAGTGTAGGCCCTGATTCCATCGATAACGATACCCTTGATAAGTTACGGGTAAAGCGGTAAGTAATTGGTCATCCCCATCACGGACCAAACTACATTGTTAGAGAATTAGAAGGAGGCGTCCAAGTGGGCCGGGAGGTCCTCAGTGGGCAAAGTGATTTTTATGCAGAAAAAATCCAGGCGTCCAGATCAGAGAATCATCAGGAGCCCCAGTGTTGTCTTACACTTGAAAGCGGAGGTTGGTGTATGCATTTATTCACCGTGGGGGTAAGTTTTGTACCAATTCATCATTTCACTTGGTATAGTTGTACTACGGCAGTTGGATGATCTTTGATCTACGATTGAGATTTAACTCAAAAAAATCGTGACAGGTTGGAGTTCCCGATACTTGATACCCTACTATAAATAGGGTTGGGCTTTTATTTTGACATTCCTCACGTCCTCACTTCTTAGAGAG